>OX393550.1:93363950-93963950 GCA_947650365.1 Chamaelirium japonicum
TCATTCGTACGATCCATTCTAATTCCTTCGTACGATCCATTCTAATTCATTCATACAACCTATTCTAATTCATTCATACAATCCATTCTAATTCTTTCACACGATCCATTCTAATTCATTCGTACGATCCATTCTAATTCATTCATACAATCCATTCTAATTCTTTCACACGATCCATTCTAATTCATTCGTACGTTCCATTCTAATTCATTAGCACGATCCATGCTTATTCATTCGTTCGATCAATTCTAATTCATTAGCACGATCCATTCTAATTCATTCGGACGATCCATTCTAATTCTTCTCACGATCCATTCTAATTCATTCATAGGATCCATTCTAATTCATTCATACGATCTATTCTAATTCTTTCGCATGAATGTATCCATTCTAATTCATTCGCACGAATGTATCCATTCTAATTCGTTCGTACGATCCATTCTAATTCATTCGTACGATCCATTCTAATTCATTCATACGATCTATTCTAATTCATTCATACAATCTATTCTAATTCTTTCACACGATCCATTCTAATTCATTCGTACGATCCATTCTAATTCATTCGCACAATCCATTCTATTTCATTCGTACGATCCATTTTACTCATTGGTACGATCCATTCTAATTCATTCGCACAAATGTATCCATTCTAATTCATTCGTACGAATCCATTCTAATTCATTCGTATAATCAATTCTATTTCATTCGTACGATCCATTCTTACTCATTCGTATGATCCATTCTAATTCATTCGCACGAATGTATCCATTCTAATTCATTCATACGATCCATTCTACTTCATTCGTACTATCCGTTCTAATTCACTCATACGATCCATTCTAATTCATTCATACGATCCATTCTAATTCATTTGCACGAATATATCCATTCTAATTCATTTGTACGATCCATTCTAATTCCTTCGTACGATCCATTCTAATTCCTTCGTACGATCCATTCTATTTCATTCGTATGATCCATTCTAATTCCTTCGTACGATCCATTCTAATTCCTTCGTATCCATTCTAATTCACTCATACGATCCATTCTAATTCATTCGTACAATCCATTCTAATTCATTCATACAATCCATTCTAATTCATTCGCACGAATGTATCCATTCTAATCCATTCGTACGATCCATTCTAATCCATTCGTACGATCCATTCTAATTCATTCGCATGAATGTAACCATTCTAATTCATTCGTTTGATCCATTCTAATTCATTCGTACGATCCTTTCTAATTCATTCGTACGATCCATTCTAATTCATTCGCATGAATGTATCCATTCTAATTCATTCGTACGATCCATTCTAATTCATTCGCACGATCCATTCTTTTTCATTCGCACGATCCATTCTAATTCATTCGTACGATCCATTCTAATTCATTCGTACGATCCATTCTAGTTCATTCGCACAAATGTATCCATTCTAATTCATTCGTACGATCCATTCTAATTCATTCGCACGATCCATTCTAATTCATTCGTACGATCCATTCTAATTCATTCGCACGATCTGTTCTTATTCATTCGCACAATCCATTCTAATTCATTCGCACGAATGTATCCATTCTAATTCATTCGTATGATCCATTCTAATTCATTCGTACGATCCATTCTAATTCATTCGTCTGATCCATTCTAATTAATTCATATGATCCATTCTAATTAATTCGTATGATCCATTCTAATTCATTCATACAATCCATTCTAATTCATTCGCACGAATGTATCCATTCTAATTAATTCATGCGATCCATTCTAATTCATTCGTATGATCTATTCTTATTCATTCGCACGATCCAGTCTAATTGATTCGCACGATCCATTCTAATTCATTCGCACGAATGTATCTATTCTAATTCATTCGTACGATCCATTTTAATTCATTAATATGATCCATTTTAATTCATTCGTACGATCCATTCTAATTCAAATGCACAAAGGTATCTATTCTAATCCATTCGTAGTGCGAAAGAATTAGAATGAATTAGAATGGATCGTACGAATGAATTAGAATGGATTGTGCGAATGAATTAGAATGGACCGTACGAATGAATTAGAATGGATCGGATGAATGAATTAGAATGGATACATTCGTGCGAATGAATTAGAATGGATCGGACGAATGAATTAGAATGGATCGTACGAATGAATTAGAATGGATCAAATGAATGAATTAGAATGGTTACATTCATGCGAATGAATTAGAATAGATTGTACGAATGGATTGGAATGGATCGTACGAATGAATTAGAATGGATCATACGAATGAGTAAGAATGAATCGTACGAATGAATTAGAATGGATACATTTGTGCGAATGAATTAGAATGGATCGTACGAATGAATTAGAATGGATCGTATGAATGAATTAGAATGGATCGTACGAATGAATTAGAGTGGATAATACGAATGAGTAAGAATGAATCGTACGAATGAATTAGAATGGATATATTTGTGCGAATGAATTAGAATGGATCGTACGAATGAATTAGAATGGATCGTATGAATGAATTAGAATGGATCGTGCGAATGAATTCGAATGGATCGTATGAATTCATTCTAATTCATTCATACAATCCATTCTAATTCTTTCACACGATCCATTCTAATTCATTCGTACGTTCCATTCTAATTCATTAGCACGATCCATGCTAATTCATTCGTTCGATCAATTCTAATTCATTAGCACGATGCATTCTAAAACATTCGTACGATCCATTCTAATTCATTCTAACGATCCATTCTAATTCATTCATAGGATCCATTCTAATTCATTCATACGATCTATTCTAATTCATTCATAGGATCCATTCTAATTCATTCATACGATCTATTCTAATTCTTTCGCACGAATGTATTCATTCTAATTCATTCATACGATCCATTCTAATTCATTCGTACGATCCAATCTACTTCATGCGAATAAATTAGAATGGATCGTACGAATGGATTAGAATGGATCGTACGAATGGATTAGAATGGATACATTCGAGCGAATGAATTAGAATGGATCGTACGAATGAATTAGAATGGATCGTACGAATGGATTAGAATGGATCCTACGAATGGATTAGAATGGATACCTTTGTGCATATGAATTAGAATGGATCGTACGAATGAATTAGAATGGATCATATTAATGAATTAGAATGGATCGTACGAATGAATTAGAATGGATACATTCGTGCGAATGAATTAGAATGGATCGTGCGAATCAATTAGACTGGATCGTACGAATGAATTAGAATGGATCGTACGAATGAATTAGAATGGATCGTACGAATGAACTAGAATGGATACATTCGTGCGAATGAATTAGAATGGATCGTACGAATGAATTAGAATGGATCGTACGAATGAATTAGAATTGATCGTACGAATGCACGATCCATGCTAATTTATTCGTTCGATCAATTCTAATTCATTAGCACGATCCATTCTAATTCATTCGTACGATCCATTCTAATTCATTCGCACGATCCATTCTAATTCATTCGTACGATCCATTCTAATTCTTTCACACGATCCATTCTAATTCATTCGTACGATCCATTCTAATTCATTCGCAATCTATTCTAATTAATTCGTACGAATGGATACATTCGTGTGAATGAATTAGAATGGATCGTGTGAAAGAATTAGAATGGATCGTACGAATGAATTAGAATGGTTACATTCATGCGAATGAATTAGAATAGATCGTGCGAATGAATTAGAATGGATTCGTACGAATGAATTAGAATAGATACATTCGTGCGAATGAATTAGAATGGATCGTACCAATGAGTAAGAATGGATCGTACGAATGAAATAGAATGGATTGTGCGAATGAATTAGAATGGATCGCACGAATGTATCCATTCTAATTCATTCGTACGATCCATTCTAATTCATTCGTACGATCCATTCTAATTCATTCGTACGATCCATTCTAATTAATTCGTATGATCCATTCTAATTCATTCGTACGATCCATTCTAATTCATTCATACAATCCATTCTAATTCATTCGTACGATCCATTCTAATTCACTCATACGATCCATTCTAATACATTCATACGATCCATTCTAATTCATTTGCACGAATATATCCATTCTAATTCATTCGTACGATCCATTCTAATTCCTTCGTACGATCCATTCTAATTCATTCGTACGATCTATTCTAATTCATTCGTACGATCCATTCTAATTTATTCGTACGAATGAATTAGAATGGATACATTCGTGCGAATGAATTAGAATGGATACATTCGTGCGAAAGAATTAGAATAGATCGTATGAATGAATTAGAATGGATCCTATGAATGAATTAGAATGGATCGAGCGAATGAATTAGAATGGATCGTACGAATGAATTAGAATGGATCGTGCTAATGAATTAGAATTGATCGAACGAATGAATTAGCATGGATCGTGCTAATGAATTAGAATGGATCGTACGAATGAATTAGAATGGATCAAATGAATGAATTAGAATGGTTACATTCATGCGAATGAATTAGAATGGATCGTACGAATGGATTAGATGGATCGTACGAATGGATTAGAATGGATACATTCGAGCGAATGAATTAGAATGGATCGTACGAATGAATTAGAATGGATCGTACGAATAAATTAGAATGGATACATTCGTCCGAATGAATTAGAATGGATCATACGAATGAGTAAGAATGGATCGTACGAATGAAATAGAATAGATTGTACGAATGAATTAGAATGGATTCGTATGAATGAATTAGAATGGATCGTACGAATGAATTAGAATGGATCATACGAATTAATTAGAATGGATCGTACGAATGAATTAGAATGGATCGTACGAATGAATTAGAATGGATACATTCGTGTGAATGAATTAGAATGGATCGGACGAATGAATTAGAATAGATCGTACGAATGAATTAGAATGGATCGTACGAATGGATTAGAATGGATACAATCGTACGAATGAATTAGAATGGATTGTATGAATGAGTTAGAATGGATCCTATGAATGAATTAGAATGGATCGTGCGAATGAATTAGAATGGATCGTACGAATGAATTAGAATGGATCGTACGAATGAATTAGAATGGATCATACGAATGAGTAACAATGGATCGTACGAATGAAATAGAATGGATTGTACGAATGAATTAGAATGGATCCTACGAATGAATTAGAATGGATCGTGTGAAAGAATTAGAATGGATTGTATGAATGAATTAGAATGGATCGTATGAAGGAATTAGAATGGATCGTGCGAATAAATTAAAATTGATCGAACGAATGAATTAGCATGGATCGTGCTAATGAATTAGAATGGAACGTACGAATGAATTAGAATGGATCGTGTGAAAGAATTAAAATGGATAATATGAATGAATTAGAATGAATTCGTACGATCCATTCGAATTCATTCGCACGATCCATTCTAATTCATTCATACGATCCATTCTAATTCAATCATACAATCCATTCTAATTCTTTCACACGATCCATTCTAATTCATTCGTAGGATCCATTCTAATTCATTCGTACGATCCATTCTAATTCATTCGTACGATCCATTCTAATTCATTCATACAATCCATTCTAATTCATTCGCACGAATGTATCCATTCTAATCCATTCGTACGATCCATTCTAATTCATTCGTAAGATCCATTTTAATTCATTCGTACGATCCATTCTAATTCATACGTACGATCCATTCTAATTCATTCGTACGATCCATTCTAATTCATTCGCACGAATGTATCTATTCTAATTCATTCGTACAATCCATTCTATTTCATTCGTACGATCCATTCTTACTCATTCGTCTGATCCATTCTAATTCATTCGTACGATCCATTCTAATTCATTCGTACGATCCATTCTAATTCATTCGCACGATCCATTCTAATTCATTCATACGATCCATTCTAATTCATTCATACGATCCATTCTAATTCAATCCTACAATCCTGTCTAATTCATTCGCCCGATCCATTCTAATTCATTCATACGATCCATTCTATTCGAATGGATCATGCAATCCATTCGAATTCATTCGCACGATCCATTCTAATTCATTCATACGATCCATTGTAATTCATTCATACAATGCATTCTAATTCTTTCACACGATCCATTCTAATTCATTCATACGATCCATTCTAATTCATTCGTACAATCCATTCAATTTCATTTGTACGATCCATTCTTACTCATTCGTATGATCCATTCTAATTCATTCGTACGATCCATTCTAATTCATTTGTACGATCCATTCTAATTCTTTCACATAATCCATTCTAATTCATTCGTAGGATCAATTCTAATTCATTCGTACAATCTATTCTAATTCATTCGTACGATCCATTCTAATTCATTCGTACGATCGTACGAATGAATTAGAATGGATCGTACGGAATGAATTAGAATGGATTGTATGAATGAATTAGAATGGATACATTCGTGCGAATGAATTAGAATGGATCATACGAATGAGTAAGAATGGATCGTACGAATGAAATAGAATGGATTGTACGAATGAATTAGAATGGATCGTACAAATGAATTAGAATGGATCGTTTGAATGAATTAGAATGGATCATACGAATGAATTAGAATGGATCGTGTGAAAGAATTAGAATGGATTGTATGAATGAATTAGAATAGATCGTATGAATGAATTAGAAGGGATCGTACGAATGAATTAGAATGGATCGTACGAATGAACTAGAATGGATACATTCGTGCGAATGAATTAGAATGGATCGTATGAATTAATTAGAATGGATCGTACGAATGAATTAGAATGGATCTTACGAATGAATTAGAATGGATCGTACGAATGCACGATCCATGCTAATTCATTCGTTCGATCAATTCTAATTCAACAGCATGATCCATTCTAATTCATTCGTGCGATCCATTCTAATTCATTCGCACGATCCATTCTAATTAATTCGTACGATCCATTCTAATTCTTTCACACGATCCATTCTAATTCATTCGTACGATCCATTCTAATTCATTCGTACGATCTATTCTAAGTCATTCGTACGATCCATTCTAATTCATTCATACGATCCATTCTAATTCCTTCGTACGATCCATTCTAATTCATTCATACAATCTATTCTAATTCATTCATACAATCCATTCTAATTCTTTCACACGATCCATTCTAATTCATTCGTACGATCCATTCTAATTCATTCATACAATCCATTCTAATTCTTTCACAAGATCCATTCTAATTCATTCGTACGTTCCATTCTAATTCATTAGCACGATCCATGCTAATTCATTCGTTCGATCAATTCTAATTCATTAGCACGATCCATTCTAATTCATTCGTACGATCCATTCTAATTCATTCGCACGATCCATTCTAATTTATTCATAGGATCCATTCTAATTCATTCATACGATCTATTCTAATTCTTTCGCACGAATGTATCCATTCTAATTCATTCACACGAATGTATCCATTCTAATTCATTCGTACGATCCATTCTAATTCATTCGTACGATCCATTCTAATTCATTCATACGATCTATTCTAATTCATTCATACAATCCATTCTAATTCTTTCACACAATCCATTCTAATTCATTCGTACGATCCATTCTAATTCATTCGTACGATCCATTCTAATTCATTCGCACAATCCATTCTATTTCATTCGTACGATCCATTCTTACTCATTGGTACGATCCATTCTAATTCATTCGCACGAATGTATCCAGTCTAATTCATTCGTACGAATCCATTCTAATTGATTCGTACAATCCATTCTATTTCATTCGTACGATCCATTCTTACTCATTCGTATGATCCATTCTAATTCATTCGGACGAATGTATCCATTCTAAATCATTCGTACGATCCATTCTAATTCATTCGTACGATCCATTCTAAATCATTCGTACAATCCATTCAATTTCATTCGTACGATCAATTCTAATTCATTAGCACGATCCATTATAATTCATTCGTACGATCCATTCAAATTCATTCGCACGATCCATTCTAATTCATTCGTACAATCCATTCTATTTCATTCGTACGATCCATTCTTACTCATTCGTATGATCCATTCTAATTCATTCGTACGATCCATTCTAATTCATTCGTACGATCGTACGAATGAATTAGAATGGATCGTACGGAATGAATTAGAATGGATTGTATGAATGAATTAGAATGGATACATTCGTGCGAATGAATTAGAATGGATCATACGAATGAGTAAGAATGGATCGTACGAATGAATTAGAATAGATCGTACGAATGAATTAGAATGGATCGTACGAATGAATTAGAATGGATACATTCGTGCGAATAAATTAGAATGGATCGGACGAATGAATTAGAATGGATCGTACGAATGAACTAGAATGGATACATTCGTGCGAATGAATTAGAATGGATCGTACGAATGAATTAGAATGGATCGTACGAATGAATTAGAATGGATCTTACGAATGAATTAGAATGGATCGTACGAATGAATTAGAATGGATCGTACGAATGAATTAGAATGGATACATTCGTGCGAATGAATTAGAATGGATCGGATGAATGAATTAGAATGGATCGTACGAATGAATTAGAATTGATCAAATGAATGAATTAGATTGGTTACATTCATGCGAATGAATTAGAATGGATCGTACGAATGGATTAGAATGGATCGTACGAATGGATTAGAATGGATACATTCGAGCGAATGAATTAGAATGGATCGTACGAATGAATTAGAATGGATCGTACGAATGGATTAGAATGGATCCTACGAATGGATTAGAATGGATACCTTTGTGCATATGAATTAGAATGGATCGTACGAATGAATTAGAATGGATCATATTAATGAATTAGAATGGATCGTACGAATGAATTAGAATGGTTACATTCGTGCGAATGAATTAGAATGGATCGTGCGAATCCATTAGACTGGATCGTGCGAATGAATAAGAATGGATCATACGAATGAATTAGAATAGATCATACGAATTAGAATGAATTAGGATGAATTAGAATGAATTGTACGAATTAGAATGGATCGTACGAATGAATTAGAATGGATCGTACGAATGAATTAGAATGGATCGTACGAATGAATTAGAATGGATCGTGCAAATGAATTAGAATGGATCGTACCAATGAGAAGAATGGATCGTACGAATGAATAGAATGGATCATATGAATGAATTAGAATGGATACATTCGTGTGAATGAATTAGAATGGATCGTATGAATGAATTAGAATAGATTTTGTGAAAGAATTAGAATGGATTAGAATGGATCGTATGAATGAATTAGAATGGATACATTCGTGCGAATGAATTAGAATGGATCGGACGAATGAATTAGAATGGATCGTACGAATGAATTAGAATGGATTGTACGAATGAATTAGAATAGATTGTACGAATGAATTAGTATGGATCAAATGAATGAATTAGAATGGTTACATTCATGCGAATGAATTAGAATGGATCGTGTTCGGGGGATTTTTTCGCTGGCCCGTGCGGGCTACCTGCAAGGCAAAGAAAAAGCGTAAGAACGGCTGGCTCCCTTAGGAGCGCAGACCCTCCGACGCTCAAGTCAGTCTCAGGTGCACAACGACGAGCTTTAGTGGACGAAAGTGGTAGGGAAAGGGGTTTCCAACCTGTACTCTGGAGCCTGGGGGTGGGCATTTATAGACATTGGCGACCTACCATTGCCTGACACGTGGAGATTCTTTCCAGCGCCTTCTAGACCCCTATGTTCTGGCTCACCCGGGCCTCTGACAGTCCTTGGAACGCGCACCCCTGACATTCTTTGTCGTCGAGCCTGCCAGGCGATTTGAGTAGGGGAGAGCATCTTTCTTGTCGCCGCCAGGTAGCTATTCTGGAATGTTCAAGTCTGGGAGGTCTCGAACTGATTTGAGCGGGCTTCCGTGGACTACGTTTGTCCACGTAGCTTCCGTGGGGTTTCGACACCTGGCATCCTTCCATGCTGTTCTAATGCGGCGACCTCAGGGAGGAAGCAAAGGCGAGCTCGCCCTCCGTTGCTCCACCTTCCCCTTCGTATCTATCAAGAGTCGGACCTCGCAGGAGCGACCTCTTCGATAAACAGGGGGTCTGGCGAGCTGGGGGCGTCCGGGGGGCCGGCGTTTTTGTTATGCATGACGGTCTAATTCCCACTACCACTGCAAGCGAATTCTTGTGCGGGCTTGGCGGGCTCCTGAGCGAGCTCAGGCGAGCTCCTGGGCGAGCTCAGGCGAGCTCATGGGCGAGCTGGCGAGCTCAGGCGAGCTCCTGGGCGAGCTCAAGCGAGCTCCTGGGTGAGCTCAGGCGAGCACCAGTGAGCTTAGGCGAGCTCCTGAGCGTGCTCTTTGCCTAGGCCCCCTCAGCCCAATGTGGATCTCGCTCCCAGTCAAGATGATTTGGCGAGCAGGGGGGGGGGGGCGAACTCCTTGCAAGTTCTTCACCCCTTGGAGTCCTAGGGTCTATGAGGTCCACAGGCCAGGGCGAACTGGTGACACACCCCTTGGAGTCCTAGGGTCTATGAGATCCACAGGCCAGGGCGAACTGGTGACACGCGCACGGAGCTAGGAGGCGAGCTCAAGCGGATGAGGATTCCAACTCCTGGGCGGATTTCAACTACCCCCAATATTACCCCCTCCTGAGGGAGCGTCCAAGCAGACTTTGACGCTTGCTCAGGAGACTTATTGCGCATGCCGGTCAAATTGGGAGCACCAGTCATCGGCGACCTCCACCTTGTGGGCTGCGGGCACCTGCCATGGGCGGTCTGCGCCGAGAGCTTTGACTGCCGGTATTTTACAAACACTGGGCGGGCCACGAGCATCAGCCATGAGCGATCTCCTTTCGGTGCGAGCTTGTCACACGCGGCCAGGGTCTGCTTCGGGCGAGCCTGGGCGCCTGCCGTGGGTGATCTGCGTCGAGAGTTTTGACTGTCAGCATTTCTCAAACGCTGGGCGGGCCGCGAGCATCAGCCACGAACGATCTCCTTCCGGTGCGAGCTTGTCACACGCGGCCAGGATCTGCTTCAGGAGAGCTTGGGCGCCTGCCGTGGGTGGTCTTGTGACGGGTATCGCTCCAAATCTCCAACGGTCGCTTCATCTTAAATGCAGCGCGAGGCTCGATGTTGATACAATGAATCTCATCATGAGATCCCGATCGGCGCGAGACACGTGTCTCTCCCTCATTTGTTCCTTTTTCTGTCAATGAAGGACAGCGTCGGCGCCGGCGTAGCCTTTTCCCACGTGTGGTCCATGTGGCACTTCCTGATTGGAGAAAGACGAGCTGTCGCTTCAACCATCGGCGTGTCGCCTCGTTGAGCGCGCTCGAGCATTAACTGCGGCCAGTTTCACCTGCCTCTCACTTGCCTATAAATAGGAGATGGGGGGCGATTTTTACCGCTGTGTGAAAAAAACAGCTCTCCCTTCCTCCTTAGCTTTCAGCTCGCAGCTCGCTAGCACCCTCTCGCACTCATGGCTTCCTCTGCTGCCGCTTCTTCTTCTTCTGCTGCTGCTGTGTCCTCCCAGGGGGAACCTCTTAACGTTGCCCCCATTTTGGTGTGCGAACCTGGCACCGAGGAGGTTCCCTCAAGGGAGCACGCCGTCGTCTGGTTCAACGATATCAGCGGCGCGCCGGTCCCTGCTAGCCTTCGCTCCGCGGCGAACATCCCTCAGGAACTCGCCATCCTGCCCTTCCCACACTCGGGGAGGCCGCTCTCTAGCACGGCGGTCTCCATGGGGCAGATCTGGTCAGGGCTCCGGCTACCCCTGAACCACCTCGCCAGCGAGCTACTGGAACTGGCGGGCTTATGCCCTGCTCAGCTTCCGGGAAACTCGTGGGGGATCCTCTACGGGCTTTCTCGAATTGAGAAAGCCCTCAACGTGAGGATCCCCCTCGCCTACCTCCTGAAGAAGTGGTTCCACAAGCCGGGGACCGCCTTCAGCGAGGTGGACTGCGGCCAGTTTTACCTTACTGGCCGCACTAGCGAGCTGCTCCCGTTCTCCGCCGTGGAGAACAAGGACAGGTACTGGAAACAGTACCCGTTCGTCGTCGAGGGCGAGTGGCGGGGTCCTTGCCCAGGCGTTTCGTCTCTTCCCGGTAGGCCGCCTCTTCCAGTCTTCAAGGAGATCGCGGAATACCGGTCAAAGGGGAAGACGTGCATCGCCGCCGCCCGAGAGATCGCTCGACGAGGCGATCCTGCACTTCCTCGGGGGTCGAACCCTCGAAAAGGTCCTCCCGCCGGACTTCTCCTTCCTATGGAAGGATCTCCAGACTGGCGTCGTCACCACCCGTCAGAAGGTGATGCGCAAGAAAGCGGCGGTCTCCCGTCGCGCCGGCTCGACCTCCGCGGCTGCCCCTGCGACCTCCGCGGCTAGGCCCTCGACGAAGAAGGGGAAGAGGAGGGCTTCCCCTATCAAGGTCGCGGACAAAGACACCCTCAAGATGCTTCGCGAGGAGGACGTCGCCCCGCCTCCACCACCAGCCCGCGAAGCAGCCCCAGGTCAGGCAACCTCCCTCTCTATTCTTCCCCCGAGGGTCCCAATCCCGGAGCCTCGACGCCGCCGTATCTCTTTCGTCGAGCCCGAGGATCCGCGCGTCGAGCTTCTTCTCAGCATGGCGGAGGTGGAATCCCCAATGGCTGAAGTGTTGATGCGCGGATTCCCAGGTGATCTTTCTAAGACTTTGTTTGTTGCGGTGATGAATCCAGAGGAGGGCGCCTCGCAGAAGAAGACGAGGAAGAAGAAGACTCCTTCAGCCCGCCCGTCGGGGGAGGACAACACTGTTCGAGAGGCTCGCGAAGCCTTCCAACAAGCCCTCGAGGAGCGGAGGAAAGCCGCCCTCGCGGAGGCGGGCTTGGGATCAGCCGACGAACTCAGCACGACCTCCAGCTCCGACGACGAGGAGCGGGCTTCGGGAGATGAGCCCACGCCTGCAACTGCGGGGCCTCCCCCGCTCTTCGAGGGACCAGCTCCACCGAGCTCAACCCCTCCGCCTGTTCCGAGCGAGACCCCAGCACCGGCGGCGCCTGCTCCCAGCACGCCCGCGCACGCGCCTGCGCCTACCGATTTCAGTGCGCCCGCGCCCGCGCCCGCTGCTGCTAGCGCGCCCGCGCCCATGGCTCCCAGCGAGCCTGCGCATACTGCCCCCAGCGCGCCTGGGCCCTCTATATAGGCTGCTCCAGCCCTCAGCGCGCCCGCGCCCGCTGCTGCCAGCGCGCCTGCGCCCGTGCCCGCGCCCATGGCTCCCAGCGCGCCCGCGCCCGCTGCTGCCAGCGCGCCCGCGCCCGCTGCTGCGCCCATGGCTCCCAGCACGCCCGCACCCGCTGCTGTGCCCATGGCTCCCAGCGCGCCTGCACCCGCTGCTGCGCCCATGGCTCCCAGCGCGCCCGCACCCGCTGCTACGCCCATGGCTCCCAGCGCGCTCGCACCCGCTACTGCCAGCGCGCTCGCGCCCGCTGCTGCCAGCGCGCCTGCGCCTACGGCTCTCGTGGTTCCCGCCCTCCCTATGGAGTTGGACGGGCTGGTCTACTGGTCTCCGGACCTGGGGACCATCCTGGACGATCTTCCGAGCTCAAGCACGAAAGCATCGGACCCTGGTGTGCCTGAAGAAGGGCGAGCCGCCGCGCCACCCTCGGCCGTTGAAGAGGGCCCCTGTGCCCAAGGGATTGAGGCCGCTCCGGTCGGGGCCCCCACGGTGCTTGAGCCCGCTGATGCTGCCGCCGCGGTGCCTCCTCCAGCCGCTTCGATCGAGGGAAGTCAGGCGGGCTCCTCCTTAGGCGGCCCTGAGCGCGCCCCTTTCTACACGCGAGAGATCTTGGGGCGAAACATTTTCGCCCGGACTCCCTACATCGCCCTCATCAACCGGCTCGTCGAGGTAAGATTACCTTTGCGCTCCTTTGGCTTACATCCCTTTCCTGTTCTAATTTTCTTCTAACTCCTTCAACTGTTTTACCTTGCCACAGGTGGAGCGGGTCAGCCGGGCTCTCGCCGATGAGGTCGCTGGCGTGGCGGGGGATACTATCGCCCTCTACGATGACACTCTCCATAGCTCGAAGAGGAGAGTAGACGAGCACATCCACCAGCTTCACCAGGCGGATCGATCCGGCGAGCTCCGAGCTGAGGTGGACCGGCTGCGCCAGCAGGCCACCTCCGTGGATACGGAGGTCGTTCAGCTACGCCAGCGGGTCGCCACCCTCACCAAGTCGCTAGCCTCGGTCGAGGATACTCGAGCCCGCGCCCTCGCGGATCTGCAAGAAGCGACCCAGGCCAAGGAAGCCGCCCAGAAGGAACTTCTCGAGCTCCACGGCCAGGTGACGGCCTCCCGGGAAGAAATCGCTGCGCTGAAGGAGACACACCTTCGCGACCTCAACTCCCAGCGAGAATGTCTTCAGTCGCAGCTAGGAGAGCTCCTTCAGAAGGGCGCGCTGGACGCCATCGAAAAATATAAGGCCGAAAGGTCAAAGAAGAGAAAACGCGGCGATGACGATGGTGCGGGTGCTGGCCCAGCCTAGGGTCTCTCCTTCTGTAACCCCTCCGATGTACCTTTAAGCAATGAATGAAATGAATGATACTTTTTGAGCTCGCCTCTGTGTTTCTTTCTCTCTCTGTGTTGCTCATGAGTCCGCTTTAGGAGTTTCGCAGCGATCTCGAGAGTGATACCCCGGGCGAGGCAGCTAATTCGATTCAACCTTTTTATTTTAAAGTATATGCAAACAAAAAACTCGGCATGCTCGCTAAAACCCAATAGTCTCTGAGCCCGGAAAACGATAAGCGAACCAAATAACTTCAAAAACTTCCCTACACTCAGAGACTTAAACCATTTTTATTTTTAAAGGAAACTAATAAGTGCTAGCTGCCCCCTGCCCGGTTAATTTCTCTCGATGATCCTGTTCAGCGGGCTTGCCCTTTGAGGGGTATGCCCATGCCATGATGCTTCCGTTCATGGCAGGTGAACGCGAAGGATCCCGGTTAGGTTTAGAGTCCACTAGGCAGCGGACTTCCCCGGGAATCTCAAGGTCGCCCACTGGCTGCCTCTGAGGATCCCGGTCTTGCTTTAAGTCCGCACAACGGCGGACTGCCCCGGGAATCTCAAGGTCGCCCACTGGCTGCCTATGAGGATCCCGGTCTTGCTTTAAGTCCGCACAACGGCGGACTGCCCCGGGAAGCTCAAGGTCGCCCACTGGCTGCCTCTGAGGATCCCGGTCTTGCTTTAAGTCCGCATAACGGCGGACTGCCCCGGGAAGCTCAAGGTCGCCCACTGGCTGCCTCTGAGGATCCCGGTCTTGCTTTAAGTCCGCACAACGGCGGACTACACATTATAGATCATGCGAGCTCCTTCTGCGCCGAACTTCCGAGTTAAATTTGTTGAAACCTCCATCGTTCATTCGTAACTTTCTCAGAAGATGAATTACAAAATTCCTTGGTCTTATGCATAAAACTTGTGAAGGTGCAAAGCGTTCCAAGGTCGCTCTAACAGGTCGCCTTCAGCGGTCATCAGCCGGTAAGCCCCCGAGCTTCCCGCTTCGTGTACTATATAGGGGCCTTCCCAGTTCACCGTGAGCTTTCCTGCATTAGGCTCTTGCGTGTTTGCGAACACCTTTCTCATCACCAGATCGCCAGCCTTGAATGCCCGATGGCGGACTCTTTTGTCATATGCGCGCTTCATTTCCTGTCTATATCCGGTGAGGTGTAGATTGGCGCGCTCTCGTCTTTCTTCGAGCTGATCGAGGGAGTCGGCGAGCAGTTTGTCATTGTCGACCTCCTCCGACGCAAGCCTTCTTTCAGTGGGCAGCTCGGCTTCTACGGGTAGCACGGCTTCGCAACCAAAAGTGAGACTGAAAGGGGACTCGTTAGTGGAGCGACGTGGAGTAGTGCGATAGGCTCACAAGACTCCATCGAGCTCCTGCTCCCACAACCCCTTCTTCCCTTCCAGACTTTTCTTGAGGTTGTCTAGGATTACACGATTCTTAGCTTCGGCCTGCCCGTTGCTTTGAGGGTACCTTGGGGACGAGAACCTTAGGTCGACTCCAAATTCAGCGCAAAAGATTCCGATCAAGCGATTGTCGAACTGGCAACCATTGTCGGTGATAAGTTCCCGAGGCAGACCGAACCGGCAGAAAATATTCGTCCAAAGGAAGTCTTTCACTTGTTTCTCACCTATCTTAGCTAGCGGGACCGCTTCCACCCACTTAGTGAAGTAGTCCGTAGCTACTAAGATGAATTTCTTCTGTCGGGCTGATACGGGGAAAGGTCCCATAATATCTAACCCCCATTGTTGAAACTGCCAGGGGCTCGCCAGAGGATGCAGTTCTTCTGCGGGTATATGATTTGTCGTGGCGTGCTTCTGACTTTGGATGCAGCTTTGTGCGACCTTCAAGGCATCTCGCTCCAGAGTGGGCCACCAGTATCCTTGCCTCCGTACTTTCGCAGCTAGAGACCGCCCACCAGCGTGGTTTCCCAGCTCGCCCGAGTGAATGCAATTCAAAACTTCTTCGGTCTATAGGCTCTCGACGCAATAAAGATTTGGCCCGCCAAAAGATCTTCGAAAAAGGCGATCCCAACGAATGAGGTAGCGCCTAGCGCGTTTCTCCACTCACCGGGCTTCCTCTCTATCCTTTAGAAGCTCGCCCTTTTGGAGAAAACGAAGAATGGGGGCGGTCCACCCGCCGGGTGATACGTCGGCAGAGACTTGGTTAACAGCGGGCTCTATCAGTCGGAGCCGAGACTGATTATGGACCTCGATCAGAATCTAGCGAGCTTCTGATGTTCCCAGTAGGGAGGCAGCGTTTGCCAATGCATCAGCTCGCCTATTATCGGCTCGAGGGATTTGCTCGAAGGAGATCTTTTCAAACTCTATGGCCTTTCCTTTTACCAGATCCACGTAGCCCGCCATTCGCGTATCCCGGGAGGCGTACTCTCCATTGATTTGACAAATGATCAGCTGGGAATCGCTGAAAACCTTTAACTGTTTGGCGCCTACTTCTTGAGCGAGCTCTAGTCCGGCGAGCAGTGCCTCATACTCAGCCTCGTTGTTGGTAGAAGCGAAATCCAGCCGGACTGATTTCTCAAGAATCACCGATTGAGTGATCAGTGTAACCCCGATCCCGGCCCCCAAAGCGTTGGAGGATCCGTCGACGAATAATTCCCAGCCCGCCATCTCTGAATGTTTAGTTGGAGGAATCTCGCCTTGGTAGTCCAAGAACCTCGCCTTCCCAGGGTGTGCCTCAGTTGGCTCATCCTCCTGGTACTGGACCGGTTCTTCTATGGGGAAGTCCGCCAAGAAATCGGCGAGAGCCTGTCCTTTAACAGCAACTCGAGGGACATACTCTAAACCATAGGCGGCGAGCTCGACGGACCATCGATAGAGCCTGTGTTAGAATTGGTGAGGTCAACAGCTCGTAAAACCTATAGTTTAGCTATGTATGGTTGATAGTATAAGATTGCATCTAGGTACGTACCATAGTACGTGTTCTGATTATAGAACAGAAAGCCATGGCTACATGGTAATCCTCTTGAGTGGGAGACTCAAAGAACTGGTCCCATGTAACCTAAATACGTTCGCAGCTCTGATTAGGGTTGGTCGACCTATCAGGATAAGCTGTTGGGATGACAGAGCGTGAGTGTCTCCACCACGGTCATTACCAGGCACAGTGTCTATGGCCGAACGGAACCAACACGGTGCACAGATCGATGAGCAGATACCGGTGCACTAAACCGTGTTTCTGCTTAGGGTAAAACGGTTCTAAACCCTGAGGAACCATGTCTGGTGGACTAACCAGTTGTATGGTGCTTTGGCGCACTAATGTGTGAGGATCCGGATGCAGTGATCCAAAACCACAGTGTACTGGGTTACCCGGCTGGCGTTACATCAGCATGTCACTCCTGCAGGCTATCCACACCCCTAACGGGAGGTGCGTTCCTTGGTCTGACCTACGTCGTATTAAACCCTGGCCAGGTGGTCATCAGTTGGACTGGTGACGGATCCGATTGCTCGAAAGAGTAATCGAAGATACGATGTATGTGGTCAACCTGGAAGGAACCGAGTCATATGAGCACTCGAGTCTGACGGTATTCTCTACCGCTCGAGTTGCATCATTGCACCAGTGGAGGGACATCGGGTTTACCATACTAAGCGGAGAGCAGGGGTATGAGGGAGAACATAGTAAGTCCGAGGGAATTGGAGTGCAACCTGCGTCGCACTCTGGGTGGCTACACAGGTTAACTCGGACTCAGAGGATCGATGGTACACTCGGGTAGTGTGTCGATCGAGTCTGAGTTGGAAGCCATGAACCCTGGTCCCTGAAGGTTCCACCTTATCGACATTATGTATGGTTCTTATACAATCTCGTCGAAACACAGAACGTAGTTAGAGGAAGTGAGAAGTCCAAGCCTACGCTCCGTGAGTGCTTCGCACTAGTGCACGGTAGATGCGTAGCTACGTGTGTGCACTAAGGGGAAACCCTAGGTTAGTGCAGAGACGCATGTAGCAATTCCTAGTCATAAGTGAACTTTGCCACATGGGTGTGATGCACCGGGATATGTTGCGAGTTGACTAGTTGACTTCACTAGGGGCACCCTACGGGAACCTCAGAGAATAGTGAAATCAATGGTGCACTTTACTTATGTGTGCCTTGCAAAGTCTCGTACACGAGGAACGGCCAACTAGTGACATAAGGGCGTTTTGGTCATACTATGCGCCACTATGTACTAAGGGGGCCGGCCCTGAGTGTTGAGAGACTGGTCAAGGCCGGCCCTATTAGTTTCAGGAGGTTGTTGCCTCCGATGAAAGGGCCGGTCATGAGGCGCAGAAAACGGGCTGGTTTTGACCGTTTTCGAAAACAAGGAAAAGATAGAGATAAAAGAAGAGATATATAGGGAGAGGTTTGAATCAGTCAATCCTAACCGCTAGGCTTATCCGTAAGGATAAGGCCAGCCCTATATAAGGCATAGGGAGAGAGGGGGGGACGAAATTAATGAGCCATGCAAGCCCTAGGGCCGGCCCAAGCCATGGGGGAAACCCTAGCCACCCCTTCTCCTCTCTTCGCATCTCCTCTCTCGTCTCTCTCTTCCTCGCTTGTGCCATTGGATGGCGACTCGTCTTCCTCATGTGGTGTTTCATAGAAGGAGAAGGCTCGTCGTATGGAGGCACTCAGAGATCCATCGACGAGGTGCCATGCATCGTGTGAGATCGGGTGAACTAGAAGGCGTCTCCCGCAACCTTTTGCTGTCCAGAATCTGCACAGAAAATCAGCGTTGTTTCTGTGATTTTGGAAGCTACAGAAGTCCAAACAATGTGAAACTTGTTGCAAAGGTTGCTTCTCGAAGTTGGCTACCTTCAGTCCAAATTTCAGCGCAATCGGAGTTCGGAGCAGAAAGTTATGGCTGTCGCACCAAAGCTATGTCGAGCAGATCCGTAGCCCGTCTCCATCGACAAAGAAGAAATTTGTCGCGGTGAAAGATTCCGCACGCAGGTATGATCTCTAACAAGTAGATCTAACATAATTAGAACATGCATATATGCTAGATTGTTCTTTTGCATTAGATCGTCGTTAGGGGTTCGCGTAGTTGCCATGCTAGTTTCATACACGCATATGTAGATCGTTTCGATGAAAATTTTGATATGTAACGCACACCGCCTACGGTCCTCGGACCTTCACTTTGCTTCCGCTGTGGGCCTCTGCCAAGGATTTATTTCCAACAATTGGTATCAGAGCACGCTAGTGGTGTGCGTTTCATGTTTTTTTCATGAAACCGTCATGTGCGCGCATGAATAGCATGTGCCGCCATCGGGGTTCTACGAGTAGATCATGCATAGTATATTTTGTGTGTTATATGAATCATTCTTGCAGGGCGCCGCTTCTAAAATTATTCTGGATATGTGAATGCTTGCTACCAGGGGTCGGACCCCGTGTTAGCAAATATTGACTGGATGTTTTTTTTTTCTTCTGTGTGTGGATATATTTTAGAGCCATAGTCGGGCAAGAGGTGAAGATTTACCACCCTTGATTCCCAAGCTTTTGCTAGGTTTGTTTTCCTTTTCAATCTAGGAAATTGTGTACGAGCGAGCACTTGCTCGAAGCGTACTAGAGCTTTTTCGGTTACAGATTGAAGATGAGGACTTGCCGTGGAGATCCACTACCGGGAGGACGAGAGGAACCTTGGAGGACGATGGCGATCCGGCGAAGCATACACGATGACGGCAAAGGGCAGAAAGCGTCAGAGGCTTGCACCAGATCGAGGAGCCTTGCAAAAGAGATAGAGAGCCTGCGCTGTGCCAGTCAGGTTCAGGGGTCAGACCCTGAACTTGATTCAGTTGTATGCTTGTTTCTTTCAGTAGTTCTTTATATTTTTGTAGAGAACCCCGATGCGATAATTTAATTATCTGTGTTAGAGGGATGCCCTTTTCCCTCGGGTCCTAGCGACCTTATTAGGATAGGATTCCACTAGTGACGCCTATTATTTAATTGACCCTTGATGATAGCATGAATTCCTCACATTTGGTTATGCCCCCATTAGGTCAACACCCGATTAGTCGGGTGTGCCTATTTGGCAAGCATCGAAACCTAGAATGAGTTGGAATTCTACTATGGCATCATTCGTCAAATTTATAAGCGAGGCACCATGGTAGTGGAAGACCTTTCCTGTCAATCTGACCTTAGGCTAGGCTCCAGGGCATTAGCGTAATAGCCAAGTTTGCAAAGCATCGATGTTCTTGGGATATGTAATGTGACCCTTGAGTGGAGAAATCCACTCGAGGCAGGGACTATGATATTCCGAGATCGATTAATGCTTCGCGAAAGGCTTGAATGCTAGTGGGAGCACAGTATGACCAGGGTCTAGTGTATAGGTTGTCGTGACCTTAGTGTACACTCATACTTGCATTAAATAACCCTCAACTATAATAAGGGATGTGTAAGAGGACTCGTCGAGATCCTCTGGCCTCCACAACCAACTGCTTTGTGTCTGTGTGGAAGGGCGTAGCTCGACAACCCCTAGGGTGAGGGTTATGTTTTTCCATGCCAGATAACTTAGCGGTCTCCTTCAGGATATGGCGGTTACGGGGCCAGGAGAGAAGGGCTTTTTATCCCACCCTAGTGGGGGCCGCATGAACTCCCGTGCCGTAATTGCTTAGGCTTGTGGGTAAGCATCCGAAGTGGACGTGAGGCATCTGTTGCTTGCACAATGGGGATCACGTGGCACTGGCCAAAAGGACAACCATGGTCCATCAAAGCCCTTAGTTGGCAGATTTGGATAGGGTCAAGGAAAGGCCCGTGTAAGCGGATTGACGCTGCATGATGCCCCCTAGGGCAGGTGTAGTCGATTCCAAGATCTTACATACATGGTTAATTAATCCATAGAGGTGTCTTCGCTGTGAGTGTAGCGCTGACATTTAGATATAATTAGATTATTTTAAAAATCCATAAAATATGTTATTTTGCATTCGTTTTCATTCAACCATATAGTTCCCCTATCCGCTATCCCATAAGAGAACTAGTTATCGGGTCTCTAACTACGTAGAGCCGAAGTACTTTCTTTAGCTTATGCATAGGGTAGTAAAAACGTACATTGGCATGTAATCTAAGTATCCCTGTATTAGACCTAATGGGTCCAGATATCACTAGGGCACTAATTAGGGCATATGAAGACTGGCGAGAATCTAAGGAGATGTGCAAGTGCTATGTTATAGCAGACTTGCGGACAACTCTTTAGAAGCGAGTCAGAGATATACCGGGTCTTCTCTAATTAAGTTTTACTTGCATAAGATGACTGAAAGGCGAAGTCAGTCGACTCATCACTTTTCCACTAAGATACTTGTCGGTACCGAGATGTCTGAGGGTATGCTTGTTCGAGAATACATCTTTGAGTTCCAGATCGAACTAGATTCCAAAGACATAGTACCGGATGACGAGGTGGTGGAAGACGTCTGTCTTGCATCCTTGTCTGGAACCTTCGAAGGCGTTATCAGAGACTTTAGCTTTAACAAGTTAGAGATGATAAACGCAGAACTTCTAAGGAGATTTCCAAGAGACAAAGGATGGGATCAAGATTAAAGGCAAAGCCTTTAGTGCTTAACCTAGGCCTTCTTTAGAAGAACCTAAGGAAGTAACTTATCAGAGATCGAAAACTATTATAGTGCAGAAACTGGTGTAGACTCCTAAGTCTGGTAACGCTAAAGACGGAAGTGTTTCTGCTTTGGCGAGAATAGGGGGTATTTGAAGATTGAGTATGGCCTCAGGATGTTAGGAGTAAAGTCGCTATCTAGTAGCAGCTCTTATGCTTCATGGAATGTAGACTTCGGGTCTACAAAGATTCAAGAAAAGCAGAAGGCTACTTTATAGTGACGTAATCCTAACATAGGTACTGATGCCATAAGCCGCTACGGAAGCTGTTAGGTATGATTGTCTTAGTTTTTCAAAATACGGATTTTGTTTTAGAGATGTAGTTCTGTTTCCTTCTTAGTAAATGAAGTTTTTAGTTTTAGACAGCACCGTGAGTGTATATCTTAAACTGAATAGATAGCTTCATTATTAAAGGAATAGATCAGAAAAATCTCTTTGTATTTAATCCTAATTCGGAAATAGATTTCATGACAGCTGCAGCATCTAATTAAAATTCATCTAAATCCTTCGGAGAAGCTATCCCATTTGTGACCCCTCTGATTTAGATATTCTGCCTTAGATAAATTCAAAGGTAACAGAAGGCCGAGTTTCTGTTCACAGATTCATCGGAGATCCTTCTAACCTATAAGTGTAATATAGAAGGCAGAATAACTAAAAGGGACACAAAGGTATGGGAGTTAGTTAATTTTGACGTCTATGGTTCCAATAGCGTCTAGACGATAGGAGTCTCTTCGATTTAATCGAAGGAATAAGTCACTATCGGACGAGTTCCATAGGATCCTGAGGGAGCATAGGATTAGCTCCCAGTTAAATGCTCCAAGGATGACACGTCAGAATGAAGTCTCCGAGAGAAGGAATCGGACCCTGTTTGATATGGTCCGTAGTGTGATGAATATTGCCAAATGTACTACCCACCCTTTGGTGGGGTTGTACCTTAAAACAGTAGCTTATATCTGAAACTCTCTCTCATCTAGATTAGTGCCTCAGACCTATAGAGAGCTATGGTCTAAGCGAAAGCTGACACTATAGAGTCTCGAGATATAGGGTTGTCCTGCACTTGTGCAAAAGGACAAGAGGGATGAGATGGAGATGTAGTTCCAGGTATATCTGTTTGTAGGTTACCCTTAGGAGGCATAAGGTGGACTGTTCTATGATCTTGAGGTTTAGAAGGTAATCGTTTCTACGAATACCATCTACCTAGATCAGGATTATATTATAGACCATAAGTTTACCGGTAAGATAGTTCCGGGTGAACTAATGGGTACTGGTAGAGAGTGCGCATCTGAAAACGTAGTGGGAGTAGATGATACAAGAAACTAGTATACCAGACACTGTAGAAACAATTCACTTTTGTACCACCACCACTTCGTCGTTGTGGGACCATCAGAGCTCCTGAAAGATACTATGGAGAAATTTCGATAGTTAATCCAGAGTTTCAGGAGGATGATCCCTAGAGCTACGAAGAAGTAGTGGGAGCTTCCTTTGTACCACCACCACTTCGTTGTTGTGGGACCATCAGAGCTCTTGAAAGATACTATGGAGAAACTTTGATAGTTAATCCAGAGTTTCAGGAGGATGATCCCTAGAGCTACGAAGAAGTAGTGGGAGCTTCTTTGTACCACCACCACCTCGTCGTTGTGGGACCATCAGAGCTCCTGAAAGATACTATGGAGAAACTTTGATAGTTAATCCAGAGTTTCAGGAGGATGATCCCTAGAGCTATGAAGAAGTAGTGGGAGCTTCCGACAGCTTTGACTGACAAAAGACCATGGAGGCAAATTTGCATCAATGTCCCTTGGAACAGTCTTGACACTAATAGCACTATCACCCTTCGTGGTGTAGGAGGTGTATAAGAAGAGCACCCGATTAAGACTTAAGTAGCTAGATTAGTTGCCAAAGGAGAAGGAATTGACTATGTCAAAACCATCTCACTGGTAGCTATGCCTAAGTCTATTTCGGATCCTCTTAATAAATCGCAGCCCATTATAGTTGGGAGATCTGGTTGATGGATGTCAAGACAGTTATTTCCTAACGGGAATTTGGAAAGGACATATGGATGAGTAGCCCAAGGCTTTGTGTCAGTAGGTTAGGAAGATATGGAATGTAAGTTGCAACGGTCCATTTATGGACTGATGCAAGCATCCAAGTTGGAATATCTATTTTGATCAAGGGAATCCGCTCATACGGATTTGATCAGAATGAGGATAAACCAAGATGGTACAGGAAAGGTGAAATAGCTACAAGGGTATATTTAGTACTTTACGTTAACGATATTCTACTGATTGAAAATGACGTAGGAATATTGTTTACGGTAAAGGTTTGTAGTCATCACAATTCGATGTGAAAGACCCTAGTGAGGCGAGTTATGCTCTGGAAATCAAGGTAACTCTAGATAACCAGAGCAGGGTTCTCTTGCTGTCACAGGCTACGCATAAAGATAAGATTCTAGCCAGATTCGTTTTACAAGGCTAGATATCTATTGTGCGGCAGGAATGATGGGTCGGTTTCAGTTGAACCCAGGTCCAGATCTCTGGACCGATGTGAAGGGTATACTCAGAAATCCTCATTAAGTAAGGATTGTGAGTTAGTTTGCACTTCACAGGTCCTGATATCGATTGGACACACAGGATCTGACATTGGTGTCAGATGTGCGTTCCAGAAAATCGATTTCAGGGATTAATTTTATCTTGGGATTAGAAGCGGTAGTTGGTAGAGTGTGAAGCAAGTGCATCACAGATTCTACCACAGAGGCTTAGCATGTTATTGCGTGCGAAGTAGTATATCAGGTGGTAAGGCTTAGGAAGTTCTTAGAGAACTTGGGACGCGTACCAGAGGCTCAGTATTCTGTTGTTACAACAGAAGAGCGGTAAGCAAGGTCCAAGGAGACTAGGCACCACCGTGAGGGGAAACCCATCAAGTACATACTCCACTTGATCTGACAGTTATAGGAGGAAATGCAAGTAGCGGTACTGAGGTGGAATCTACAGACAATGTTGTCAATTCCTTTAGAGAATTCCTGCAAAGGCTTTTAGGCAGCATATAGAAGCTACAGAGCTCAACACCGTTATTCCTCGTTAGACCTAGTGGGAGATTGTTAGAATTGGTAAGGTCTACAGCTCGTAAAACCTATAGTTTAGCTATATATGGTTGACAGAGCGTGAGTGTCTCCACCACGGTCATTACCAGGCACAGTGTCTGTGGCCGAACGGAACCAACACAGTGCACAGATCGGTGAGCAGACACCGGTGCACTAAACCGTGTTTCTGCTTAGGGTAAAACAGTTCTAAACCCTGAGGAACCATGTCTGGTGGACTAACCAGTTGTATGGTGCTTTGGCGCACCAATGTGTGAGGATCCGGATGCAGTGATCCAAAACCATGGTGTACTGGGTTACCCGGCTGGCGTTGCATCAGCATGTCACTCCTGCAGGCTATCCACACCCCTAACGGGAGGTGCGTTCCTTGGTCTGACCTACGTCGTATTAAACCCTGGCCAGGTGGTCATCAGTTGGACTGGTGACGGATCCGATTGCTCGAAAGAGTAATCGGAGATACGATGTATGTGGTCAACCTGGAAGGAACCGAGTCATATGAGCACTCGAGTCTGACGGTATTCTCCACCGCTCGAGTTGCATTATTGCACCAGTGGAGGGACATCGGGTTTACCATACTAAGCGAAGAGCAGGGGTATGAGGGAGAATATAGTAAGTCCGAGGGAATTGGAGTGCAACCTGCGTCGCACTCTGGGTGGCTACGCAGGTTAACTCGGACTCAGAGGATCGTTGGTACACTCGGGTAGTGTGTCGATCGAGTCTGAGTTGGAAGCCATGAACCCTGGTCCCTGAAGGTTCCACCTTATCGACATTATGTATGGTTCTTATACAATCTCGTCGAAACACAGAACGTAGTTAGAGGAAGTGAGAAGTCCAAGCCTACGCTCCGTGAGTGCTTCGCACTAGTGCACGGTAGATACGTAGCTACGTGTGTGCACTAAGGGGAAACCCTAGGTTAGTGCAGAGACGCATGTAGCAATTCCTGGTCATAAGTGGACTTTGCCACATGGGTGCGATGCACCAGGATATGTTGCGAGTTGACTAGTTGACTTCACTAGGGGCACCCTACGGGAACCTCAGAGAATAGTGAAATCACTGGTGCACTTCACTTATGTGTGCCTTGCAAAGTCTCATACACGAGGAACGGCCAACTAGTGACATAAGGGTGTTTTGGTCATACTATGCGCCACTATCTACTAAGGGGGCCGGCCCTGAGTGTTGAGAGACTGGTCAAGGCCGGCCCTATTAGTTTCAGGAGGTTGTTGCCTCCGATGAAAGGGCCGGTCATGAGGCGCAGAAAACGGGCTGGTTTTGACCGTTTTCGAAAACAAGGAAAAGATAGAGATAAAAGAAGAGATATATAGGGAGAGGTTTGAATCAGTCAATCCTAACCGCTAGGCTTATCCGTAAGGATAAGGCCAGCCCTATATAAGGCATAGGGAGAGAGGGGGGGACGAAATTAATGAGCCATGCAAGCCCTAGGGCCGGCCCAAGCCATGGGGGAAACCCTAGCCACCCCTTCTCCTCTCTTCGCATCTCCTCTCTCGTCTCTCTCTTCCTCGCTTGTGCCATTGGATGGCGACTCGTCTTCCTCACGTGGTGTTTCGTAGAAGGAGAAGGCTCGTCGTATGGAGGCACTCAGAGATCCATCGACAAGGTTGTTAGAATTGGTGAGGTCTATAGCTCGTAAAAACCTAGTGTTTAGCTTTGTATGGTTGATAGTATAGGATTGCATATTGGTACGTACCTTAGTACGTGTTCTGATTACAGAACAGAGAGCCATGGCTACATGGTAATCCACTTGAGTGGGAGACTCAAGGGACTGGTCCCATGTAACCTAAATACGTTCGCAGCTCTGATAAGGGTTGGTCGCCCTATCAGGATAAGCTGTTGGGATGACAGAGCGTAGGTGTCTCCACCACGGTCATTACCAGGCACAGTGTCTGTGGCCGAACGGAACCAACACGGTGCACAGATCGATGAGCAGACATCGGTGCACTAAACCGTGTTTCTGCTTAGGGTAAAACGGTCCTAAACCATGAGGAACCATGTCTGGTGGACTAACCAGTTGTGTGGTGCTTTGGCGCACCAATGTATGAGGATACGGATGCAGTGATCCAAAACCACGGTGTACTGGGTTACCCGGCTGGCGTTGCATCAGTGTGTCACTCCTGCAGGCTATCCATACCCCTAACGGGAGGTGCGTTCCTTGGTCTGACCTACGTCGTATTAAACCCTGGCCAGGTGGTCATCAGTTGGACTGGTGACGGATCCGGTTGCTCGGAAGAGTAATCAGAGGTACGATGTATGTGGTCAACCGGGAAGGAACCAAGTCATATGAGCACTCGAGTCTGAAGGTATTCTCCACTGCTCGAGTTGCATCATGGCACCAAGTGGAGGGACAGCGAGTTTACCATACTAAGCGGAGAGCAGGGGTATGAGAGAGAACATAGTAAGTCCGGGGAAATTGGAGTGCAGCCTGCGTCGCACTCTGGGTGGCTACGCAGGTTAACTCGGACTCAGAGGATCGATGGTACACTCGGGTAGTGTGTCGATCGAGTCTGAGTTGGAAGCCATGAACCCTGGTCCCTGAAGGTTCCACCTTATCGACATTATGTACGGTTCTTATACCATCTCCTCGAAACACATAACGTAGTTAGAGGAAGCGAGAAGTCCAAGCATACGCTCCGTGAGTGCTTCGCACTAGTGCACGGTAGATGCGTAGCTACGTGTGTGCACTAAGGGGAAACCCTAGGTTAGTGCAGAGAAGCATGTATCAATTCCTTGCCATAAGTGGACTTTGCCACATGGGTACGATGCACCGGGACATATTGCGAGTTGACTAGTTGACTTCACTAGGGGCACCCTACGGGAACCTCAGAGAATAGTGAAATCACTGGTGCACTTCACTTATGTGTGCCTTGCAAAGTCTCGTACACGAGGAACGACCAACTAGTGGCATAAGGGCGTTTTGGTCATACCATGCGCCACTATGCACTAAGGGGGCCGGCCCAAAGTGTTGAGAGACTGGTCAAGGCCGGCCCCATTAGTTTCGGGAGGTTGTTGCCTCCGATGAAGGGGCCGGTTATGAGGCGCAGAAAACGGGCTGGTTTTGACCGTTTTCGAAAACAAGGAAAGGATAAAGATAAAGAAGAGATATATAGGGATAAGGTTTGAATCTATCATCCTTATCCATACTGTCCTTATCCATATGAATAGGCCGGCCCTATATATGAGAAGGAGAGAGAGGGTGCACGAAATTAATAGAGGCATGCAAGCCCTAGGGCCGGCCATGGCATGGGGAAACCCTAGCCGCCCCCTCTCCTCTCTTCGCATCTCCTCTCTCGTCTCTCTCTCCCTCGCTTGCGCCATTGGATGGCGACTCGTCTTCCTCACGTGGTGTTTTGTAGAAGGAGAAGGCTCGTCGTATGGAGGCACTCAGAGATCCATCGACGAGGTGCCGTGCATCGTGTGAGATCGGGTGAACTAGAAGGCGTCTCCCGCAACCTTTTACTGTCCAGAATCTGCACAGAAAATCAATGTTGTTTCTGCGATTCCGGGAGCTATAGATGTCCAAACGATGTGAAACTTGTTGGAAAAGTTGCGTCTCGACGTTGGCTACCTGCAGTACAAATGTTAGCCCAATCGGAGTTCGGAGCAGAAAGTTATGGCCGTCGCACCGAAGCTATGTCGAGCAGATCCGTAGCCCGTCTCCATCGACAAAGAAGAAATTTGTCGCGGTGAAAGATTCCGCACGCAGGTATGACCTCTAACAAGTAGATCTAACATAATTAGAACATGAATTCATGCTAGTTTGTTCTTTTGCGTTAGATCATCGTTAGGGGTTCGCGTAGTTGCCATGCTAGATTCATACACGCATATATAGATCGTTTCGATGAAAATTTTGATATGTAACGCACACCGCTCACGGTCCTCGGACCTTCACTTTGCTTCCGCTGCGGGCCTCTACCATGGATTTATTTCCAATAATTGGTATCAGAGCACGCTAGTGGTGTGCGTTTCATGTTTTTTTTTCATGAAACCGTCATGTGCGCGCATGAATAGTAGATTTTGTATGTTCTATGAATCGTTCTTGCAGGGCGCCGCTTCTAAAATTATTCTGGATATGTGATTGCTTGCTACCGGGGGTCGGACCCCGTGTTAGCGATTTTGTCTGGATGTTTTTTCTTTTGTGTGTGGATAGATTTTAGAGCCATAGTCGGGCAAGAGGTGAAGATTTACCACCCTTGATTCCCAGGCTTTTGCTAGGTTTGTTTTCCTTTTCTTTCTAGGAAATTGTGTACGAGCGAGCACTTGCTCGAAGCGTACTAGATCTTTTTCGGTTACAGATTGAAGAGGAGGACTTACCGTGGAGATCCACCACTGGGAAGATGAGCGGAACCTTGGAGGACGATGGCGATCCGGCGAAGCGTACACGATGACGGCAAAGGGCATAAAGCGTCAGAAGATCGTATACAGAGGCTTGCACCGGATCGAGGAGCCTTGTGAAGGAGACAGAGAGCCTGCGCTGTGCCAGTCAGGTTCAGGGGTCGGACCCTGAACTTGATTCAGTTGTGTGCTTATTTCTTTCAGTAGTTCTTTATATTTCTGTAGAGAACCCCGATGCGATAATTTGATTATCTGTGTTAGAGGGATGCCCTTTCCCCTCGGGTCCTAGCGACCTTATTAGGATTGGATTCCACTAGTGATGCCTATTATTTAATTGACCCTTGATGATAGTATAAATTCCTCACATTTGGTTATGCCCCCATTAGGTCAACACCCGATTAGTCGGGTGTGCCTATTTGGCAAGCATCGAAACCTAGAATGAGTTGGAATTCTACTATGACATCATTCGTCAAATTTATAAGCAAGGCGCCATGGTAGTGGAAGACCTTTCCTGTCAGTCTGACCTTAGGCTAGGCTCCAGGGCATTAGCGTGATAGCCAAGTTTGCAAAGCATCAATGTTCTTGGGATATGTAATGTGACCCTTGAGTGGAGAAATCCACTCGAGGTAGGGACTATGATATTCCAAGATCGATTAATGCTTCGCGAAAGGCTTGAATGCTAGTGGGAGCACGGTATGACCAGGGTCTAGTGTATAGGTTGTCGTGACCTTAGTGTACACTCATACTTGCATTAAATAACCCTCAACTTTAATAAGGGATGTAAGAGAGGACTTTTAGAGATCCTCTGGCCTCCACGGCCAGTCGTTTTGTATTTGGGTGGGGATGCATAACTTCACACCCCCTAGGGTGGGAGCTGTGTGTTTCCATGCCAAATTACTTAATGACCTCCCTAAGGATATGGCGATTACGAGGCCAGGAGAGAAGGGCTTTTCATCCCACCCTAGTGGGGGCCGCATGAACTCCCGTGTCATAATTGCTTAGGCTCGTGGGTAAGCATCCTAAGTGCACGTGAGGTATTCGTTGCGAAGACAACGGTGATCACGTGGCACTGGCCAAAAGATAACCATGGTCCATCAAAGCCTTTAGTTGGCAGATTTGGACTGGGTCAAGGAAAGGCCCGTGTAAGCGGATTGACGCTGCATGATGCCCCCTAGGGCAGGTGTAGTCGATTCCGAGATCTTACATACATGGTTAATTAATCCATAGAGGTGTCTTCACTGTGAGGGTAGCGCTGATATTTGGATATAATTAGCTTATTTTCAAAATCCATAAAATAAGTTATTTTGCATTCATTTTCATTCAACCATATAGTTCCCCTATCCGCTATCCCATAAGAGAACCAGTTATCGGGTCTCTAACTACGTAGAGTGGAAGCGCAATCTTTAGCTTATGCTTAGGGTAGTAAATGTACATTGGCATGCAATCTAAATATCCCTGTACTAGACCTAATGGGTCCAGATATCACTAGGGCACTAACTAGGGCATATGAAGACTGGCAAGAGTCTAAGGAGATGTGCAAGTGCTATGTTATAGCAGACTTGCGGACAATTCTTTAGAAGCGAGTCAGAGATATGCCGGGTCTTCTCTATTTAAGTTTTACTTGCATTAGATGTCTGGAAGGTGAAGTCAGTCGACTCATCGCTTTTCCACTAAGATACTTGTCGGTACCGAGATGTCAGTGGGTATGCTTGTTCGGGAACACATCTTTGAGTTCCAGAACGAACTAGATTCCCAAGACATGGTACCAGATGACGAGGTGGTGGAAGACGTCTGTCTTGCATCCTTGTCTGGAACCTTCGAAGGCGTTATCAGAGACTTTAGCTTTAACAAGTTAGAGATGATAAACACAGAACTTCTAAGGAGATTTCCAAGAGACAAAGGATGAGATCAAGATTAAAGGCAATGCCTTTAGTGCTTAACCTAGGTCTTCTTTAGAAGAACCTAAGGGAATAACTTATAAGAGATCGAAAACTATTCTAGTGTAGAAACTGGTGTGGAATCCTAAGTCTGGTAATGCCAAGGACGGAAGTATTTCCGCTGTGGCGAGCATAGGGGGTATTTGAAGATTGAGTATGACCTCAGGATGTTAGGAGTTGAGTCGCTATCTAGTAGCAGTTCTTATGCTTCTTGGAATGTAGACTTCTGGTCTACAGATATTCAAGGAAAGCAGAAGGCTACTTTATAGTGAAGGAATCCTAACATAGGTACTGATGCCATAAGCCGCTGCGGAAGCTGTTAGATATGATTGTCTTAGTTTTTCCGAAATACGGATTTTGTTTTTTAGAGATGTAGTTCTGTTTCCTCTTTGGTAAATGAAGTTTTTAGTTTTAGACAGCACCGTAGGTGTGTATCTTAAACTAAATAGATAGCTTCATTACTAGAGAAATAGATCAGAATAATTTCTTTATATTTAATCCTAATTCGGAAATAGATATCATGACAGCTGCAGCGTCTAATTTAAATTCATCTAAATCCTTCGGAGAAGCTATCCCATTTGTGACCCCTCTGATTTAGATATTCTGCCTTAGATAAATTCAAAGATAAAAGAAGGCCGAGTTTCTGTTCACAGATTCATCGGAGATCCTTCTAACCTATGAATGTTATCTGGAAGGCAGAATAACTAAAAGGGCCACTAAGGTATTGGAGTTAGTTAATTTTGACGTCTATGGTTCCAAGAGCGTCTAGACGATAGAAGACTCTTCGATTTAATCGAAGAAATAAGTCACTATCGAACGAGTTCCATAGGATCCTGAGAGAGTATGGGATTATCTCCCAGTTAAATGCTCTAAGGATGACACGTCAGAATGAAGTCTCCGAGAGAAGGAATCGGACTCTGTTTGACATGGTCCGTAGTATGATGAATATTGCCAAGTATATTACCCACCTTTGGTGGGGTTGTACCTTAAAACAGTAGCTTATATCTGAAACTATCTCTCATCTAGATCAGTACCTCAGACCTATAGAGAGCTATGGTCTAAGCGAAAGCTGACACTATAGTGTCTCGAGATATAGAGTTGTCCTGCACTTGTGCAAAATGACAAGAGGGATGAGATGGAGATGTAGTTCCAGGTATATCAGTTTGTAGGTTACCCTTAGGAGGCATAAGATGGACTGTTTTATGATCTTGAGGTTAGGAAGGTAATCGTTTCTACGAACACCATCTACCTAGATCAAGATTATATTATAAGACCATAAGTTTATCAGTAAGGTAGTTCCGGGTGAACTACTGGGTACTGGTAGAGAGTGCGCATTTGAAAAACATAGTGGGAGTAGATGATACAAGAAACTAGTATACCAGGTATTGTAGAAACGATTCACTTTGTACCACCACCACCTCATCGTTGTGGGACCATCAGAGCTCCTGAAAGATACTATGGAGAAACTTCAATAGTTAATCCAGAGTTTCAGGAGGATGATCCTTAGAGCTACGAAGAAGTAGTGTGAGCTTCCTTTGTACCACCACCACCTCATCGTTGTGGTACCATCAGAGCTCCTGAAAGATACTATGGAGAAACTTTGATAGTTAATCCAGAGTTTCAGGAGGATGATCCCTAGAGCTACGAAGAAGTAGTGGGTGCTTCCGACAGCTCTGACTGACAAAAGACCATGGAGGCAAGCTTACATCAATGTCCCTTGGAACAGTCTTGACACTTATAGCACTATCACCCTTCAGGGTGTAGGAGGTGTATAAGAAGAGCACCCGGTTAAGACTTAAGTAGCTAGATTAGTTACCAAAGGAGAAGGGATTGACTATGTCAAAACCATCTCACTGGTAGCTATGCCTAAGTCTATAACGGATCCTCTTAATCCATCACAGCCCATTATAGTTGGGAGATCTGGTTGATGGATGTCAAGACAGTTATTCCCTAACGGGAATTTGAAAAGGGACATATGGATGATGTAGCCTCAGGCTTTGTGTCAGTAGGTTAGGAAGATATGGAATGCAAGTTGCAATGGTCCATTTATGGACTGATGCAAGCATCCAGGTTGGAATGTCTATTTTGATCAAGGGAATCCGCTCACACGGATTTGATCAGAATAAGGATAAACCAAGTTGGTACAAGAAAGGTGAAATAGCTACAAGGGTGTATTTAGTACTTTACGTTAACGATATTTTACTGATTGAAAATGATGTAAGAATATTGTTTACGGTAAAGGTTTGTAGTCATCACAATTCGATGTGAAAGACCCTAATGAGGCGAGTTATGCTCTGGGAATCAAGGTAACTTGAGACAACCAGAGCAAGATTCTCTTGCAGTCACAAGCTACGCATGAAGATAAGATTCTAGCCAGATTCGTTTTAAGAGGCTAGATATCTATTGCGCAGCAGGAAGATGGGTCGGTTTCAGTCAAACCCGGGTCCAGATCTTTGGACCGATGTGAAGGGTATACTCAGAAATCCTCGTTAAGTAAGGATTGTGAGTTAGCTTGCACTTCACAAGTCCTGATATCGATTGGACACACAGGATCTGACTTTGGTGTCAGATGTGTGTTTCAGAGAATCGATTTCAGGGATTATTTTTATTTTGGGATTAGAAGCGGTAATTGGTAGAGTGTGAAGCAAGTGCATCACAGACTCTACCACAGATGCTTAACACGTTGTTGCGTGCGAAGTAGTATATCAGGTGGTAAGGCTTAGGAAGTTCTTAGAGAACTTGGGACGCGTACCAGAGGCTCAGTTATCTGTTGTTACAACAGAAGAGCGGTAAGCAAGGTCCAAGGAGACTAGGCACCGCCGTGAGGGGAAACCCATCAAGTACAAACTCCACTTGATCTGACAGTTATATGAGGAAATGCAAGTAGCGGTACTGAGGTGGAATCTACAGACAATGTTGTCAATTCCTTTAGGGAATTCCTGCAAAGGCTTTTGGGCAGCATGTAGAAGCTACAGAGCTCAACACCGTTATTCCTCGTTAGACCTAGTGGGAGATTGTTAGAATTGGTGAGGTCTATAGCTCGTAAAAACCTAGTGTTTAGCTTTGTATGGTTGATAGTATAGGATTGCATATTGGTACGTACCTTAGTACGTGTTCTGATTACAGAACAGAGAGCCATGGCTACATGGTAATCTACTTGAGTGGGAGACTCAAGGGACTGGTCCCATGTAACCTAAATACATTCGCAGCTCTGATAAGGGTTAGTCGCCCTATCAGGATAAGCTGTTGGGATGACAGAGCGTAGGTGTCTCCACCACGGTCATTATCAGGCAAGTGTCTGTGGCCGAACGGAACCAGCACGGTGCACAGATCGATGAGCAGACATCGGTGCACTAAACCGTGTTTCTGCTTAGGGTAAAATGGTCCTAAACCCTGAGGAACCATGTCTGGTGGACTAACCAGTTGTGTGGTGCTTTGGCGCACCAATGTGTGAGGATCCGGATGCAGTGATCCAAAACCACGGTGTACTGGGTTACCCGGCTGGCGTTGCATCAGCGTGTCACTCCTGCAGGCTATCCATACCCCTAACGGGAGGTGCGTTCCTTGGTCTGACCTACGTCGTATTAAACCCTGGCCAGGTGGTCATCAGTTGGACTGGTAATGGATCCGGTTGCTCGGAAGAGTAATCGGAGGTACGATGTATGTGGTCAACCGGGAAGGAACCGAGTCATATGAGCACTCGAGTCTGACGGTATTCTCCACTGCTCGAGTTGCATCATGGCACCAAGTGGAGGGACAGCGAGTTTACCATACTAAGCGGAGAGCAGGGGTATGAGAGAGAACATAGTAAGTCCGGGGGAATTGGAGTGCAGCCTGCGTCGCACTCTGGGTGGCTATGCAGGTTAACTCGGACTCAGAGGATCGATGGTACACTCGGGTAGTGTGTCGATCGAGTCTGAGTTGGAAGCCATGAACCCTGGTCCCTGAATGTTCCACCTTATCGACATTATGTACGGTTCTTATACCATCTCCTCGAAACACATAACGTAGTTAGAGGAAGCGAGAAGTCCAAGCATACGCTCCGTGAGTGCTTCGCACTAGTGCACGGTAGATGCGTAGCTACGTGTGTGCACTAAGGGGAAACCCTAGGTTAGTGCAGAGACGCATGTAGCAATTCCTTGCCATAAGTGGACTTTGCCACATGGGTGCGATGCACCGGGATATGTTGCGAGTTGACTAGTTGACTTCACTAGGGGCACCCTACGGGAACCTCAGATAATAGTGAAATCACTGGTGCACTTCACTTATGTGTGCCTTGCAATGTCTCGTACACGAGGAACGGCCAACTAGTGGCATAAGGGCGTTTTGGTCATACCATGCGCCACTATGCACTAAGGGGGCCGGCCCAAAGTGTTGAGAGACTGGTCAAGGCCGGCCCCATTAGTTTCGGGAGGTTTTTGCCTCCGATGAAGGGGCCGGTTATGAGGCGCAGAAAACGGGCTGGTTTTGACCGTTTTCGAAAACAAGGAAAGGATAAAGATAAAGAAGAGATATATAGGGATAAGGTTTGAATCTATCATCCTTATCCATACTGTCTTTATCCATATGAATAGGCCGGCCCTATATATGAGAAGGAGAGAGAGGATGCACGAAATTAATAAAGCCATGCAAGCCCTAGGGCCGGCCATGGCATGGGGAAACCCTAGCCGCCCCGTCTCCTCTCTTCGTATCTCCTCTCTCGTCTCTCTCTCCCTCGCTTGCGCCATTGGATGGCGACTCGTCTTCCTCATATGGTGTTTTGTAGAAGGAGAAGGCTCGTCGTATGGAGGCACTCAGAGATCCATCGACGAGGTGCCGTGCATCGTGTGAGATTGGGTGAACTAGAAGGCGTCTCCCGCAACCTTTTGCTGTCCAGAATCTGCATCGAAAATCAACGTTGTTTCTGCGATTCCGGAAGCTACAGAAGTCCAAACGACGTGACACTTGTTGGAAAAGTTGCGTCTCGAAGTTGGCTACCTGCAGTCCAAATTTCAGCCCAATCGGAGTTCGGAGCAGAAAGTTATGACCGTCGCACCGAAGCTATGTCGAGCAGATCCGTAGCCCGTCTCCATCGACAAAGAAGAAATTTGTCGCGGTGAAAGATTCCGCATGCAGGTATGACCTCTAACAAGTAGATCTAACATAATTAGAACATGCATTCATGCTAGTTTGTTCTTTCGCGTTAGATCATCCTTAGGGGTTCGCGTAGTTGCCATGCTAGATTCATACACGCATATGTAGATCGTTTCGATGAAAATTTTGATATGTAACGCACACCGCTCACGGTCCTCGGACCTTCACTTTGCTTCCGCTGCGGGCCTCTACCATGGATTTATTTCCAACAGAGGTGCCGTGCATCGTGTGAGATCGGGTGAACTAGAAGGCGTCTCCCGCAACCTTTTGCTGTCCAGAATCTGCACAGAAAATCAGCGTTGTTTCTTTGATTTTAGGAGCTACAGAAGTCCAAATGACGTGAAACTTGTTGCAAAGGTTGGTTCTCGAAGTTGGCTACCTTCAGTCCAAATTTCAGCCCAATCGAAGTTCAGAGAAGAAAGTTATGGCTGTCGCACCGAAGCTATGTCGAGCAGATCCGTAGCCCGTCTCCATCGATAAAGAAGAAATTTGTCGCGGTGAAAGATTCCGCACACAGGTATGATCTCTAACAAGTAGATCTAACATAATTAGAACATACATATATGCTAGATTGTTCTTTTTCGTTAGATCGTCGTTAGGGGTTCGCGTAGTTGCCATGCTAGTTTCATACACGCATATGTAGATCGTTTCGATGAAAATTTTGATATGTAAACATACCGCCTACGGTCCTCGGACCTTCACTTTGCTTCCGCTGTGGGCCTCTGCCAAGGATTTATTTCCAACAGCCTGCCGGCTACCGAGGGTCTGGAGAGCGCGCTCTTCAGAGGGTGCTCCGTGATGACTTTGACAGTGTGCGCCGAGAAGTAGGGGTGAAGCTTTCTCGCGGTAAGGACCAAGGCCAATGCGACCTTCTCGATTGGTCGATACCGGAGCTCGGCAGGAAGCATTGTGTGGCTTACCGCATTCTCTGTGACCGCGAGATACACGCCAAGCTCGGCGCCATCTTTTGGTGCCGCTAGGATTGGCGGGCTCGCCAGATAATCCTTAATCTTTTGAAAGGCACGCTCGCACTTTTCATCCCAACAAATGCTCGCTCCTTTTCGTAGTAGCTCGAAAAGAGGTCGGCAGTTGTCTGAGGATTTGGAGATAAATCGATTGAGCGCGGCGATTCGTCCGCTCAACTTCTGGACTTCCTGCAGGGTTCTTGGTGCGGGCATCTCGACAAGTGCTCGGATTTGCCCAGGGTCGGCCTCGATCCCCCTGTGGGTGACCAGGTACCCTAGGAATTTCCCGGAAGTCACCCCGAATGCGCACTTTGCCGGGTTCAGCCTCATTTGGTACTTTCTCAACACTTCGAAGGTTTCGCGGAGATCGGCGACATGCCCTTCTCGCTCTCGACTTTTCACCAGGAGGTCGTCTACATAAACTTCGACATTCCTGCCGATCTGACCCTTGAACATCTGAGTGTCTAACCTTTGGTAGGTCGCTCCAGCGTTCTTAAGTCCAAAAGGCATCACTCGATAGCAGAATAGCTTCTGGTAGCCCGCCCCATAATAGAAAGCGGTCTTCTCTTGATCGTCGACGTGGAGAGGTATCTGGTTATACCTAGAATATCCATCCATGAAGGACAGGGCCTGGAACCTGACAGCTTTGTCGACCAATGTGCCTATCCGCGGAAGGGAAAAGCCGTCCTTCGGGCATGCTTTATTGAGGTCGGAGAAGTCAATGCACACTCTGACTGCCCCGCTCTTCTTGGGCACCGCTACGATGTTGGAGATCCACTCGGGAAAGTGCGCCTCGCGAATAAAGCCAGCTCGCTCTAGCTTATCTATCTCCGTCGCCACTGCGATGGACTTCGCAGCCGGTATGTGCGGAGCTTTTTGCTTGATCGGCGGGAACTCTTTCATGGTGTACAGACGATGACAGGCGACCTCCGGGTCAATCCCCGGCATGTCCGTGAAGTTCCAGGCGAATATGTCACGGTATTCCTTGAGTATGTCGGTCAAGGCCAGGACCTCGCCCTTGGTTAGCGAGATCCCAAGACTAACAATCCTCGGTCCGTCCTCGCTTCCGATTTTGACTTCTTGTAGCGGCTCGGCAATGGGAAAACTTCCTCTCTAGGTCCCTGGTAGGCGGCCTTTCTCCTCGAGCTCAAAATCCACGCCGCTCCTACCCGGGGGTGAAGTGGGGGATCTAAGCGAGGCGACCTCTCTCGGGCTTTGAGAGAGCCCGCTTGAGGTGGGCGTTAATTGCTAAGAGGGCACGGGCCTCTTGGCCTCAGCGACCTCAACGTCTGCGAGGTGAAAGACGTCCTGCTCGCACCTGGTAGCAGTGACCTGGTCTCCTCGAATTACCACGACCCCTCCGTTTGTGGGAAACTTGAGGGCCTGGTGATTAGGCGAGGATACCGCTTTCATCTACCTCAACCAGGGTCGCCCTAGGATGGCATTGAAAGCGGACTACCCGTCCACCACCGCGAAACGGACTTGACGTACCTCCGGGCCCGCCATTACAGTGAGGGTTATCTCCCCTACCACCTTAGCGACCTCGCCAGTGAAACCGGTGAGCGAGCCCGTTGAGGGAGATAGATCAATTTGTCTCAGTCTCATTCGCTGGAAGGCCGACAAGAACAGGATGTCTACGGCACTTCCTGGGTCAACCAGGACCCGCCTTACTTTGATGTTTCCCATCATTAGGTGTATGACGAGGGGGTCATTGTGGGGGGTAACGACCCCGGCCATGTCCTCCTCCGAGAACCAAATAAAGTCTCGGGCTTCTACCCTTGGCGTTTGGTGCAGTACAGGAGTTAGAAAAACGGAGAATACCTTCTGAGCCCGCTCCATCTCTCTAACTTGTCGCCGAACCTCGTTGCTGGATCTTGGGCCGTTCAGACGCCCGCTGATAGTGTGACAGACCGCCGGCCCTCCCGGGGGCGGGGGAGGCAGGGCGGGCTCAGCGGGCCCCGGGCGATCTCCCTCCCGAGGAGCCCGTGCCGGTATCACCTCGAACCTCCTTGGAGGCGAAATAAACTGATCCAAATGGCCCTGGGTGACCAAGTCCTCGAGGTGGTTCTTCAGAGCCCGGCATCTATTGGTGTGATGCCCGGGGCTGCGATGAAAGGCGCACCGCCGTGAATTGTCGGTTGAGCCGGGCTCTCCGACCTGCAGGGGGGGTGGATACTGAAAGAAAGGTTCGTTCCGAATCTGGTGAAAGATTTGCCCTGGCGAGTGGGTTAACACGGTGAAATCCCGCTCCCCGGGTCCCGGAGGCAGGCGCCAGTTCGCCGGCCTTCCAGCGACCACCGGGGGGGCTTCCGCGGGCTGTACGGCAGGAGCTGCGGGCGGTCCGGGCAAAGGTGCCACCTGTGGCACCTCCCGCCTCTCCACGGCCTTAACGACGAGAGTCGCAGAGCCAGAGGAGGTCGCTGCTCGACTGTCTTTCCCTTCCGGTCTAACACCGCATCTTCGAGCTTAATGTGCTGCTGGACAAGGGCGAATAGCTCGATGATCGTGCGGGGATCCTTGATTACCAGGGCGTCATGAAGCTTGCTTCCCTCGGGGAGGGTGTTCCGGAACGCACTCACCGTCGTGCGATCTTGGCCGACAGCGTCCTCCAAAGCGAGGTAGGCGCTTCGGAAGCGCGTCGCGAAGCTTCGAAGAGTTTCGCGGGCTCCCATGGACAAAGTGAAGAGGGACTCGATCCTCTTAGGGGGCTATCTGTTGCACCGGTACTGCATCAGAAACAACCTGGAGAGAGTTGGGAAGTCTGGAATGGTGCCCGATGGCAATTTGTGGAACCAATTTAACGCCGTGCCCGTCAAGCTGCTCAGGAAAGCCCGGCACAAAACATGATCTTTGTTCCGGAAGAATAACAGCTTCCGGTAAGCTAATAGGTGGTCGACTGGATCTTGCGATCCATCGAACAGTACAAACTTAGGCGGGGTCCAATGGTGAGGGAAACCTCCTTGGTGCACCTCGCTTGTGAAGGGCGAGCTACCCCCGTGGGCGGCGAGGTCCTCCAGCAGGTCTACCATCGCGTTAGGTCGCTGCCAGTGCCCGGGGAAAACTCCCAGAGGCTGCTGCGTAGGTCCTAGGCGGCCATGCACGCTCCCCCGAGGGAGGTTCGGATCAGCCCCGCGGCGACCCTCGGGGGCTACCGCTCGGCGGTCTCCTCGCTGTTCGCCCATGGATTCCTTCATCGTGGCAGTTGGTCTGTGGGAGGCCGTTGCCTCTCGAGCTTCGGAAGGTGTAGCCATCGCGGGCTCTTTCCCACGTCGCCGATGATGCGGGTCGCGATCCCGCTCTAGAGTCCTTGCCTCCGACTCGTTAGAGTCGGCGCTCTGGCTACGGCGGCGAGGGATGGTCGCCCGCGAGGTCGCCTGGTTGCTAGACCGCTGGGTTACTAGCTTCTGCAGCCTCGTAAGCGGGGTTTCTGGCACCCCGCGCACGGCCGCTCTCTCGATCGGGGGTTCCGGACGGGAAACCTACCGAGCCGGAATGGTCGTGGGCGGGTGCGATGTTGATGCTGGTGGTCGCACCGGAGACGCCGTCTTCGCCGGCCCAGACTGTCGGCTGGCCGCCGGAGCCTGACGGAGCCGCGTCAGTTCCTCCATCATTGCCCGCTCAGGTGTACAACGGTGAGCTTTAGTGGACGAAAGTGGTAGGGAAAGGGGTTTCGAACCTGTACTCTGGAGCCTGGGGGTGGGCATTTATAGACATTGGTGACCTACCGTTGCCTGACACGTGGAGATTCTTTCCAGCGCCTTCTAGACCCCCATGTTCTGGCTCGCCCGGGCCTCTGACAGTCCTTGGAACACGCGCCCCTGACATTCTTTGTCGTCGAGCCTGCCAGGCGATTTGAGTGGGGGAGAGCATCTTTCTGGTCGCCGCCAGGTGGCTATTCTGGAATGTTCAAGTCTGGGAGGTCTCGAATTGATTTGAGCGGGCTTCCGTGGACCACGTTTGTCCACGTAGCTTCCGTGGGGTTTCGACACCTGGCATCCTTCCATGCTGTTCTAATGCGGCGACCTCAGGGGGGAAGCAAAGGCGAGCTCGCCATCCGTTGCTCCACCTTCCCATTCGTATCTATCAAGAGTCGGACCTCGCAGGAGCGACCTCTTCGATAAACAGAGGGTCTGGCGAGCTGGGGGCGTCCGGGGGGGCGGCGTTTCTGTTATGCATGATGGTCTAATTCCCGCTACCACTGCAAGCGAATTCTTGTGCGGGCTTGGCGGGCTCCTGAGCGAGCTCAGGCGAGCTCCTGGCCGAGCTCAGGCGAGCTCATGGGCGAGCTCAGGCGAGCTCATGGGCGAGCTCAGGCGAGCTCATGGGCGAGCTCAGGCGAGCACCTGGGCGAGCTCAGGCGAGCTCCAGCGAGCTTAGGCGAGCTCCTGAGCGTGCTCTTTGCCTAGGCCCCCTGAGCCCAATGTGGATCTCGCTCCCTGTCAAGATGATTTGGCGAGCATGGGGGGGGGGGGGGCGAACTCCTTGCAAGTTCTTCACCCCTTGGAGTCCTAGGGTCTATGAGATCCATAGGCCAGGGCGAACTGGTGACACACCACTTGGAGTCCTAGGGTCTATGAGATCCACAGGCCAGGGCGAACTGGTGACACGCGCACGGAGCTAGGAGGCGAGCTCAAGCGGATGAGGATTCCAACTCCTGGGTGGATTTCAACTACCCCCAACAGATCGTACGAATGGATTAGAATGGATCGTACGAATGGATTAGAATGGATACATTCGTGCAAATGAATTAGAATGGATCGTACGAATGAATTAGAATGGATCGTACGAATGAATTAGAATGGATCTTACGAATGAATTAGAATGGATCGTACGAATGAATTAGAATGGATCGTACGAATGAATTAGAATGGATACATTCGTGCGAATGAATTAGAATGGATCGGACGAATGAATTAGAATGGATCGTACGAATGAATTAGAATGGATCAAATGAATGAATTAGAATGGTTAAATTCATGCGAATGAATTAGAATGGATCGTACGGAATGAATTAGAATGGATTGTATGAATGAATTAGAATGGATACATTCGTGCGAATGAATTAGAATGGATCATACGAATGAGTAAGAATGGATCGTACGAATGAAATAGAATGGATTGTACGAATGAATTAGAATGGATCGTACAAATGTATCCATTCTAATTCATTTGTGCTAATTCATTCTAATTCATTCATACGATCCATTCTAATTCATTCCCACGATCCATTCTAATTTATTCATTCGTACGATCCATTCTAATTCATTCGTACGATCCATTCTAATTCATTCGCACGAATGTATCCATTCTAGTTCATTCGTATGCCCATTCTAATTCATTCGCACGATCCATTCTAATTCATTCATACGATCAATTCTAATTCATTCGCACGAATGTATCCATTCTAATTCATTCATACGATCCATTCTAATTCATTCGTACGATCCATTCTAATTCACTCATACGATCCATTCTAATATATTCATACGATCCATTCTAATTCATTTGCACGAATATATCCATTCTAATTCATTCGTACGATCCATTCTAATTCCTTCGTACGATCCATTCTAATTCATTCGTACGATCTATTCTAATTCATTCGTACGATCCATTCTAATTCATTTGTACGATCCATTCTAATTCCTTCGTACGATCCATTCTAATTCATTCGTACGATCCATTCTAATTCATTCGTACAATCTATTCTAATTCATTCGTACGAATGGATACATTCGTGTGAATAAATTAGAATGGCTGGTACGAATGAGTAAGAATGGATCGTACGAATGAAATAGAATGGATTGCACGAATGAATTAGAATGGATCGTATGAATGAATTAGAATGGATCGTGTGAAAGAATTAGAATAAAATTGTATGAATGAATTAGAATGGATCGTACGAATGAATTAGAATGGATCGTACGAAGGAATTAGAATGGATCTTACGCATTCGTACGATCCATTCTAATTCCTTCATACGATCCATTCTAATTCATTCGTACGATTCATTCGCGCAATCTATTCTAATTCATTCGTACGATCCATTTTAATTCATTCGTACGATCCATTCTAGTTCATTCATACAATCCATTCTAATTTATTCGCACGAATGTATCCATTCTAATTCATTCGTACGATCCATTCTAATTCATTCGCACAATCTATTTTAATTCATTCATACGATCTATTCTAATTCATTCGCACGAATGTATCCATTTTAATTCATTCATACGATCCATTCTACTTCATTCGTACTATCCGTTCTAATTAACTCATACGATCCATTCTAATTCATTCATACGATCCATTCTAATTCATTTGCACGAATATATCCATTCTAATTCATTCGTACGACCCATTCTAATTCCTTCGTACGATCCATTCTAATTCCTTCGTACGATCCATTCTATTTCATTCGTATGATCCATTCTAATTCCTTCGTACGATCCATTCTAATTCATTCGTATGATCTATTCTTATTCATTCGCACGATCCAGTCTAATTGATTCGCACGATCCATTCTAATTCATTCGCACGAATGTATCCATTCTAATTCATTCGTACGATCCATTCTAATTCATTAATATGATCCATTCTAATTCATTCGTACGATCCATTCTAATTCATATGCACAAAGGTATCCATTCTAATCCATTCGTAGAATCCATTCTAATCCATTCGTACGATCCATTCTAATTCATTCGCTCGAATGTATCCATTCTAATCCATTCGTACGATCCATTCTAATCCATTCGTACAATCCATTCTAATTCATTCGCATGAAGTAGAATGGATCGTACGAATGAATTAGAATGGATCGTATGAATGAATTAGAATGGATACATTCGTGCGAATGAATTAGAATTGATCGTACGAATGAATTAGAATGGATCGTGCGAATGAATTAGAATGGATCGTACGAATGAATTAGAATGGATCGTACGAATGAACTAGAATGGATACATTCGTGCGAATGAATTAGAATGGATCGTACGAATGAATTAGAATGGATCGTACGAATGAATTAGAATGGATCTTACGAATGAATTAGAATGGATCGTACGAATGAATTAGAATGGATCGTACGAATGAATTAGAATGGATACATTCGTGCGAATGAATTAGAGTGGATCGGACGAATGAATTAGAATGGATCGTACGAATGAATTAGAATGGATCAAATGAATGAATTAGAATGGTTACATTCATGCGAATGAATTAGAATGGATCGTACGAATGAATTAGAATGGATCGTACGAATGAATTAGAATGGATACATTCGTGCGAATGAATTAGAATGGATACATTCGTGCGAAAGAATTAGAATAGATCGTATGAATGAATTAGAATGGATCCTATGAATGAATTAGAATTGATCGTGCGAATGAATTAGAATGGATCGTACGAATGAATTAGAATGGATCGTACGAATGAATTAGAATGGATCGTGCTAATGAAATAGAATTGATCGAACGAATGAATTAGCATGGATCGTGCTAATGAATTAGAATGGAACGTACGAATGAATTAGAATGGATCGTGTGAAAGAATTAGAATGGATTAGAATGGATCGTGTGAAAGAATTAGAATGAATTAGAATGGATGGTACGAATGAATTAGAATGGATTGTGCGAATGAATTAGAATGGACCGTACGAATGAATTAGAATGGATCGTATGAATGAATTAGAATAGATACATTCGTGCGAATGAATTAGAATGGATCGGACGAATGAATTAGAATGGATCATACGAATGAATTAGAATGGATCAAATGAATGAATTAGAATGGTTACATTCATGCGAATGAATTAGAATGGATCGTACGAATGGATTAGAATGGATCGTACGAATGAATTAGAATGGATCATACGAATGAGTAAGAATGAATCGTACGAATGAATTAGAATGGATACATTTGTGCGAATGAATTAGAATGGATCGTACGAATGAATTAGAATGGATCGTACGAATGAATTAGAATGGATCTTACGAATGAATTGTAATGGATCGTGTGAAAGAGTTAGAATGGATTGTATGAATGAATTAGAACAGATCGTATGAATGAATTAGAATGGATCGTACGAATGAATTAGAATAGATCGTACGAATGAATTAGAATGGATACATTAGTGCGAATGAATTAGAATGGATCGTAGGAATGAATTAGAATAGATTGTGCGAATGAATTAGAATGGATCGTACGAATGAATTAGAATGGATACATTCGTGCGAATAAATTAGAATGCATCGTATGAATGAATTAGAATGGATCGTACGAATGAATTAGAATGGATCGTACGAATGAATTAGAATAGATTGCGCGAATGAATTAGAATGGATCGTACGAATGAATTAGAATGGATCGTACGAAGGAATTAGAATGGATCGTACGAATGCGTACGATCCATTCTAATTCCTTCGTACGATCCATTCTAATTCATTCGTACGATCCATTCTAATTCATTCATACAATCCATTCTAATTCTTTCACACGATCCATTCTAATTAATTCGTACGATCCATTTTAATTCATTCGTGCAATCCATTCTATTTCATTCGTACGATCCAATCTTACTCATTCATACGATCCATTCTAATTCATTCACACGTATGTATCCATTAGTACGAATGAATTAGAATAGATTGTACGAATGAATTAGAATGGACCGTACGAATGAATTAGAATGGATCGTACGAAGGAATTAGAATGGATCGTACGATTGAATTAGAATGGATCGTACGAATAAATTAGAATAGATCGTACGAATGAATTAGAATGGATCGTACGAAGGAATTAGAATGGATCGTACGAATGAATTAGAATGGATCGTATGAGTGTATTAGAATGGATCGTATGAGTGAATTAGAATGGATCGTATGAATGAATTAGAATGGATTGTATGAATGAATTAGAATGGATCGTATGAATGAAATAGAATGGATCGTACGAATGAATTAGAATGGATCGTGCGAATGAATTAGAATGGATCGTACGAATGAACTAGAATGGATACATTCGTGCGAATGAATTAGAATGGATCGTACGAATGAATTAGAATGGATCGTACGAATGAATTAGAATGGATCATACGAATGAATTAGAATGGATCGTGCGAATGAATTAGAATGGATCGAACGAATGAATTAGAATTGATATATTCAAGCGAATGAATTAGAATAGATCGTAGGAATGAATTAGAATGGATCATACGAATGAATTAGAATGGATCGTACGAACGAATTAGAATAGATCGTACGAACGAATTAGAATGGATCATATGAACGAATTAGAATGGATCGTACGAATGAATTAGAATGGATACATTCGAGCGAATGAATTAGAATGGATCGTACGAATGAATTAGAATAGATCATAGGAATGAATTAGAATGGATCGTGCAAATGAATTAGAATGGATACATTCGTGCGAATGAATTAGGATGGATCGTGCAAATGAATTAGAATGGATCGTACGAATGAATTAGAATGGATATATTTGAACGAATAAATTAGAATGGATCATACGAATGAATTAGAATGGATCGTACGAATGAATTATAATGGATAGTGCGAATGAATTAGAATGGATCGTAAGGATGAATTAGAATGGATACATTCGTGCGAATGAATTAGAATGGATCATACGAATGAGTAAGAATGGATCGTACGAATGAAATAGAATGGATTATACAAATGAATTAGAATGGATACATTCGTGCGAATGAATTAGAATGGATCGTATGTACGAATGAATTAGAATGGATACATTCGTGCGAATGAATTAGAATAGATCGTACGAATGAATTAGAATGGATCGTGCGAATGAATTAGAATGGATCGTACGAATGAATTAGAATGGATCGTACGAATAAACTAGAATGGATTCATTCGTGCGAATGAATTAGAATGGATCGTACGAATGAATTAGAATGGATCGTACGAATGAATTAGAATGGATCGTACGAATGAAATAGAATGGATTGTGCGAATGAATTAGAATGGACCGTACGAATGAATTAGACGTACGAATGAATTAGAATGGATACATTCGTGCGAATAAATTAGAATGGATCATACGAATGAGTAAGAATGGATTGTCATTCTAATTCATTCGTATGATCCATTCTAATTCATTTGTATCCATTCTATTTCATTCGCACGATCCATTCTAATTCATTCGCGCAATCTATTCTAATTCATTCGTACGATCCATTCTAATTCATTCGTACGATCCATTCTAATTCATTCGCACGAATGTATCCATTCTACTTCATTCGTACAATCCATTCTAATTCATTCATACAATCCATTCTAATTCATTCGCACGAATGTATCCATTCTAATTCATTCATACGATCCATTCTAATTCATTCACAAAATCTATTCTAATTCATTCATACGATCCATTCTAATTCATTCGCACGAATGCATCCATTCTAATTCATTCATACGATCCATTCTACTTCATTCGTACTATCCGTTCTAATTCACTCATACGATCCATTCTAATTCATTCATACGATCCATTCTAATTCATTTGCACGAATATATCCATTCTAATTCATTCGTACGATCCATTCTAATTCCTTCGTACGATCCATTCTAATTCCTTCGTACGATCCATTCTAGTTCCTTCGTACGATCCATACTATTTCATTCATATGATCCATTCTAATTCCTTCGTACGATCCATTCTAATTCCAACGTATCCATTCTAATTCACTCATACGATCCATTCTAACTCATTCGTACGATCCATTCTAATTCATTCTAATCCATTCGTACGAATGAATTAGAATGGATCGTACGAATGGATCGTACGAATGAATTAGAATGGATCGTACGAAGGAATTAGAATGGATCGTACGAATGAATTAGAATGGATATATTCGTGCAAATGAATTAGAATGGATCGTATGAATGTATTAGAATGGATCGTATGAGTAAATTAGAATGGATCGTACGAATGAATTAGAATGGATCGTATGAATGAATTAGAATGGATACATTCGTGTGAATGAATTAGAATGGATCGTATGAATGAATTAGAATAGATTTTGTGAATGAATTAGAACTGATCGTACGAATGAATTAGAATGGATACATTCGTGCGAATGAATTAGAATGGATTGTATGAATGAATTAGAATGGATTGTACGAATGAATTAGAATGGATCGTATGAGTGAATTAGAATGGATACGATGGAATTCGAATGGATCGTACGAAGGAATTAGAATGGATCATACGAATGAAATAGAATGGATCGTACGAAGGAATTAGAATGGATCCTACGAAGGAATTAGAATGGATCGTACGAATAAATTAGAATGGATATATTCGTGCAAATGAATTAGAATGGATCGTATGAATGAATTAGAATGGATCGTATGAGTGAATTAGAACGGATAGTACGAATGAAGTAGAATGGATCGTATGAATGAATTAGAATGGATACATTCGTGCGAATGAATTAGAATGGATCGTATGAATGAATTAGAATAGATTGTGCGAATGAATTAGAATGGATCGTACGAATGAATTAGAATGGATACATTCGTGCGAATAAATTAGAATGGATTGTATGAATGAATTAGAATGGATCGTACGAATGAATTAGAATGGATCGTACGAATGAATTAGAATAGATTGCGCGAATGAATTAGAATGGATCGTACGAATGAATTAGAATGGATCGTACGAATGAATTACAATGGATCGTACGATTGAATTAGAATGGATCATACGAATGAATAAGAATGGATCATATGAATGAATTAGATTGGATCGTACGATCCATTCTAATTCATTTGCATGGATCGTGCTAATGAATTAGAATGGAATATACGAATGAATTAGAATGGATCGTAGAATGGATCGTACGAATGAATTAGAATGAATTAGAATGGATCGTACGAAAGAATTAGAATAGATCATAGGAATGAATTAGAATGGATCGTGCAAATGAATTAGAATGGATACATTCGTGCGAATGAATTAGAATGGATCGTGCGAATGAATTAGAATGGATCGTATGAATGAATTAGAATGGATATATTTGAACGAATAAATTAGAATAGATCATACGAATGAATTAGAATGGATCGTACGAATGAATTAGAATGGATAGTGCGAATGAATTAGAATCGATCGTACGAATGAATTAGAATGGATTGTACGAATGAATTAGAATGGATCATACGAATGAGTAAGAATGGATCGTACGAATGAATTAGAATGGATCGTACGAATGAATTAGAATGGATCGTACGAATAAATTAGAATGGATAAATTCGTCCGAATGAATTAAAATGGATCATACGAATGAGTAAGAATGGATCGTACGAATGAAATAGAATAGATTGTACGAATGAATTAGAATGGATCCTACGAATGAATTAGAATGAATCGTGTGAAAGAATTAGAATGGATCGTACAAATGAATTAGAATGGATCGTACGAAAGAATTAGAATGGATCATATGAATGAGTAAGAATGGATCGTACAAATGAAATAGAATGGATTCTACGAATGAATTAGAATGGATCGTACGAATGAATTAGAATGGATCATGTGAAAGAATTAGAATGCATTGTATGAATGAATTATAATGGATCGTATGAATGAATTAGAATGGATCGTGTGAATGAATTAGAATGGATCGTACGAATGAATTAGAATGGATCGTGTTAAAGAATTAGAATGGATCGTACGAATGAATTAGAATGGATATATTCGTGCAAATGAATTTGAATGGATCGTATGAATGTATTAGAATGGATCGTATGAGTGAATTAGAATGGATCATACGAATGAATTAGTATGGATTGTATGAATGAATTAGAATGGATCGTATGAATGAATTAGAATGGATCATAAGAATTAATTAGAATGGATCATACTAATGAATTAGAATGGATCGTACGAATGAATTAGAATGGATCGTACGAATGAATTAGAATGGATACATTCGTGCGAGTGAATTAGAATGGATTGTACGAATGAATAAGAACAGATCGTGCGAATGAATTAGAATGGATCGTACGAATGAATTAGAATGGATCGTGCGAATGAATTAGAATGGATCGTACGAATGAATTAGAATGGATACATTTTTGCGAATGAATTAGAATGGATCGTACGAATGAATTAGAATGGATCGTATGAATGAATTAGAATGGATCGTACAAATGAATTAGAATGGATCATGCGAATGAATTAGAATGGAACGTACGAATGAATTAGAATGGATCGTGTGAAAGAATTAGAATGGATCGTACGAATGAATTAGAATGGATCGTGCGAATGAATTAGAATGGATCGTACGAATGAATTAGAATGGATACATTTATGCGAATGAATTAGAATGGATCGTACGAATGAATTAGAATGGATCGTATGAATGAATTAGAATGGATCGTACGAATGAATTAGAATAGATCGTGCGAATGAATTAGAATGGATCGTACGAATGAATTAGAATGGATCGTACGAATGAACTAGAATGGATACATTCGTGCGAATGAATTAGAATGGATCGTACGAACGAATTAGAATGGATCGTACGAATGAATTAGAATGGATCTTACGAATGAATTAGAATGGATCGTACGAATGAATTAGAATGGATCGTACGAATGAATTAGAATGGATCTTACGAATGAATTAGAATGGATCGTACGAATAAATTAGAATGGATCGTATGAATGGTTTAGAATGGATACATTCGTGCGAATGAATTAGAATGGATCGGACGAATGAATTAGAATGGATCATACGAATGAATTAGAATGGATCAAATGAATGAATTAGAATGGTTACATTCATGCGAATGAATTAGAATGGATCGTACGAATGGATTAGAATGGATCGTACGAATAGATTAGAATGGATACATTCGTGCGAATGAATTAGAATGGATCATACGAATGAGTAAGAATGGATCGTACGAATGAAATAGAATGGATTGTACGAATGAATTAGAAAGGATCATGCGAATGAATTTGAAAGGATCGTACGAATGAATTAGAATGGATCGTGCTAATGAATTAGAATTGATCGTACGAATAAAATAGAATGGATTGTACGAATGATTTAGAATGGATCGTACGAATGAATTAGAATGGATCGTACGAATGATTTAGAATGGATACATTCGTGCGAATGAATTAGAATGGATCATACGAATGAGTAAGAATGGATCGTACGAATGAAATAGAATGGATTGTACGAATGAATTAGAATGGATTCGTACGAATGAATTAGAATGGATACATTCATGCGAATGAATTAGAATGGATCGTACCAATGAGTAAGAATGGACCGTACGAATGAATTAGAATGGATCGTACGAATGAATTAGAATGGATCGTGTGAAAGAATTAGAATGGATTGTATGAATGAATTAGAATAGATCGTATAAATGAATTAGAATGTATCGTACGAATGAATTAGAATGAATCGTACGAATGAAATAGAATGGATTGTACGAATGATTTAGAATGGATCATACGAATGAATTAGAATGGATCGTACGAATGATTTAGAATGGATACATTCGTGCGAATGAATTAGAATGGATCATACGAATGAGTAAGAATCGTTCGTACGAATGAAATAGAATGGATTGTACGATTGAATTAGAATGGATTCGTACGAATGAATTAGAATGGATACATTCGTGCGAATGAATTATAATGGATCGTACCAATGAGTAAGAATGGATCATACGAATGAAATAGAATGGATTGTGCGAATGAATTAGAATGGATCGTACGAATGAATTAGAATGGATCGTGCGAAAGAATAAGAATGGATTGTATGAATGAATTAGAATGGATCGTATGAATGAATTAGAATGGATCGTGCGAATGAATTCGAATGGATCGTACGAATGAACTAGAATGGATACATTTGTGCGAATGAATTAGAATGGATCGTATGAATGAATTAGAATGGATCGTATGAATGAATTAGAATGGATCGTGCGAATGAATTCGAATGGATCGTACGAATTCATTCTAATTCATTCATACAATCCATTCTAATTCTTTCACACGATCCATTCTAATTCATTCGTACATTCCATTCTAATTCATTAGCACGATCCATGCTAATTCATTCGTTCGATCAATTCTAATTCATTAGCACGATCCATTGTAATTCATTCCTACGATCCATTCTAATTCATACACACGATCCATTCTAATTCATTCATAGGATCCATTCTAATTCATTCATACGATCTATTGTAATTTTTTCGCACGAATGTATCCATTCTAATTCATTCCCACGAATGTATCCATTCTAATTCATTCGTACGATCCATTCTAATTTATTCGTACGATCCATTCTAATTCATTCGTACGATCCATTCTAATTCATTCATACGATCTATTCTAATTCATTCATACAATCCATTCTAATTCTTTCACACGATCCATTCTAATTCATTCGTACGATCCATTCTAATTCATTCGCACAATCCATTCTATTTCATTCGTACGATCCATTCTTACTCATTGGTACGATCCATTCTAATTCATTCGCACGAATGTATCCATTCTAATTCATTCGTATGAATCCATTCTAATTCATTCGTACAATCTATTCTATTTCATTCGTACGATCCATTCTTACTCATTTGTATGATCCATTCTAATTCATTCGGACGAATGTATCCATTCTAATTTATTCCTACGATCCATTCTAATTCATTCGTACGATCCATTCTAATTCATTCGTACGATCCATTCTAATTCATTCGTCCGATCCATTCTAATTCATTCGCACGAATGTATCCATTCTAATTCATTCGTACGGTCCATTCTAATTCATTCGCACAATCCATTCTATTTCATTCGTACGATCCATTCTTACTCATTCGTATGATCCATTATGGATACATTCGTGCGAATGAATTAGAATGGATCATATGAATGAGTAAGAATGGATCGTACGAATGAAATAGAATGGATTGTGCGAATGAATTAGAATGGATCGTACGAATGAATTAGAATGGATCGTGTGAAAGAATTAGAATGGATTGTATGAATGAATTAGAATGGATCGTGCGAAGGAATTAGAATGGATCGTATGAGTGAATTAGAATGGATACGAAGGAATTAGAATGGATCGTACGAAGGAATTAAAATGGATCATACGAATGAAATAGAATGGATCGTACGAAGGAATTAGAATGGATCGTACGAAGGAATTAGAATGGATCGTACGAATGAATTAGAATGGATATATTCGTGTAAATGAATTAGAATGGATCGTATGAATGAAATAGAATGGATCGTATGAGTGAATTAGAACGGATAGTACGAATGAAGTAGAATGGATCGTATGAATAAACTAAAATGGATACATTCGTGCGAATGAATTAGAATGGATCGTATGAATGAATTAGAATAGATTGTGCGAATGAATTAGAATGGATCGTACGAATGAATTAGAATGGATACATTCGTGCGAATAAATTAGAATGGATTGTATGAATGAATTAGAATGGATCATACGAATGAATTAGAATGGATCGTACGAATGAATTAGAATAGATTGCGCGAATGAATTAGAATGGATCGTACGAATGAATTAGAATGGATCGTACGAAGGAATTAGAATGGATCGTACGAATGAATTAGAATGGATCGTACGAATGAATTATAATGGATCGTACGAAGGAATTAGAATGGATCGTACGAATGAATTAGAATGGATCGTACGATTGAATTAGAATGGATCATACGAATGAGTAAGAATGGATCGTATGAATGAATTAGATTGGATCGTACGATCCATTCTAATTCATTAGCATGGATCGTGCTAATGAATTAGAATGGAATATACGAATGAATTAGAATGGATCGTAGAATGGATCGTACGAATGAATTAGAATGAATTAGAATGGATCGTACGAATGAATTAGAATAGATCATAGGAATGAATTAGAATGGATCGTGCAAATGAATTAGAATGGATACATTCATGCGAATGAATTAGAATGGATCGTGCGAATGAATTAGAATGGATCGTACGAATGAATTAGAATGGATATATTTGAACGAATAAATTAGAATGGATCATACGAATGAATTAGAATGGATCGTACGAATGAATTAGAATGGATAGTGCGAATGAATTAGAATCGATCGTACGAATGAATTAGAATGGATCGTACGAATGAATTAGATCGTACGAATGAATTAGAATGGATCGTACGAATGAATTAAAATGGATACATTCGAGCGAATGAATTAGAATAGATCGTAGGAATGAATTAGAATGGATCGTACGAATGAATTAGAATGGATACATTTGTGAGAATTAATTAGAATGGATCATACGAATGAATTAGAATGCATCGTATGAAAGAATTAGAATGGATATATTCGTGCGAATGAATTAGAATGGATTGGACGAATGAATTAGACTGGATCGTACGAATGAATTTGAATGGATACATTTGTGCGAATGAATCTAAATGGATTGTATGAATGAATTACAATGGATCGTACGAATGAATTAGAATGGATCGTACGAATGAATTAGAATAGCTCATACGAATGAATTTGAATGAATCGTATGAATGAATTAGAATGGTTACATTCGTGCGAATGAATTAGAATAGATCGTACGAATGAATTAGAATGGATCGTACGAATAAATTAGAATGGATCATGGGAATGAATTAGAATGGATCTTACGAATGAATTAGAATGGATCGTACGAATGAATTAGAATGGATCGTACGAATGAATTAGAATGGATACATTCGTGCGAATGAATTAAAATTGATCGGACGAATGAATTAGAATGGATCGTACGAATGAATTAGAATGGATCAAATGAATGAATTAGAATGGTTATATTCATGCGAATGAATTAGAATGGATCGTACGAATGGATTAGAATGGATCGTACGAATGGATTAGAATGGATACATTCGTGCGAATGAATTAGAATGGATTGAATGAATGAATTAGAATGGATCGTACGATCCATTCGAATTCATTCGCACGATCCATTCTAATTCATTCATACGATCCATTCTAATTCATTCATACAATCCATTCTAATTCTTTCACACGATCCATTCTAATTCATTCGTAGGATCCATTCTAACTCATTCGTACAATCTATTCTATTTCATTCGTACGATCCATTCTTCCTCATTCGTATGATCCATTCTAATTCATTCGGACGAATGTATCCATTCTAATTTATTCGTACGATCCATTCTAATTCATTCGCACGATCCATCCATTCTAATTCATTCGTACGATCCATTCTAATTCATTCGCACGATCCATTCTAATTCATTCGTACGAATGGATACATTCGTGTGAATGAATTAGAATGGATCGTACGAATGAGTAAGAATGGATCGTATGAATAAAATAGAATGGATTGCACGAATGAATTAGAATGGATAGTACGAATGAATTAGAATGGATCGTGTTAAAGAATTAGAATGGATTGTATGAATGAATTAGAATGGATCGTATGAAGGAATTAGAATGGATCGTATGAATGAATTAGAAGGATCGTACGAATGAATTAGAATGGATCGTACGAATGAATTAGAATGGATCGTACGAATGAATTAGAATGGATCGTGTGAAAGAATTAGAATGGATCGTACGAATGAATTAGAATGGATCGTGCGAATGAATTAGAATGGATCGTACGAATGAATTAGAATGGATCGTGCTAATGAATTAGAATTGATCGAACGAATGAATTAGCATGGATCATACATTCGTACGATCTATTCTAATTCATTCATAAGATCCATTCTAATTTATTCGTACGATCCATTCTAATTCATTCGTACGATCCATTCTAATTCATTCGCACTAATGTATCCATTGTAGTTCATTCGTACGATCCATTCTAATTAATTCGTACGATCCATTCTAATTCATTCATACGATCTATTCTAATTCTTTCATACAATCCATTCTAATTCTTTCACACGATCCATTCTAATTCATTCGTACGATCCATTCTAATTCATTCGCACAATCCATTCTATTTCATTCGTACGATCCATTCTTACTCATTCGTATGATCCATTCTAATTCATTCGCACGAATGTATCCATTCTAATCCATTCGTACGATCCATTCTAATCTATTCGTACGATCCATTCTAATTCATTCGCATGAATGTAACCATTCTAATTCATTCATTTGATCCATTCTAATTCATTCGTACGATCCATTCTAATTCATTCATCCGATCCATTCTAATTCATTAGCACGAATGTATCCATTCTAAACCATTCATACGATCCATTCTAATTTATTCGTACGATCCATTCTAATTCATTCGTAAGATCCATTCTAATTCATTCGTACGATCCATTATAATTCATTCGTACGATCCATTCTAATTCATTTGTAAGATCCATTCTAATTCATTCGTACGATCCATTCTAATTCATTCGTACGATCCATTCTAATTCATTCGCACGAATGTATCCATTCTAGTTCATTCGTACGATCCATTCTAATTCATTCGTACGATCCATTCTAATTCATTCGCACGATCCATTCTAATTCATTCGTATGATCCATTCTAATTCATTCATACGATCCATTCTAATTCATTCGTACGATCCATTCTAATTCATTCGCACAAATGTATCCATTCTAATTCATTCGTACGATCTATTTTAATTCATTCGCACGATCCATTCTAATTCATTCGTACGATCCATCCTAATTCTTTCACACGATCCATTCTAATTCATTCGTACGATCCATTCTAATTCATTCGCACGATCCATTCTAATTCATTCATACGATCCATTCTAATTCATTCATACAATGCATTCTAATTCTTTCACACGATCCATTCTTAATCATTCGTACGATCCATTCTAATTCATTCGTACAATCCATTCTATTTTATTTGTACGATCCATTCTTACTCATTCGTTTGATCCATTCTAATTCATTCGTATGATCCATTCTAATTCATTTGTACGATCCATTCTAATTCTTTCACACGATGAATTCTAATTCATTTGTAGGATCCATTCTAATTCATTCGTACAATCTATTCTATTTCATTCGTACGATCCATTCTTACTCATTCGTATGATCCATTCTAATTCATTCAGACGAATGTATCCATTCTAATTTATTCGTAAGATCCATTCTAATTCATTCGTACGATCCATTCTAATTCATTCGTACGATCCATTCTTACTCATTCGTATGATCCATTCTAATTCATTCGTACGATCCATTCTAATTCATTCGTACGATCCATTCTAATTCATTCGCACAATCTATTCTAATTCATTCATACGATCCATTCTAATTCATTCGTACGATCGTACGAATGAATTAGAATGGATCGTACGGAATGAATTAGAATGGATTGTATGAATGAATTAGAATGGATAGATTCGTGCGAATGAATTAGAATGGATCATACGAATGAGTAAGAATGGATCGTACGAATGAAATTGAATGGATTGTACGAATGAATTAGAATGGATCGTACAAATGAATTAGAATGGATCGTACGATCATACAATCCATTCTAATTCATTCCGTACGATCCATTCTAATTCATTCGTACGATCCATTCTATTTCATTCGTACGATCAATTCTTACTCATTGGTACGATCCATTCTAATTCATTCGCACGAATGTATCCATTCTAATTCATTCGTACGAATCCATTCTAATACATTCATACGATCCATTCTAATTCATTTGCACGAATATATCCATTCTAATTCATTCGTACGATCCATTCTAATTCCTTCGTACGATCCATTCTAATTCATTCGTACGATCTATTCTAATTCTTTCATAAGAACCATTCTAATTCATTCGTATGATTCGTTCTAATTCATTCGTACAATCCATTCGAATTCATTCGCACGATAAAAAGTGCGAGCGCGCTTTTCAGAAGATCAAGGACTATCTGGCGAGCCCGCCAATCCTAGCGGTGCCTAAGGAGGGTGCCGAGCTGGGCGTGTACCTGGCAGTCACCGAGAATGCGGTGAGCGGAGTCCTTGTTGTGGAAGAAGCAAAGGTGGAGCGGCCTGTCTACTTTGTAAGCCACACAATGTTTCCCGCCGAGCTCCGGTATCGACCAATCGAGAAGGTCGCATTGGCCTTGGTCCTTACCGCGAGAAAGCTTCACCCCTACTTCTCGGCGCACACTGTCAAGGTCATCACTGAGCACCCTCTAAAGAGCGCGCTCTCCAGACCCTCGGTAGCCGGTAGGCTGTTTCGGTGGTCTGCCGAGCTCGCCGCCTATGGTTTGGAATATGTCCCTCGAGTTGCTGTCAAAGGGCAGGCTCTCGCCGAGTTCTTGGCAGACTTCCCCATAGAAGAACCGGTCCAGTACCAGGAGGATGAGCCAACTGAGGCACACCCTGGGAAGGTGAGGTTCTTGGATGACCAAGGCGAGCTTCCTCCAACTAAGCGTTCAGAGGAGGCGGGCTGGGAATTATTCGTCGATGGATCCTCCAACGCTTTGGGGGCCGGGATCGGGGTTGCACTGATCGCTCAATCAGTAGTCCTTGAGAAATCAGTCCGGCTGAATTTTGCGGCAACCAACAATGAGGCCGAGTATGAGGCACTGCTCACCGGGCTAGAGCTCGCTCAAGAGGTAGGCGCCAAACGCTTGAAGGTTTTCAGCGATTCCCAGCTAATTATTTGCCAAATCAATAGAGAGTACGCCTCCCGGGATGCGCGAATGGAGGGCTATGTGGATCTGGTAAAAGGCAAGGCCGCAGAGTTCGAAAAGATCTCTTTCGAGCAAATCCCTCGAGCCGATAATAGGCGAGCTGATGCATTGGCAAACGCTGCCTCCCTGCTGGGAACATCAGAAGCTCGCCAGATTCTCATCGAGGTCCAGAATCAGTCTCGGCTCCGACTGATAGAGCCCGCTGTTAACCAAGTCTCCGCCGACGTACCACCCGGCGGGTGGACCGCCCCCATTCTTCGTTTTCTCCAGAAGGGCGAGCTTCCAGAGGATAAAGAGGAAGCCCGGCGAGTGGAGAAATGCGCTGGGCGCTATCTCATTCGCTGGGATCGCCTTTTTTGAAGATCTTTTGGCGGGCCAATTCTTCGTTGCGTCGAGAGCCCGGAAACCGAAGAAGTTTTAAATTGCATTCACTCTGGCGAGCTGGGAAACCATGCTGGAGGGCGGTCTCTAGCTGCGAAAGTACGGAGGCAAGGATACTGGTGGCCCACTCTGGAGCAAGATGCTTTGAAGATCGCACAAAGCTGCATCCAATGCCAGAAGCACGCCACCACAAATCATATGCCCGCAGAGGAACTGCATCCTCTGGCGAGCCCCTGGCCATTTCAACAATGGGGGTTGGATATTGTGGGACCTTTCCCCATATCAGCCCGGTAAAAGAAATTCATCTTAGTGGCAACGGACTACTTCACCAAATGGGTAGAAGCGGTCCCGCTAGCTAAGATAGGCGAAAATCAAGTGAGAGACTTCCTTTGGAAGAATATTTTCTGCCGGTTCGGTCTGCCTCGGGTACTTATCACCGACAATGGTCGCCAGTTCGACAATTGCTTGATCAGAAGCTTTTGTGCTGAATATGGAGTCGACCTAAGGTTCTCGTCCCCAAGGTACCCTCAAAGCAACGGGCAGGCCGAAGCAACGAATCGCGTGATCCTAGACAACCTCAAGAAAAGGCTGGAAGGGAAAAAAGGATTTTGGGAGCAGGAGCTCAATGGAGTCTTGTGGGCCTATCGCACTACTCCACGTCGCTCAACTAACGAGTCCCCTTTCAGTCTCACATTTGGTTGCGAGGCCGTGCTACCCATCGAAGCCGAGCTGCCCACTGAAAGAACGCTTGCGTCGGAGGAGGTCGACAACGACGAACTGCTCGCCGACTCCCTCGATCAGCTCAAAGAAAGACGAGAGCGCGCCAATCTACACCTCACCGGATATAGACAGGAAATGAAGCGTGCCTATGACAAAAGAGTCCGCCACCGGGCATTAAAGGCCGGTGATCTGGTGATGAGAAAGGTGTTCGCAAACACGCAAGAGCCTAATGCAGGAAAGCTCGCGGCGAACTGGGAAGGCCCCTACATAGTACACGAAGCAGGAAGCTCGGGGGCTTACCGGTTGATGACCGCTGGAGGCGACTTGTTAGAGCGACCTTGGAACGCTTTGCACCTTCGCAAGTTTTATGCCTAAGGGAATTTTTGTAAATCATCTTCTGAAGTTATGAATGAGCGATGGGGGTTTCAACAAGGAATTTAACTCGAGAGCTCGGCGCAGCATAGAGCCCGCATGATCTGTAAAGTACAGTCCGCCGCTGAGCGGACTTAAAGCAAGACCGGGATCCTCAGAGGCAGCCAGTGGGCGACCTTGAGCTTCCCGGGGCAGTCCGCCGTTGTGCGGACTTAAAGCAAGACCGGGATCCTCAGAGGCAGCCAGTGGGCGACCTTGAGCTTCCCGGGGCAGTCCGCCGTTGTGCGGACTTAAAGCAAGACCGGGATCCTCAGAGGCAGCCAGTGGGCGACCTTGAGATTCCCGGGGCAGTCCGCCGTTGTGCGGACTTAAAGCAAGACCGGGATCCTCAGAGGCAGCCAGTGGGCGACCTTGAGATTCCCGGGGAAGTCCGCTGCCTAGTGGACTCTAAACCTAACCAGGATCCTTCGCGTTCACCTGCCATGAACGGAAGCATCTTGGCGTTGGCATACCCCTCGAAGGGCGAGCCCGCCGAACAGGATCATCGAGGGAAATTAACCGGGCAGGGGGCAGCTAGCACTTATTAGTTTCCTTTTAAAATAAAAATGGTTTAAGTCTCTGAGTGTAGGAAAGTTTTTGAAGTCTTTTGGTTCGCTTATCGGTTTCCGGGCTCAGAGACTATTGGGTTTTAGCGAGCATACCGAGTTTTTCGTTTGCATATACTTTAAAATAAAAAGGTTGAATCGAATTAGCTGCCTCGCCCGGGGTATCACTCTCGAGATCGCTGCGCAACTCCTAAAGCGGACTCATGAGCAACACAGAGAGAGAAAGAAACGCAGAGGCGAGATCAAGTTCATTTCATTCATTGTTTAAAAGTACATCGAAGGGGTTACAAAGGGATGGAACCTAAGCAGGGCCAGCACCCGCGCCGTCGTCATCGCCGCGCTTCTTCTTTTTCGACCTTTCGGCCTTATACTTCTCGATGGCATCGAGCGCGCCTTTCCGCAGGAGCTCGTCGAGCTGCGACTGGAGGCAGTTTTGCTGAGAGCGGAGGTCTTGGAGATGCGTTTCCCTCAGAGACGCGATCTCATCCCTAGAAGCCACCACCTGACGTTGAAGCTCAGAGATTTCCTTTTGGGCGGCCTCTTCAGCTCGACGAGCCCCTTGCAGATCCGATAGGGTGCGGTCGCGGGCGTCCTCTACCGAAGCCAGTGTGGTGGTGAAGGTGGTGGCCTGCTGGCGCAGTTCGTCGACCTCCGTGTTAGAGGAGGCGACCTGCTGGCGCAGCTGGTCCACTTCAGCCCGCAGCTCGCCCGACCGGTCCATTTGGCGAATACGGTGGATGTGCTCGTCTACTCTCCTCTCCGTGCCAAGGAGAGTGTCATCGTAGAGGGCGACCGTGTCCCCCGCAACGCCAGCGACCTCATCGGCGAGGGCCCGGCTGACCCGCTCCACCTATGCCAAGGTAAAATAGTTAGAGAAAGTCTTAGGAGATATTTGGATTAGAAAGGGATGTGAGCCAAAGAAGTGTGAAGGTAATCCTACCTCGAGGAGCCGGTTGATAAGGGCGATGTAGGGAGTCCGGGCAAAAACACAAGATCGCCCACGGCTGGTGCCCGCAGCTCGCCCGAGGCAGACCTTGACCGCGCGTGACAAGCTCGCACCGGAAGGAGATCGCTTGTGGCTGACGCTCCCGGCCCGCCAGCGTTTGTGAAATACTGGGAGTCAAAACTCTCGGCGCAGATCGCCCAAGGCTGGTGCCCGCAGCTCACCCGAGGCAGACCCTGACCGCGCGTGATGAGCTCGCGCCGGAAGGAGATTGCTCGTGGCTGACGATCCCGGCCTGCCCATCGTTTGTGAAATACTGGGAGTCAAAACTCTCGGCGCAGATCGCCCAAGGCTGGTGCCCGCAGCTCGCCCGAGGCAGACCCTGACCGCGCGTGATGAGCTCGCGCCGGAAGGAGATCGCTCGTGGCTGACTCTCCCGGCCTGCCCAGCGTTTGTGAAATACTGGGAGTCAAAACTCTCGGCGCAGATCGCCCAAGGCTGGTGCCCGCAGCTCGCCCGAGGCAGACTCTGACCGCGTGTGACAAGCTCGCACCGGAAGGAGATCGCTTGTGGCTGACGCTCCCGGCCCGCCCAACGTTTGTGAAATACTGAGAGTCAAAACTCTCGGCGCAGATCGCCCAAGGCTGGTGCCCGCAGCTCGCCCGAGGCAGACCCTGACCGCGCGTGATGAGCTCGCGCCGGAAGGAGATCGCTCGTGGCTGACGCTCCCGGCTTGCCCAGCGTTTGTGAAATACTGGCAGTCAAAGCTCTCGGGGCAGATCGCCCACGGCTGGTGCCCACAGCTCGCCCGAGGCAGTGCCTGACCGCGCATGGAGCTCGCGCCGGAAGGAGATCGCTCGTGGCTGACACTCCCGGCCTGCCCAGCGTTTGTGAAATACTGGCAGTCAAAGCTCTCGGCGCAGATCGCCCACAGCTGGTGCCCGCAGCTCGCCCGAGGCAGACCCTGACCGCGCGTGATGAGCTCGCGCCAGAAGGAGATCGCTCGTGGCTGACGCTCCCGGCCCGCCCAGCGTCTGTGAAATACTGACAGTCAAAGTTCTCAGCGCAGACCGCCCGCGGTTCGTGCCCGTAGCCTACCGGGTGGAGGTCGCAAATGACTAGAACTCCCAATTCGATCGTCGTGTGCAATAACTCCTGAGCAAGCACCAAAGTCTCCTTGGTCGCTCCCTCAGGAGGGGGTAATGTTGGGGGTAGCTGAAATCTGCTTTAGAGTTCGCCCCCCCCCCTCTCAGCGCTCACCAAATCACCTTGACAGGGAGCGAGATCCACATTGGGCTGAAGGGGCCTTAGGCTAAAAGCTCGCTCAGGAGCTCGCCCAAGCTCGCGCAGGAGTTCGCTGGAGATGGCAGCGGGAGTTAGACCGTCATGCATACAAAGATACCGGTACCACAAACGCCCCTAGCTCACGCAGGAGCTCGCCCAGGGAGCGAGCTCCGCGTTGGGCCAAAGGGGCCTTAGGCAAAGAGTTCGCTCAGGAGCTCGATCAAGCTCGCTCAGGAGCTCGCCCAAACTCGCTCAGGAGCTCGCCCAACCTCGCTCAGGAGCTCGCTCAAGCTCGCTCAGGAGCTCGCCTAAGCTCGCCAGAACTCCCCAGTTTATCGAAGAGATCGCTCCCGCGGGGTCCGACTCTTGGTAGATATGGAAGAGAAGGTGGAGCAATGGAGGGCAAGCTCGCCCTGGCTTCCCACCGGAGGTCGCCCACAGTGCCCGAAGACCTCCCAGACTTGAATATTCCAGAATAGCCAGCTGGCAGCAACAAGAAAGATGCTCTCCCCCACTCAAACCGCCTGGCAGGCTCGACGACAAAGAATGTCAGGGCGTGAGTACCAAGGACTGTCAGAGACCCACGCGAGCCGGATCGTGGGGTCTAGAAGGCTCTGGAAGAATCTCCACGTGTCGGGCCAAGGTAGGCCGCCGATTGCTATAAATGCTCACCCCCAGGCTCCATAGTAGAGGTTCGAAACCCTATTCCCTTCCCCTTTCGTCTACCCCAGCTCGCCGTTGTGCATCTGAGACTGACTTGCGCGTCGGAGGGTCTGCGCTCCTACGGGAGCCAGCCATTCTAACGCTTTTTCTTTGTCTTGCAGGCAGCCCGCATGGACCAGCAAAAACATCCCCCGAACAGATTGTATGAATGAATTAGAATGGATCGTACGAATGAATTAGAATGGATCATACGAATTAATTAGAATGGATCATACGAATGAATGAGAATGGATCGTACGAATGAATTAGAATGGATCGTACGAATGAACTAGAATGGATACATTCGTGCGAATGAATTAGAATGGATCGTACGAATGAATTAGAATGGATCGTACGAATGAATTAGAATGGATCTTACGAATGAATTAGAATGGATCGTACGAATGAATTAGAATGGATCGTACGAATGAATTAGAATGGATCGTACGAATGGATTAGAATGGATACTACGAATGGATTAGAATGGATACCTTTGTGCATATGAATTAGAATGGATCGTACGAATGAATTAGAATGGATCATATTAATGAATTAGAATGGATCGTACGAATGAATTAGAATGGATACATTCGTGCGAATGAATTAGAATGGATCGTGCGAATCCATTAGACTGGATCGTGCGAATGAATAAGAATGGATCATACGAATAAATTAGAATGGATCGTACGAATTAATTAGAATGGATACATTCATGCGAATGAATTAGAATGGATTGTATGAATGAATTAGAATGGATCGTACGAATGAATTAGAATGGATCATACGAATTAATTAGAACGGATCATACGAATGAATTAGAATGGATCGTACGAATGAATTAGAATGGATCGTACGAATGAACTAGAATGGATCGTACGAATAAAATAGAATGGATCGTACGAAGGAATTAGAATGGATACATTCGTGCGAAAGAATTAGAATAGATCGTATGAATGAATTAGAATGGATCCTATGAATGAATTAGAATGGATCGTGCAAATGAATTAGAATGGATCGTACGAATGAATTAGAATGGATCGTGTGAAAGAATTAGAATGGATCGTACGAATGAATTAGAATGGATCGTGCGAATGAATTAGAATGGATCGTACGAATGAATTAGAATGGATACATTTGTGCGAATGAATTAGAATGGATCGTACGAATGAATTAGAATGGTTACATTCGTGCGAATGAATTAGAATGGATCGTACGAATGAATTAGAATGGATCATACGAATGAGTAAGAATGGATCGTATGAATGAATTAGAATGGATCGTACGAATGAATTAGAATAAATTAGAATGGATCGTGCGAATGAATTAGAATGGATCGTACGAATGAATTAGAATGGATACATTTGTGCGAATGAATTAGAATGGATCGTACGAATGGATTAGAATGGATCGTATGAATGAATTAGAATGGATCGTACGAATGAATTAGAATAGATCGTGCGAATGAATTAGAATGGATCGTACGAATGAATTAGAATGGATCGTACGAATGAACTAGAATGGATACATTCGTGCGAATGAATTAGAATGGATCATATGAATGAATTAGAATGGATCATACGAATGAATTAGAATGGATCAAATGAATGAATTAGAATGGTGACATTCATGCGAATGAATTAGAATGGATCGTACGAATGAATTAGAATGGATCGTACGAATGGATTAGAATGGATACATTCGTGCGATCGAATTAGAATGGATTGTATGAATGAATTAGAATGGATCATACGAATGAATTAGAATGGATCGTATGAGTGAATTAGAATGGATACGAAGGAATTAGAATGGATCGTACGAAGGAATTAGAATGGATCATACGAATGAAATAGAATGGATCGTACGAAGGAATTAGAATGGATCGTACGAAGGAATTAGAATGGATCGTACGAATGAATTAGAATGGATATATTCGTGCAAATGAATTAGAATGGATCGTATGAATGAATTAGAATGGATCGTATGAGTGAATTAGAACGGATAGTACGAATGAAGTAGAATGGATCGTATGAATGAATTAGAATGGATACATTCGTGCGAATGAATTAGAATGGATCGTATGAATGAATTAGAATGGATCGTACGAATGAATTAGAATGGATCGTACGAATGAATTAGAATAGATTGCGCGAATGAATTAGAATGGATCGTGCGAATGAAATAGAATGGATACAAATGAATTAGAATGGATCATACGAATGAATTAGAATGACGATCCATTCTAACTCATTCGTATGATCCATTCTAATTTATTCGCACGAATGTATCCATTCTAATTCATTCGTACGTCTAATTCATTCGTACGGTCTATTCTAATTCATTCGCACAATCCATTCTATTTCATTCGTACGATCCATTCTTACTCATTCGTATGATCCATTATGGATACATTCGTGCGAATGAATTAGAATGGATCATACGAATAAGTAAGAATGGATCGTACGAATGAAATAGAATGGATTGTGCGAAGGAATTCGAATGGATTGTACGAATGAATTAGAATGGATCGTGTGAAAGAATTAGAATGGATTGTATGAATGAATTAGAATAGATCGTATGAATGAATTAGAATGGATCGTACGAATGAATTAGAATGGATCGTACAAATGAATTAGAATGGATACATTCGTGCGAATGAATTAGAATGGATACATTCATGTGAAAGAATTAGAATAGATCGTATGAATGAATTAGAATGGATCCTATGAATGAATTAGAATGGATCGTGCGAATGAATTAGAATGGATCGTACGAATGAATTAGAATGGATCGTGCTAATGAATTAGAATTGATCGAACGAATGAATTAGCATGGATCGTGCTAATGAATTAGAATGGAACGTACGAATGAATTAGAATGGATCGTGTGAAAGAATTAGAATGGATTGTATGAATGAATTAGAATGAATTCATACGATCCATTCGAATTCATTCGCACGATCCATTCTAATTCATTCATACGATCCATTCTAATTCATTCATACAATCCATTCTAATTCTTTCACACGATCCATTCTAATTCATTCGTAGGATCCACTCTAATTCATTCGTACAATCTATTCTATTTCATTCGTACGATCCATTCTTACTCATTCGTATGATCCATTCTAATTCATTCGGACGAATGTATCCATTCTAATTTATTCGTACGATCCATTCTAATTCATTCGTACGATCCATTCTAATTCATTCGTACGATCCATTCTAATTCATTCGTCCGATCCATTCTAATTCATTCGCACGAATGTATCCATTCTAATTCATTCGTACGATCCATTCTAATTCATTCGTACGATCCATTCTAATTCATTCGTAAGATCCATTCTAATTCATTCGTACGATCCATTCTAATTCATTCGTACGATCCATTCTAATTCATTCGCACGAATGTATCCATTCTAGTTCATTCGTATGATCCATTCTAATTCATTCGTACGATCCATTCTAATGCATTCGCACGATCCATTCTAATTCATTCGTACGATCCATTCTAATTCATTCATACAATCCATTCTAATTCATTCGTACGATCCATTCTAATTCATTCGTACAATTGTATCCATTCTAATTCATTCGTATGATCCATTCTAATTTATTCGCACGATCCATTCTAATTCATTCGTACGAGCCATTCTAATTCTTTCACACGATCCATTCTAATTCATTCGTACGATCCATTCTAATTCATTCGCACGATCCATTCTAAATCATTCATACGATCCATTCTAATTCATTCATACGATCCATTCTAATTCATTCGTACGATCCATTCTAATTCATTCGCACAAATGTATCCATTCTAATTCATTCGTACGATCCTTTCTAATTCATTCGCACGATCCATTCTAATTCATTTGTAGGATCCATTCTAATTCATTCGCACGATCTGTTCTTATTCATTCGCACAATCCATTCTAATTCATTCGCACGAATGTATCCATTCTAATTCATTCGTACGATGCATTCTAATTCATTCGTACGATCCATTCTAATTCATTCGTATGATCCATTCTAATTAATTCGAATGATCCATTCTAATTCATTTGTACGATCCATTCTAATTCATTCATACAATCCATTCTAATTCATTCGTACGATCCATTCTAATTCACTCATACGATCCATTGTAATACATTCATACGATCCATTCTAATTCATTTGCACGAATATATCCATTCTAATTCATTCGTACGATCCATTCTAATTCATTCGTACGATCTATTCTAATTCATTCGTACGATCCATTCTAATTCATTCGTACGATCCATTCTAATTCCATCGTACGATCCATTCTAATTCATTCGAACGATCCATTCTAATTCATTCGTACAATCAATTCTAATTCATTCGTACGAATGGATACATTCGTGTGAATGAATTAGAATGGATCGTACGAATGAGTAAGAATGGATCGTACGAATGAAATAGAATGGATTGCACGAATGAATTAGAATGGATCGTACGAATGAATTAGAATGGATCGTGTGAAAGAATTAGAATGGATTGTATGAATGAATTAGAATGGATCGTACGAATGAATTAGAATGGATCGTACGAAGGAATTAGAATAGATCGTACGAATGAATTAGAATGGATCGTACGAATGAATTAGAATAGATCGTACGAATGAATTAGAATGGATCGTACGAAGGAATTAGAATGGATCGAACGAATGAATTAGAATGGATATATTCGTGCAAATGAATTAGAATGGATCGTATGAATGTATTAGAATGGATCGTATGAGTGAATTAGAATGGATCGTTCGAATGAATTAGAATTGATCGTACGAATGAATTAGAATGGATCGTGCGAATGAATTAGAATGGATCGTACGAATAAATTAGAATGGATCGTACGAATGAACTAGAATGGATACATTCGTGCGAATGAATTAGAATAGATCATACGAATGAATTAGAATGGATCGTACGAATGAATTATAATGGATACATTCGTGCGAATGAATTAGAATGGATCGGACGAATGAATTAGAATGGATCGTACGAATGAATTAGAATGGATCGTACGAATGAATTAGAATGGATCGTATGAATGAATTAGAATGGATACATTCGTGCGAATGAATTAGAATTGATCGTACGAATGAATTAGAATGGATCGTGCGAATGAATTAGAATGGATCGTATGAATGAATTAGAATGGATCGTACGAATGAACTAGAATGGATACATTCGTGCGAATGAATTAGAATGGATCGTACGATTGAATTAGAATGGATCGTACGAATGAATTTGAATGGATCTTACGAATGAATTAGAATGGATCGTACGAATGAATTAGAATGGATCGTACGAATGAATTAGAACGGATACATTCGTGCGTATGAATTAGAATGGATCGGACGAATGAATTAGAATGGATCGTACGAATGAATTAGAATGGATCAAATGAATGAATTAGAATTGTTACATTCATGCGAATGAATTAGAATGGATTGTACGAATGGATTAGAATGGATACATTCGAGCGAATGAATTAGAATGGATCGGACGAATGAATTAGAATGGATCGTACGAATGGATTAGAATGGATCCTACGAATGGATTAGAATAGATACCTTTGTGCATATGAATTAGAATGGATCGTACGAATGAATTAGAATGGATCATATTAATGAATTAGAATGGATCGTACGAATGAATTAGAATGGATGCATTCGTGCACGATCCATTCTAATTCATTCGCACGAATGTATCCATTCTAATTCATTCGTACGATCCATTCTAATTCATTAATATGATCCATAATAATTCATTCGTACGATCCATTCTAATTCATATGCACAAAGGTATCCATTCTAATTCATTCGTACGATCCATTCTAATTCAAGATCGTACGAATGAATTAGAATGGATACATTCATGCGAATGAATTAGAATTGATCGTACGAATGAATTGAATGTATCGTGTGAATGAATTAGAATGGATCGTACGAATGAATTAGAATGGATCGTACGAATGAACTAGAATGGATACATTAGTGCGAATGAATTAGAATGGATTGTACGAATGAATTAGAATGGATCGTACGAATGAATAAGAATGGATCTTACGAATGAATTAGAATGGATCGTACGAATGAATTAGAATGGATCGTACGAATGAATTAGAATGGATACATTCGTGCGAATGAATTAGAATGGATCAGACGAATGAATTAGAATGGATCGTACGAATGAATTAGAATGGATCAAATGAATGAATTAGAATGGTTACATTCATGCGAATGAATTAGAATGGATCGTACGAATGGATTATAATGAATACATTCGAGTGAATGAATTAGAATGGATCGTACGAATGAATTAGAATGGATCGTACGAATGGATTAGAATGGATCGTACAAATGGATTAGAATGGATACCTTTGTGCATATGAATTAGAATGGATCGTACGAATGAATTAGAATGGATCATATTAATGAATTAGAATGGATCGTACGAATGAATTAGAATGGATACATTCGTGCGAATGAATTAGAATGGATCGTGCGAATCAATTAGACTGGATCGTGCGAATGAATAAGAATAGATCATACGAATGAATTAGAATGGATTGTACGAATTAATTAGAATGGATACATTCATGCGAATGAATTAGAATGGATTGTATGAATGAATTAGAATGGATCGTACGAATGAATTAGAATGGATCATACGAATTAATTAGAATGGATCATACGAATGAATTAGAATGGATCGTACGAATGAATTAGAATGGATCATACGAATGAATTAGAATGGATACATTCGTGCGAATGAATTAGAATGGATTGTGCGAATGAATAAGAACAGATCATGCGAATGAATTAGAATGGATCGTACGAATGAATTAGAATGGATCGTGCGAATGAATTAGAATGGATCGTACGAATGAATTAGAATGGATACATTTGTGCGAATGAATTAGAATGGATCGTACGAATGAATTAGAATGGATCGTATGAATGAATTAGAATGGATCGTACGAATGAATTAGAATGGATCGTGCGAATGAATTAGAATGGATCGTACGAATGACCTAGAATGGATACATTCGTGCGAATGAATTAGAATGGATCGTATGAATGAATTAGAATGGATCGTACGAATGAATTAGTATGGATCTTACGAATGAATTAGAATGGATCTTACGAGTCAATTAGAATGGATCATACGAATGAATTAGAATGGATACATTCGTGCGAATGAATTAGAATGGATCGGACGAATGAATTAGAATGGATCGTACGAATGAATTAGAATGGATCGTACGAATGAATTAGAATGGATCGTACGAATAAATTAGAATGGATACATTCGTCCGAATGAATTAGAATGGATCATACGAATGAGTAAGAATGGATCGTACGAATGAAATAGAATAGATTGTACGAATGAATGAGAATGGATCCTACAAATGAATTAGAATGGATCGTGTGAAAGAATTAGAATAGATTGTATGAATGAATTAGAATGGATCGTATGAATGAATTAGAATGGATCGTGCTAATGAATTCGAATGGATCGTACGAATTCATTCTAATTCATTCGTACAATCCATTCTAATTCCTTCACACGATCCATTCTAATTCATTCGTACGTTCCATTCTAAATCATTAGCACGATCCATGCTAATTCATTCGTTCGATCAATTCTAATTCATTAGCACGATCCATTCTAATTCATTCGTACGATCCATTCTAATTCATTCGCACGATCCATTCTAATTCATTCATAGGATCCATTCTAATTCATTCATACGATCTATTCTAATTCTTTCGCACGAATGTATCCATTCTAATTCATTCGCACGAATGTATCCATTCTAATTCATTCGCATGAATGTATCCATTCTAATTCATTCGTACGATCCATTCTAATTCATTCGTACGATCCATTCTAATTCATTCGTACGATCCATTCAAATTCATTCGTACGATCTATTCTAATTCATTCATACAATCCATTCTAATTCTTTCACACGATCCATTCTAATTCATTCGTACGATCCATTCTAATTCATTTGCACAATCCATTCTATTTCATTCGTACGATCCATTCTTACTCATTGGTACGATCCATTCTAATTCATTCGCACGAATGTATCCATTCTAATTCATTCATACGAATCCATTCTAATTCATTCATACAATCCATTCTAATTCTTTCACACGATCCATTCTAATTCATTCGTAGGATCCATTCTAATTCATTCGTACAATCTATTCTATTTCATTCGTACGATCCATTCTTACTCATTCGTATGATCCATTCTAATTCATTCGGACGAATGTATCCATTCTAATTTATTCGTACGATCCATTCTAATTCATTCTACGATCCATTCTAATTCATTCGTACGATCCATTCTTACTCATTCGTATGATCCATTCTAATTCATTCGTACGATCCATTCTAATTCATTCGTACGATCCATTCTAATTCATTCGCACAATCTATTCTAATTCATTCGCACGATCCATTCTAATTCATTCGTACGATCGTACGAATGAATTAGAATGGATCGTACGGAATGAATTAGAATGGATTGTATGAATGAATTAGAATGGATACATTCGTGCGAATGAATTAGAATGGATCATACGAATGAGTAAGAATGGATCGTACGAATGAAATAGAATGCATTGTACGAATGAATTGGAATGGATCATAGAAATGAATTAGAATGGATCATACGAATGAATTAGAATGGATCATACGAATGAGTAAGAATGGATCGTACAAATGAAATAGAATGGATTGTACGAATGAATTAGAATGGATCGTACGAATGAATTAGAATGGATCGTGTGAAAGAATTAGAATGGATCGTGTGAAAGAATTAGAATGGATCGTGTGAAAGAATTAGAATGGATCGTATGAATGAATTAGAATGGATCGTGCGAATGAATTCGAATGGATCGCATGATCCATTCGAATAGAGTGGATCGTATGAATGAATTAGAATGGATCGGGCGAATGAATTAGAATGGATTGTTGGAATGAGTTACATTCGTACGATCCATTCTAATTCATTCGCACGAATGTATCCATTCTAGTTCATTCGTACGATCCATTCTAATTCATTCGTACGATCCATTCTAATTCATTCGCACGATCCATTCTAATTCATTCGTACGATCAATTCTAATTCATTCGCACGAATGTATCCATTCTAATTCATTCATACGATCCATTCTAATTCATTCATAAGATCCATTCTAATTCATTCGTACGATCCATTCTAATACATTCATACGATCCATTCTAATTCATTTGCACGAATATATCCATTCTAATTCATTCGTACGATCCATTCTAATTCCTTCGTACGATCCATTCTAATTCAATCATACGATCCATTCTAATTCCTTCGTACGATCCATTCTAATTCATTCGTACGATCCATTCTAATTCATTCGTACAATCTATTCTAATTCATTCGTACGAATGGATACATTCGTGTGAATGAATTTGAATGGATCGTTCAAATGAGTAAGAATGGATCGTACGAATGAAATAGAATGGATTGCACGAATGAATTAGAATGGATCGTACGAATGAATTAGAATGGATCGTGTGAAAGAATTAGAATGGATTGTATGAATGAATTAGAATGGATCGTACGAATGAATTAGAATGGATCATACGAAGGAATTAGAATGGATCGTATGAATGAATTAGAATGGATCGTACGAATGAATTAGAATAGATCGTACGAATGAATTAGAATGGATCGTACGAAGGAATTAGAATGGATCGTACGAATGAATTAGAATGGATATATTTGTGCAAATGAATTAGAATGGATCGTATGAATGTATTACAATGGATCGTATGAGTGAATAAGAATGGATCGTACGAATGAATTAGAATGGATCGTATGAATAAATTAGAATGGATACATTCGTGTGAATGAATTAGAATGGATCGTATGAATGAATTAGAATAGATTTTGTGAATGAATTAGAACTGATCGTACGAATGAATTAGAATGGATACATTCGTGCGAATGAATTAGAATGGATTGTATGAATGAATTAGAATGGATCGTACGAATGAATTAGAATGGATCGTATGAGTGAATTAGAATGGATACGAAGGAATTAGAATTGATCATACGAATGAATTAGAATGGATCGTACGAATGAATTAGAATGGATCGTACGAATGAATTAGAGTGGATCGTACGAAGGAATTAGAATGGATCGTACGAATGAATTAGAATGGATCGTACGAATGAACTAGAATGGATACATTCGTGCGAATGAATTAGAATGGATCGTACGAATGAATTAGAATGGATCATACGAATGAATTAGAATGGATCGTACGAATGAATTAGAATGGATCTTACGAATGAATTAGAATGGATCGTACGAATGAATTAGAATGGATCGTACGAATGAATTAGAATGGATACATTCGTGCGAATGAATTAGAATGGTTCGGACGAATGAATTAGAATGGATCGTACGAATGAATTAGAATGGATCGTACGAATGAATTAGAATGGATCGTACGAATAAATTAGAATGGATACATTCGTCCGAATGAATTAGAATGGATCATACGAATGAGTAAGAATGGATCGTACGAATGTAATAGAATAGATTGTACGAATGAATTAGAATGGATCCTACGAATGAATTAGAATGGATCGTGTGAAAGAATTAGAATGGATTGTATGAATGAATTAGAATGGATCGTATGAATGAATTAGAATGGATCGTGCGAATGAATTCGAATGGATCGTACAAATTTATTCTAATTTATTCATACAATCCATTCTAATTCTTTCACACGATCTATTCTAATTCATTCGTAGGATCCATTCTAATTCATCCGTATAATCTATTCTATTTCATTCGTACGATCCATTCTTACTCATTCGTATGATCCATTCTTATTCATTCGGACGAATGTATCCATTCTAATTTATTCGTACGATCCATTCTAATTCATTCGTACGATCCATTCAAATTCATTCGTAAGATCCATTCTAATTCATTCGTACGATCCATTCTAATTCATTCGTACGATCCATTCTAATTCATTCGTACGATCCATTCTAATTCATTCATACGATCTATTCTAATTCATTCATACAATCCATTCTAATTCTTTCACACGATCCATTCTAATTCATTCGTACGATCCATTCTAATTCATTCGCACAATCCATTCTATTTCATTCATACGATCCATTCTTACTCATTCGTATGGTCCATTCTAATTCATTCGCACGAATGTATCCATAATGGATCATATGAATGAGTAAGAATGGATCGTACGAATGAAATAGAATGGATTGTGCGAATGAATCAGAATGGACCGTACGAATGAATTAGAATGGATACATTCGTGCGAATGAAATAGAATGGATCAGACGAATGAATTAGAATGGATCGTACGAATGAATTAGAATGGATCGTACGAATGAATTAGAATGGATCGTACGAACAAATTAGAATGGATATATTTGTCCGAATGAATTAGAATGGATCATACAAATGAGTAAGAATGGATCTTACGAATGAAATAGAATAGATTGTACGAATAAATTAGAATGGATCCTACGAATGAATTAGAATGGATCGTGTGAAAGAATTAGAATGGATTGTATGAATGAATTAGAATGGATCGTATGATTGAATTAGAATGGATCGTGCGAATGAATTCGAATGGATCATACGAATTCATTCTAATTCATTCATACAATCCATTCTAATTCTTTCACACGATCCATTCTAATTCATTCGTACGTTCCATTCTAATTCATTAGCACGATCCATGCTAATTCATTCGTTCGATCAATTCTAATTCATTAGCACGATCCATTCTAATTCATTCGTACGATCCATTCTAATTCATTCGCACGATCCATTCTAATTCATTCATACACTCCATTCTAATTCTTTCACACGATCCATTCTAATTCATTCATAGGATCCATTCTAATTCATTCGTACAATCTATTCTATTTCATTCGTACGATCCATTCTTACTCATTCGTATGATCCATTCTAATTCATTCGGACGAATGTATCCATTCTAATTTATTCGTACGATCCATTCTAATTCATTCGTACGATCCATTCTAATTCATTCGTACGATCCATTCTAATTCATTCGTCCGATCGATTCTAATTCATTCGCACGAATGTATCCATTCTAATTCATTCGTACGGTCCATTCTAATTCATTCGCACAATCCATTCTATTTCATTCGTACGATCCATTCTTACTCATTCGTATGATCCATTCTAATTCATTCGGACGAATGTATCCATTCTAATTTATTCGTACGATCCATTCTAATTCATTCGTACGATCCATTCTAATTCATTCCTACGATCCATTCTTACTCATTCGTATGATCCATTCTAATTCATTCGTACGATCCATTCTAATTCATTCGTACGATCCATTCTAATTTATTCGCACAATCTATTCTAATTCATTCGTTCGATCCATTCTAATTCATTCGTACGATCGTACGAATGAATTAGAATGGATCGTACGGAATGAATTAGAATGGATTGTATGAATGAATTAGAATGGATACATTCATGTGAATGAATTAGAATGGATTATACGAATGAGTAAGAATGGATCGTACGAATGAAATAGAATGGATTGTACGAATGAATAAAAATGGATCGTACAAATGAATTAGAATGGATCGTACGAATGAATGAGAATGGATCATACGAATGAGTAAGAATGGATCGTACAAATGAAATAGAATGGATTGTACGAATGAATTAGAATGGATCGTACGAATGAATAAGAATGGATCGTGTGAAAGAATTAGAATGCATTGTATAAATGAATTAGAATGGATCGTATGAATGAATTAGAATGGGTCGTGCGAATGAATTCGAATGGATCGCATGATCCATTCGAATAGAATGGATCGTATGAATGAATTAGAATGGATCGGGCGAATGAATTAGAATGGATTTGTGGGTGCAAATTTTGGCAGAAGTCTACCAACTACCACGGGACCCACCGGCTCTGCCTGGTGGGCCCACGAAGACTACCACGGGACCCCCCGGCCCTGCCTGGTGGGCCCACGAAGACTACCACGGGACCCACCGGCCCTGCCTGGTGGGCCCACGAGGACTACCACGGGACCCACCGGCCCTGCCTGGTGGGCCCACGACGACTACCACGGGACCCACCGGCCCTGCCTGGTGGGCCCACGAAGACTACCACGGGACCCACCGGCCCTGCCTGATGGGCCCACGAAGACTACCACGGGACCCACCGGCCCTGCCTGGTGGGCCCACGAAGACTACCACGGGACCCACCGGCCCTGCCTGGTGGGCCCACGAAGACTACCACGGGACCCACCGGCCCTGCCTGGTGGGCCCACGAAGACTACCACGGGACCCACCGGCCCTGCCTGGTGGACCCACGAAGACTACCATGGGACCCACCGGCCCTGCCCGGAAGGCCCACGAGCCTGTGGAATCCCCCAGAAGACGGTAGCGGGGCCCGCTAGCTTTACCTGGAGAATCCCAAGATACGACGGCAGAAACCGCCATTTAACCCAGAATTCCCACCAGAGAATCCTATAAATAGCAGTGCCTACGAATGTAAAAGGATCCAAAAATTCTGATTTCCACTCTGAGATCTGACTTCCAGAACTAGAGCTCTGGGATTTTCAACTTCTGATCTACCATCTCTCCTTGATCTTCTTTTCTCCTTAGAAGAGATCAGAGGGTTTTTCAGTGACACTCGGCCTGTCGAGGTCACTTCAACTGAAGTGTTAGTGAATTCGGGTTGCTCCCTATAGCACGGAGACGTAGGCTTCGGCTGAACTCCGAGATCACATCTCGTGTCACAATCTCTCTGATTGCATATCACTTTCTATTAACATATCAAAAGGCTTCAACTTCAATCAACAGATCGACCAACGATCTTCGACGTCAACCTCAACTCCAATTGACTGGTGCTGCGAGAGTCTTCGGGTCGGCACGAAGATTTTCCCCCACAGTTTGGTGCCGTCTGTGGGATCCGAACGAGAAGCCGTGTCCTCTCAATTTCGACTACTAGATCAATAGCCAAACTTCCTCGCCCCCTCGGTTGCTCAAACAACTGATCGGACATCGGCAACCTCGTTGTACCCTTCGCACTCTGAATGGCGAGAACCAAATACCAGGGTCAACCAGAAGGAAGTAACACTCAACATCAACCTCGTCCTGCGACTCGTTCAATGAGTCAAAGGCTCAACTTCGGACAGCCCCTTGCTGTCCCCGAGATGGGGGTTCACTCAGGAAGTGGAAGATCAGTCGATCGGCCGATCGCCCCTCATCCTCATCAATCAATTGGGCAGAATGTCCCTGCTCCTGCTGAAGACCCTCCATCGACATACCAAGTCTCTGCAGTCGATTTCCAATTGCTCCAACTGGCGAAACAAAACGCCACCCTCATCGCTGAGAGGGATGCTCTGAAGAAGGCAGCCTCCGAAGCTGGAATTGCTATTCCGATCCCCTCCACAAGTGAGAGGGTTGATCTTCCTCGACAATCAATTCACTCCGAACAACGGAGGTCGATAGGCACTGCTGCCCTCGAAAGAATTCGTCGCGATCCTACTCCCTCTGCTGCTCCCTGGAAGCAGAGTGTCTGGGATCGTCTTGACGACGAGTCCTCCCAATCCTCTTCTGGTCGCAACTGCGACAAGAGGATACCTTCAAAGATCAACATGCCAAGGAAGCACCAAATGAAAGGCGCTCCTTCAAAGAGCAGAGTCTCCCCTTCCATTCCACTCCAACGTGGACTTGGATCGGACCTTCGACACCGACTTCAACCGGCAAATACTTCAATGCCTGAGCAAGACCTTGCGATCTTGCCTCTTGACCCGCCTCTAGGTCGAGGACACGGTCGTAGGGACGGTTACTCCTCTGCTGGACCTCTACATCGAAGTCTCTTCGAGACCACCTTTCCAAGAGGATGGAGAACTCCTATCCTCCCCAAATTCAACTGCATCAGAGGAGATCCAAGCCTCCACATACTTGCCTTCAAGCAAGCTCTAACGCCACACGAAGAGGAAAACAACGTGCTCTGCCGCACCTTCGCGGGAAGTCTCGATGAGCCTTCGCTCGACTGGTATCACAATCTCCGAGCTGGGTCCATCACCCAGTTCGGTGTTTTGGCTAACCTCTTTGTGCAGCACTATCAACTCAATCTAAAGCCAGAGAAGAAGCTCGCCTCTCTCTACCGACTGAGGATGGGTGCAGACGAGACTCTCCGCAGCTTCACGAGGAGGTTTCGCAACGAGCATGCTGCTCTCTCTGGAAGACATCTGGATGATGAAGCCATCATGTTGGCTTTCCAGAACGCTCTCCGCTTTGATCTACACATCTACAACGACTTCATCCGCAATCCCCCTCCTTCTCTGGGTGCAATGTTTGACCGAATCCAGAGAGAGATTGAGGTGGAAGACGATCAAGTCGCTCGGAAAGGGCGAGAAACTAAGAGAAGGCCTGCTGAAAGAGAAGCTCCTAAGTATGCTGCAAAGGCCCACAACGCTGAAGCAGCAGCCCCCCCGGCCAACAAAAGATCAAAGAATGATGGGCGTCGATCTCCAACGAAAACCACTTTCACCGAGTGGAATATGCCGGTCGAACAGATACTCGACCGCATTCAACACGAAGAGTTCGTTCGGAGGCCCAATCCTCTTCAGCCAAATTCCAAATTCACAGCAGACAAAACAGTCTACTGCGACTTCCACCGAAGCCACGGCCATTCCACTGATCGGTGTTTTCGGCTAAAATTCCATCTTGAAGACCTATTGCGAGAAGGCCACCTTCAAGAATTCGTCAACAACGGGCATGATCAACGTCGAACCTCTGCCAAGGGGAAAGAAGTGTGTTGGATACATCAAATCTCTTCTAACCGGCAACCAATTTCTGTGAAGGCCAATGTCTTTGGCATTCATGGAACCTTGCACAATCAAGCTTTGACCGGGAAGGAGGTGGATCGGCAGGTTCGACGCATCTTCCATGTTCGATCTACTGCAAATAAAGAAGATACTTGGATCGAGAATCCCATCGAAGGTCTTGCTTGGCCATCCATAGTCTTCAACGACACCGATCTTCAAGGAGTTCATACTCCACATCGAGACCCCCTGGTCTTGAAACTCATCATCGACGGAAGCACCGTCAATAGAATCCTCATCGACACCGGGAGCTCTATCGACATTATGTTCTCAGACTGTTTCAAACGTCTGGGACATAAGTATCAAAGCCTTGATGTCGTCCCGACTGTAATTACTGGTTTCAATGGTGAACAAAGTATCACGGTGGGCGAATCGAGATTCACCCTCGACCTCAGCCGAGAAACTCGAGTCTCGGTGAGGTTTGCAATTGTCGAAGGAGTCTCCAGCTACAACGCCATCCTCGGGCGACCATTCCTCCACCAGATCAATGCCATATCCTCCTCTTACCATCAACTACTCAAGTTTGCAACTGGAGAAGGCATCGTCTGCATTCGAGGCGATCAGCAAGCTGGAAGATCTTGTGAAGCTGCTGCTGCCAAGACAGATCGCAAGATCAACATTGCTCCTCCAAAGCGGCCACGAGATGAAGCTGGTCCCTCTTCCAAATAGCAATCAAAGGAGATTCCGCTGACCGAACCTCCACCAATCGAATGGGAAGCATCACCTTCAATAGAAGAAATCATCCCGATCAACATAGGCAGCGGAGATCTCCCTCGACAAACTTTCATTGGTACCGGTCTTAGCGACGCAGAAGCGCAAGACATGGTATCCTTCCTCCAGTCCAATATCGACGTCTTCGCCTGGTGTTTCGAAGACATGCCTGGTATCAATCCAGATGACGCTTGCCATCGACTTGCAATCAAAGAAGAAATGAAGCCTGTCAAGCAAAAGCCACGCACCATCCGACCAGAGCTGCAAGTTGCTGTTCAAGAAGAAATCACCAAGCTACTCGCAGCAGGTTTCATCCGTGAAGTAGAGTATCCTACTTGGATCTCTAACATTGTTGCTGTTCTAAAGAAGAATGGGAAAGTCCGAGTCTGTATCGACTTCACCAACCTCAACAAGGCTTGCCCCAAAGACCCATTTCCCATGCCAAGGATCGATAGACTCGTCGATGCCACTGCTGGCCACGAGCTATTGTCCTTCATGGATGGGTATTCTGGATATAATCAAATTCCACTTCATCCAGACGATCAAGAGAAGACTTGCTTCGTGACTAGCCGAGGTCTCTACTGCTACAATGTAATGCCATTCGGCCTCAAAAATGCTGGATCTACCTATCAAAGGTTAGTCACAAAAATGTTCGAAGATCAGATCGGTCGCAACGTCGAAGTCTACGTCGATGATCTCCTCACCAAGAGTTCCATTCGGAGCAAGCACCTTTCTGATCTGGTGGAAACCTTTCAAGTTCTTCGAAAATATCGTATGAAGCTCAACCCAGCCAAGTGCGCTTTCGGAGTTCAATCTGGCAAATTCCTGGGTCATCTTGTGACCAGGAGGGGTATTGAAGCCAATCCCGATCAAATTCGAGCCATCATCGATATGCCTTCACCTACAAATCGAAAAGAAGTTCAACGCCTCACTGGAAGGTTAGCAGCACTCAATCGATTCATCTCAAAATCTTCCGACAAGTGCAAACCCCTCTTCGACAAACTACGAAAGGCGGATACATCTGGCTGGAGTCCAATCTGTGAAGAAGCATTTCAAAGCATCAAGAAATATCTGTTGCAAGCTCCTATCCTGACTGCTCCATTGCCAAAAGAAGACTTATGGCTCTATCTCGCCGTAACTGATCAAGCAATCAGTGCAGTCTTAGTCAGTAGAAGAGAAGGCTTTGAGCATCCAGTCTACTATATCAGCCACACTCTTCTTCCGGCTGAAACTCGCTATTCAAAAACTGAGAAGGTCATCCTGGCCTTACTCACTGCATCGCGTCGTCTCCAACCATACTTCGTCTCCCACCAGATCACTGTCATTTCAGAACACTCACTCAAAGATATCATTGACAAAGCTGGTCGAGCTGGTCGAATGACCAAATGGGTGATCGAAATGAGTGCTCTGGGGATTCAATTCGAACCTCGCACTTCTATCAAAGGTCAAGCAGTCGCTGATTTTCTAGCTGACTTCCCAGTTGAAGACCCCATCACTTGGGAAGAAGATGTCGACATGCGCTTAGAAGATGAAGATAATACTCTGATCGTTCCTTCAACAAAGATTGATCCAAATCTTGAGGCTATTGCTGTGACTCCTCCATGGAAACTCTATACTGATGGAGCTTCTAGTTCGATCGGTTCGGGAACTGGGATAGTCTTAATATCCCCCGAACTTGATCATCTCCAGAAAGCCACTCTTCTTGGGTTTAATGCCACTAATAATGAAGCTGAATATGAAGCACTCATTTCCGGACTCGAAATGGCGGAATCTCTGGGGGTAGATCGAATCATCGTCTACAGCGACTCCCAATTGATCATAAGGCAAATCAATGGAGAATACACAGCTCGTGAAGAAAGAATGCAGTTCTACTTAGCCTTAGTACGACGTCTTCAACAACGTTTTACTATAACTGAGTTCGTTCAAATTCCAAGAGCAGAGAATCGTGAAGCAGATGCTCTAGCTAATGCTGCCTCCGTCCTTGGAGACTCACTCGGAGGAAGACAAATACAAATTGATTATCAAGAAATGCCCAAGACCATCCCCGATCAACAGATCCTTGCTACTACAAAGAGATCTGGGGGTGGAGATCAACTTGCATTGAACCTCACTACTACTACAAATGAGCCTGAAGACTGGAGACGATCAATCTTTGATTTCTTCAAGCATGGCAAAATGCCCGAAGATCCAAATCAAGCCCGAAGACTTCAAAGGAAGCTCCCTTGTTACATTATTCAAGGAGAGGATCTATACTTCAAATCTCACAACGGGATGTTACTCAAATGCCTTGGTCCTGAGCAAGCGCAGGCAATCCTGATTGATATCCACTCTGGAGCTTGTGGAAATCATTCGGGAGGAAGATCTCTTGAAGCCAAGACGAAGCTACAAGGGTACTACTGGCCAACAATGGCAAGGGATGCTCAACAAATAGTTCAAAGATGTGAGCCATGCCAAAGACACGCTCGAGCTATCCATCTCCCTGCAGATGAACTTCATCAACTATCTAGTCCCTGGCCATTCCATCAGTGGGGGTTAGATTTCTTAGGTCCTTTCCCTCCAACTCCGAGCAAGAAGAAGTATCTATTGCTGGCCACAGATTACTTCACCAAATGGGTTGAAGCTGTGCCCCTCTTCCGAGAGACTGACGATGAAGTGATCAAATTCATTCGGCACAACGTCTTCTCAAGATTTGGTACACCTCAAATTCTCGTTGCTGACAATGGAGCTCAATTTGATTCCGATAAGTTTCGAGAATTCTGTCTGAACAACGGTATCAAACTATTCTATTCAACTCCAAGATATCCTCAATGCAATGGTCAAGCTGAAGCCTCAAATAGAGCTATAATTGGTATACTCAAGAAGAAACTCAATGACAAGAAAGGATTGTGGAAACAAGTCCTACCTGAAGTTCTTTGGGGGTATCGCACAACTCCGAGAAGATTAACAGGGTTTTCACCCTTTCGTCTAACATATGGATCGGAAGCAGTACTCCCAACAGAAAATATATCAAGCACATTGAAGACCAAAGCTGTTGAAGAAGGCATCAATGAAGAACTTCGGATCAATGATCTAGACTTCTCCGAAGAATTACGAGATCAAGCTTCTCTTCGTGTGGCCAAGTACCAGCAGAAGATCAAAAGAGCCTACGACAAGAAAGTCTACAAAAGACAGTTCCCAGTGGGTAGTTTAGTTCTCAGAGCAGTTTTCTACAACACCAAAGAACACAGCAGTGGGAAACTTGCTCCCAACTGGGAAGGTCCATACATCATCGAGTCAGTTGGAGGCAAAGGCTCCTATCGACTAATCTCGCCAGAAGGAGATAGGTTGCCACGAGCTTGGAATTCTAGACACCTCAAGCTGTTCTATCCTTGATGTAAATTATGTGATGAATAAAGATCTCTTTCAAGTCTTCAAATGTGCCAGTGTTCAGCTTTTCAATTCAAGTTCTGAAGCAGTTTCAAGTTATCTATATTCAAATTACCAGGTCTTTTAACAAGTTGGGGAGTTAGAGTTGCGACTCAACCCCTTACTAGCAAATGTTAAAAACTGACCATATTCAAGTTACCAAGTCTTTTAACAAGTTTGGGTGTTAGAGTTGCGACTCAACCCCTTACTGGCAAATGTTAAACTGACTTTCAAATTTCAATATTCAATTTCAATCAATTTCTACATCGTTTAACAGGTTTGGGTGCTTGAGTTGCGACTCAACCCCTCACATTCAAGTGTTATACGAATTCAAGTTTCAATTTTCAAGTTGCAATAAGTTTGGGTGCTTGAGTTGCGACTCGACCCCTTACATTCAAAAGATTATATCTATTCTAATGTTATTAAGATCATGATAGTCAAAGGCATTCAACTCAAGAGACATCCAATTTTCAAACACCAAGAAGATCTTCTATTATCAAAATATGCCAGATACAAGATTGAGCTGATACATTTCAAAAGTTTACAAGTACAGCAACGAAGAAGGAGAGAAGTCTCAAGGCTTGGCCACACTCTTCGCATGAGACTTCTCCCCCTCAGATCCATCACGAGCTTTACTCGCAACCGATGCCTTGGAAGATCGGACACTGGCAACATGGGCCCTAAGTGCTTCTGCTGCCTTCTCCGCTGTGTCTCTGTAGCTCTGGCATTCGCTCCGCATGTGCTCCAGCTCCTTTTGGTGGGCCTCCTCCTTAGCCGCTGAAGCAGCAATTTGAGCCTCCAGCTCCTTTATTTTGGCCACACGTTCGAAGCCCAAGTTTTCGATCCTAAAGAATCGATTCTTCAATCCTAGGAGTTCATGACTCTGAGCTTCGTATTCGTTCTGCCAGCGCTTGCTCTCCAGTTTTTCCTTGCGAAGGGCCTCGGTCTTGACCTTCAGGGCCTCTTTCTTTGATTTTAGAGACTCCCTCAGCTGATCTCTCTCCGCGCTTACAGCCTCCAGGGCAGCAGTCAAACGAGATATTTCGGCTGAAGCTTCTTTTGCTCCTGCCTTCATGGAGAGCTTGGTAGCGACATTCATAACTGCTGAGTTCTGCAAAAGAACAAAAGAGTTGAATTATTCTGAAGGAAGATACAAGTCAAATGATCGATCAAGCAGATGCACCTACCAACAGATCAAGTCTATCGAAAGCTTCATCCAGAGTAGCCCCCGGGAGGTTGCAGAGTTTCCTGATCACAGCAGTGGGGTGGTTGATATCAATGTCACCCAAGCTTCTTATTGTTGGAGTCAATCCAGCAGGTGCACCTACAATCAACAAGACAATCAACAAGAAATCAAAGTGTTAGATTATTTCCAAGCTTCAACGATAAGACAATCGAGACAAGTTAATACAATTACCTGAGGCTTCAACCCTCGGCTCTTTGCCCTTCCGGCGATCAGAGCCATCCTGAGGGGTCGACTTCTCCTGAATAGAAGTTGGCAATGGTTGAGGTTGAGGAGCCTCATCACCCACTCTACTTTCCCTCTCCAAGTGGATAGGGGAGGAAGTATTCCGAGGAGGTGAGGCCTTTTCTCCCTCTTGTTGCCCGACTGGCTCGGTGAGTCCTGCCACCATGGCAGCCACTTCCTCAGCCAGAGAACGAGAGGGGGGTGGGGGTTGCTCAACCTCCACACCCCCGCTAGTTGTTGCTCTTTCAATGCGAGGAACGTCAGGGGGAATTTGATCGAGGGGCGTGGGGTTGCTTCCAACCCCAGCACTCCTCGATAGTTTTATTTTGAGACGCATCGGCCTCTTCAAATCATCGAACTTGTAGGTGGGAACCGCCTTTGGGCCATCACCTTCTGCGTCGAGAACTTCTTCCATTTGACGGGCTTTGACCTCGTCAATGGGAATAGGAATCGAATCCTCCCCCGTTGCACCACCAGTGGGGGTGGGAGGAATTTCTTCCTCACCACCCCCATTCTCACCATCCCCACCAGAGGGGGTGGAAGACAGATCATCCTCGCCGTCCCCATCCTCATCTTCGTCATCGCCACTATTGTTGTGGCTGGCATTCTCAGTCCCTTCGTCTTCTTCGTCGCTCCCCTTCTTCTCTTTTTCTTCTTCCTCTTCATTCTTTTTCCCTTGGTCTTCATCCTCCTTTTGCTTGATGAGGGTTTTTCGTTTCTTCTTCACTGGGCCTCTTTGGAGCACCAGTTTCTCCTCCACAGTGGGCAATCGGCGCCTTACGGTATAGATTTTCTTCTCGGCCCTAATCTTTCGAATGATCTTATCCGACTGAGGGTCCTCCTCGTAGTCCGAATATAGGACTTCGTTATCCTCATATCTGTCCTTTGATCTGTGGAGGAGATTGGCCTTGCCATATCTCACTGGGCAGTTAGAGAATTGTTTCCATGACCTGGTCCCGCAGGTCAACTCAAGAAATAGGTTGTCGATAGCTCCGGCCCTCTCAGAAGTCCAGGCAAAGATGCCCCCCTCACTGTACATCTTCACTGCCTCGTGCACGCTGTCTCGGGGGGTGTCGGGCACTGACATGGGTGTCCATGCACCAGAAATAGAAATTGGCCAATCTGTGTATAACTTGTCAGAAGGGACTGTATCAGTGAGCGGGCGCAGCGGAGACACACCGGTCAAATTGTAGAATGGGCTGTCCCTCATGAAAGCCCATCGATAATGGAAGAAGAAGTATCCAAGCTCAATCCGGGCAGGTTCACCTTCCGGGATACTGGAGTAGCAGGCCTTCAAGTCTTCCTGGAAATCCGACTCCGCGCGGCAGAATGCGTAGATGATTCGCCAGGTGTTCCCAGTGACCTGCCCCGGGCAAAGGCCAGAAGTGTTCAATAATCTTGCAGCAAAGGGTGGCAACGGTAGGCGCAGGCCGCAGTTGAGTTGGCCGAGGGTCATAATGGTTCCCATGACCTTTTCGTTACTGGCATAGCTGGTGAAGACGGTCTTCTTATCGATACCAAAAGCAGTCTGGATGCTAGGGAGTGAAGGTTGCGCCCCCTTCCCTTCTGTGAAATAAGAGAGCAATGTTTGCCACTTCTTCCTTTTCGAATCTGTGAACTCGCCACCGGTATTGTACATATACTCTACCTCCTCTGTCAGAGGCATGAGCGGACCCAGAACAGACTTTACTTTAGGAATGAACTCTGGCCTTGATGGCGCTGAGGCAAACCCTACTCCTTGGTGCCGCTTGCCCAGTTGGCCAAGTTCGGCAAGTGCGGCCTTGCCTTTGCCACGACCCCTCGGAGGAGATGGAACCTCAACAATTTCCTTCCCCTTTCTCTTCGAGGGAACCGTACCGGACTTCTTCGAACTGCCAGAGGAAGCCATTCGACCGATCAAACAAGAACAGATCAGAAATCAGGAGAGCAAGAGTCTGGACTTCGAAAAATTTTGGAAGCGTGAAGCAAAAATGACAGCCAGTGAAACTTTTATCCCAGGGTAAAACAGGTACGCAAATCGAGAAGACACGTGTCTTCACCATATCAAATCGCGTGTTTTTGTAGGTACACGTGGCATCCATCCGTAGCAAGCGCAAAATCAGGCGAACCGTCGGACCAGACGAAACGTCGGACCTACCGGTCCACGTGAACCAACGGTCCAAGCGAGCCACCGGTCTGAATAAACCAAACCGCCGGTTCAAAGCCACGTTCAAGCCAACCAAAGATTCAAAACAGGAAGGATCAAGCTCCATCAATGTTCGAAACTCTGCCAAAAGATCGAAGGGCAAAGCAGCGAACCTTCTCTGAAGGGCAGGTCAAATTTCTACTGGATCTGGCAAAAAACCGAGGGTTTTTGCCGATCACTCGAACCTTGACCGGATATTTTTTCACCGATCGGACAAACATGTTCGATCGGCGAAAATTATTTGATCGGTCAAATTTCTACTGGATCTGGCAAAAAACCAAGGTTTTTTGCCGATCACTCGAACCTTGACCGGATATTTTTTCACCGATCGGACAAACATGTCCGATCGGTGAAAATTATTTGATCGGTCAAATTTCTACTGGATCTGGCAAAAAACCGAGGGTTTTTGCCGATCACTCGAACCTTGACCGGATATTTTTTCACCGATCGGACAAACATGTCCGATCGGTGAAAATTATTTGATCGGTCAAATTTCTACTGGATCTGGCAAAAAACCAAGGTTTTTTGCCGATCACTCGAACCTTGACCGGATATTTTTCACCGATCGGACAAACCTGTCCGATCGGCGAAAATCAAATGATCGGTCAAATTTCTACTGGATTTGGCAAAAAACCAAGGTTTTTTGCCGATCACTCGAACCTTGACCGGATATTTTTCACTGATCGGACAAACATGTCCGATCGGCGAAAATTATTTGATCGGTCAAATTTCTACTGGATCTGGCAAAAAACCAAGGTTTTTTGCTGATCACTCGAACCTTGACCGGATATTTTTTCACCGATCGGACAAACATGTCCGATCGGCGAAAATTATTTGATCGGTCAAATTTCTACTGGATCTGGCAAAAAACCGAGGGTTTTTGCCGATCACTCGAACCTTGACCGGATATTTTTTCACCGATCGGACAAACATGTCCGATCGGCGAAAATTATTTGATCGGTCAAATTTCTACTGGATCTGGCAAAAAACCAAGGTTTTTTGCCGATCACTCGAACCTTGAGCGGATATTTTTCACCGATCGGACAAACCTGTCCGATCGGCGAAAATCAAATGATCGGTCAAATTTCTACTGGATCTGGCAAAAAACCAAGGTTTTTTACCGATCACTCGAACCTTGACCGGATATTTTTCACCGATCGGACAAACATGTCCGATCGGCGAAAATTATTTGATCGGTCAAATTTCTACTGGATCTGGCAAAAAACCAAGGTTTTTTTCCGATCACTCGAACCTTGACCGGATATTTTTTCACCGATCGGACAAACATGTCCGATCGGCAAAAATTATTTGATCGGTCAAATTTCTACTGGATCTGGCAAAAAACCGAGGTTTTTTGCCGATCACTCGATCCTTGACCGGTTGAATTTTGACCGATCGGTCAAAATTTAACCGATCAGTCAAAATTTGTCCGATCGGATAAATTTTGACCGATCAATCAAAATCTTCTGATCGGTCAAAACTTCTACTAGATCGGTCAAAAAGCCGTGTTTTTTGACCAATCATTCGATCCTTGACCGGTTGAATTTTGACCGATCGGTCAAAATTTGACCGATCGGTCAAATTTGACCGATCGGTCAAAATTTGACCGATCAATCAAAATTGACCGGTCAGTCCTTTTCTACGCTAACACACGACAAGTTTCTTCGTGTCCTTTTTTCAAAACAGGGAGTTGCTGTTTTTTGCACCAAATCCAAGCCAGCCAGAAGGCAATCTAGCTAACTTGGAGGGGGTAACTGTGGGTGCAAATTTTGGCAGAAGTCTACCAACTACCACGGGACCCACCGGCTCTGCCTGGTGGGCCCACGAAGACTACCACGGGACCCACCGGCCCTGCCTGGTGGGCCCACGAAGACTACCACGGGACCCACCGGCCCTGCCTGGTGGGCCCACGAGGACTACCACGGGACCCACCGGCCCTGCCTGGTGGGCCCACGAAGACTACCACGGGACCCACCGGCCCTGCCTGGTGGGCCCACGAAGACTACCACGGGACCCACCGGCCCTGCCTGATGGGCCCACGAAGACTACCACGGGACCCACCGGCCCTGCCTGGTGGGCCCACGAAGACTACCACGGGACCCACCGGCCCTGCCTGGTGGGCCCACGAAGACTACCACGGGACCCACCGGCCCTGCCTGGTGGGCCCACGAAGACTACCACGGGACCCACCGGCCCTGCCTGGTGGACCCACGAAGACTACCATGGGACCCACCGGCCCTGCCCGGAAGGCCCACGAGCCTGTGGAATCCCCCAGAAGACGGTAGCGGGGCCCGCTAGCTTTACCTGGAGAATCCCAAGATACGACGGCAGAAACCGCCATTTAACCCAGAATTCCCACCAGAGAATCCTATAAATAGCAGTGCCTACGAATGTAAAAGGATCCGAAAATTCTGATTTCCACTCTGAGATCTGACTTCCAGAACCAGAGCTCTGGGATTTTCAACTTCTGATCTACCATCTCTCCTTGATCTTCTTTTCTCCTTAGAAGAGATCAGAGGGTTTTTCAGTGACACTCGGCCTGTCGAGGTCACTTCAACTGAAGTGTTAGTGAATTCGGGTTGCTCCCTATAGCACGGAGACGTAGGCTTCGGCTGAACTCCGAGATCACATCTCGTGTCACAATCTCTCTGATTGCATATCACTTTCTATTAACATATCAAAAGGCTTCAACTTCAATCAACAGATCGACCAACGATCTTCGACGTCAACCTCAACTCCAATTGACTGGTGCTGCGAGAGTCTTCGGGTCGGCACGAAGATTTTCCCCCACAGGATTGTAGGAATGAATTAGAATGGATCGTATGAATGAATTAGAAAGGATCGTATGAATGAATTAGAATGGATCGTGCGAATGAATTAGAATGGATCGTACGAATGAATTAGAATGGATCGTACAAATGAATTAGATTGGATCATACGAATGAATTAGAATGGATCATACGAATGAGTAAGAATGGATCGTACGAATGAAATAGAATGGATTGTACGAATGAATTAGAATGGATACATTCATGCGAATGAATTAGAATGCGATCCATTCTAATTCATTCGTACGATCCATTCTAATTCATTCGCACGATCCATTCTAATTCATTCATAGGATCCATTCTAATTCTTTCATACAATCCATTCTAATTCATTCGCACGAATGTATTCATTCTAATTCATTCGTACGATCAGTTCTAATTCATTCACAAAATCTATTCTAATTCATTCATACGATCCATTCTAATTCATTCACACGAATGTATCCATTCTAATTCATTCATACGATCCATTCTAATTCATTCGTACGATCCATTCTAATTCACTCATACGATCCATTCTAATACATTCATGCGATCCATTGTAATTCATTTGCACGAATATATCCATTCTAATTCATTCGTACGATCCATTCTAATTCCTTCGTACGATCCATTCTAATTCATTCGTACGATCTATTCTATTTCATTCGTATGATCCATTCTTACTCATTCGTACGATCCATTCTAATTCATTCGTCCGATCCATTCTAATTCATTCGCACGAATGTATCCATTCTAATTCATTCGTTCGATCAATTCTAATTCATTAGCACGATCCATTCTAATTCATTCGTATGATCCATTCTAATTCATTCGCACGATCCATTCTAATTCATTCATAGGATCCATTCTAATTCATTCATACGATCTATTCTAATTCTTTCGCATGAATGTATCCATTCTAATTCATTCGCACAAATGTATCCATTCTAATTCATTCGCACGAATGTATCCATTCTAATTCATTCGTTCGATCCATTCTAATTCATTCGTACGATCCATTCTAATTCATTCGTACGATCCATTCAAATTCATTCATACGTATACGATCTATTCTAATTCATTCATACAATCCATTCTAATTCTTTCACACGATCCATTCTAATTCATTCATACGATCCATTCTAATTCATTCGCACAATCCATTCTATTTCATTCGTACGATCCATTCTTACTCATTCGTATGATCCATTCTAATTCATTCGCACGAATGTATCCATAATGGATCATACGAATGAGTAAGAATGGATCGTACGAATGAAATAGAATGGATTGTGCGAATGAATTAGAATGGATCGTACGAATGAATTAGAATAGATCGTACGAATGAATTAGAATGGATCGTACGAATGAATTAGAATGGATACATTTGTGCGAATGAATTAGAATGGATACATTCGTGCGAAAGAATTAGAATAGATCGTATGAATGAATTAGAATGGATCCTATGAATGAATTAGAATGGATCGTGCGAATGAATTAGAATGGATCGTACGAATGAATTAGAATGGATCGTGCTAATGAATTAGAATTGATCGAACGAATGAATTAGCATGGATCGTGCTAATGAATTAGAATGGAACGTACGAATGAATTAGAATGGATCGTGTGAAAGAATTAGAATGGATTGTATGAATGAATTAGAATGAATTCGTACGATCCATTCGAATTCATTCGCACGATCCATTCTAATTCATTCATACGATCCATTCTAATTCATTCATACAATCCATTCTAATTCTTTCACACGATCCATTCTAATTCATTCGTAGGATCCATTCTAATTCATTCGTACAATCTATTCTATTTCATTCGTACGATCCATTCTTACTTATTCGTATGATCCATTCTAATTCATTCGGACGAATGTATCCATTCTAATTTATTCGTACGATCCATTCTAATTCATTCGTACGATCCATTCTAATTCATTCGTACGATCCATTTTTACTCATTCGTATGATCCTTTCTAATTCATTCGTACGATCCATACTAATTCATTCGTACGATCGATTCTAATTCATTCGCACTATCCATTCTAATTCATTCGTACGATCCATTCTAACTCATTCGTATGATCCATTCTAATTTATTCGTTCAAATATATCCAATCTAATTCATTCGTACGATCTATTCTAATTCATTCGCACGATCCATTCTAATTCATTCGCACGAATGTATCCATTCTAATTCATTTGCACGATCCATTCTAATTCATTCCTATGATCTATTCTAATTCATTCGTACGATCCATTCTAATTCATTCTAATTCAATCGTACGATCCATTCTACGATCCATTCTAATTCATTCGTATAATCCATTCTAATTCATTAGCACGATCCATGCTAATGAATTAGAATGAATCGTACGATCCAATCTAATTCATTTATACGATCCATTCTTACTCATTCATATGATCCATTCTAATTCAATCGTACGATCCATTCTAATTCATTCGTACGATCCATTCTAATTCCTTCGTACGATCCATTCTAATTCATTTGTACGATCCATTCTAATTCATTCGTACGATCCATTCTATTTCCTTCGTACGATTCATTCTAATTCATTCGTACGATCCATTCTAATTCATTCGCACAATCTATTCTAATTCATTCGTACGATCCATTCTAATTCATTCGTACGATCCATTCTAATTCATTCATACAATCCATTCTAATTTATTCGCACGAATGTATCCACTCTAATTCATTCGTACGATCCATTCTAATTCATTCGCACAATCTATTCTAATTCATTCATACGATCCATTCTAATTCATTCGCACGAATGTATCCATTCTAATTCATTCATACGATCCATTCTACTTCATTCCTACTATCCGTTCTAATTCACTCATATGATCCATTCTAATTCATTCTACGATCCATTCTAATTCATTTGCACGAATATATCCATTCTAATTAATTCGTACGATCCATTCTAATTCCTTCGTACGATCCATTCTAAATCCTTCGTACGATCCATTCTATTTCATTCGTATGATCCATTCTAATTCCTTCGTACGATCCATTCTAATTCCTTCGTATCCATTCTAATTCACTCATACGATCCATTCTAATTCAATCGTACGATCCATTCTAATTCATTAATACAATCCATTCTAATTCATTCGCACGAATGTATCCATTCTAATTCATTCGTACGATCAGTTCTAATTCATTCACTAAATCTATTCTAATTCATTCATACGATCCATTCTAATTCATTCACACGAATGTATCCATTCTAATTCATTCATACGATCCATTCTAATTCATTCGTACGATCCATTCTAATTCACTCATACGATCCATTCTAATACATTCATACGATCCATTCTAATTCATTTGCACGAATATATCCATTCTAATTCATTCGTACAATCCATTCTAATTCCTTCGTACGATCCATTCTAATTCATTCGTACGATCTATTCTAATTCATTCGTACGATCCATTCTAATTCATTCGTACGATCCATTCCAATTCATTCGTACGATCCATTCTAATTCATTCGTACGATCCATTCTAATTCATTCATATAATCCATTCTAATTCTTTCACACGATCCATTCTAATTCATTCGTACGATCCATTCTAATTCATTCGTGCAATCTATTCTATTTCATTCGTACGATCCATTCTTACTCATTCGTACTATCCATTCTAATTCATTAACACGAATGTATCCATTCGTAAAAATGAATTAGAATAGATTGTACGAATGAATTAGAATGGATCGTACGAATGAATTACAATGGATCGTACGAAGGAATTAGAATGGATCGTACGAATGAATTAGAATGGATCGTACGAATGAATTAGAATGGATCGTACGAAGGAATTAGAATGGATCGTACGAATGAATTAGAATGGATATATTCGTGCAAATGAATTAGAATGGATCGTATCAATGTATTAGAATGGATCGTATGAGTGAATTAGAATGGATCGTACGAATGAATTAGAATGGATTGTATGAATGAATTAAAATGGATCGTACGAATGAATTAGAATGGATCATACGAATTAATTAGAATGGATCATACGAATTTATTAGAATGGATCGTACGAATGAATTAGAATGGATCGTACGAATGAATTAGAATGGATACATTCGTGCGAATGAATTAGAATGGATTGTGCGAATGAATAAGAACAGATCGTGCGAATGAATTAGAATGGATCGTACGAATGCATTAGAATGGATCGTGCGAATGAATTAGAATGGATCGTACGAATGAATTAGAATGGATACATTTGTGCGAATGAATTAGAATGGATCGTACGAATGAATTAGAATGGATCGTATGAATGAATTAGAATGGATCGTACGAATGAATTAGAATGGATCGTGCGAATGAATTAGAATGGATCGTACGAATGAATTAGAATGGATCGTGTGAAAGAATTAGAATGGATCGTACGAATGAATTAGAATGGATCGTGCGAATGAACTAGAATGGATCGTACGAATGAATTAGAATGGATACATTTGTGCGAATGAATTAGAATGGATCGTACGAATGAATTAGAATGGATCGTATGAATGACTTAGAATGGATCGTACGAATGAATTAGAATGGATCGTGCGTATGAATTAGAATGGATCGTACGAATGAATTAGAATGGATCGTACGAATGAACTAGAATGGATACATTCGTGCGAATGAATTAGAATGGATCGTACAAATGAATTAGAATGGATCGTACGAATGAATTAGAATGGATCTTACGAATGAAATAGAATGGATCGTACGAATGAATTAGAATGGATCGTACGAATGAATTAGAATGGATCGTGCGAATGAATTAGAATGGATCGTGCGAATGAATTAGAATGGATCGTACGAATGAATTAGAATGGATCGTACGAATGAATTAGAATGGATCGTGTGAAAGAATTAGAATGGATCGTACGAATGAATTAGAATGGATCGTGCGAATTAACTAGAATGGATCGTACGAATGAATTAGAATGGATACATTTCTGCGAATGAATTAGAATGGATCGTACGAATGAATTAGAATGGATCGTATGAATGAATTAGAATGGATCGTACGAATGAATTAGAATGGATCGTGCGAATGAATTAGAATGGATCGTACGAATGAATTAGAATGGATCGTACGAATGAACGAGAATGGATACATTCATGCGAATGAATTAGAATGGATCGTACAAATGAATTAGAATGGATCGTACGAATGAATTAGAATGGATCTTACGAATGAATTAGAATGGATCGTACGAATGAATTAGAATGGATCGTACGAATGAATTAGAATGGATCTTACGAATGAATTAGAATGGATCGTACGAATAAATTAGAATGGATCGTATGAATGGTTTAGAATGGATACATTCGTGCGAATGAATTAGAATGGATCGAACGAATGAATTAGAATGGATCGTACGAATGAATTAGAATGGATCAAATGAATGAATAAGAATTGTTATATTCATGCGAATGAATTAGAATGGATCGTACGAATGGATTAGAATAGATCGTACGAATGGATTCGAATGGATACATTCGTGCGAATAAATTAGAATGGATCATACGAATGAGTAAGAATGGATCGTACGAATGAAATAGAATGGATTGTACGAATGAATTAGAATGGATCGTGCGAATGAATTTGAATGGATCGTACGAATGAATTAGAATGGATCGTGCGAATGAATTAGAATGGATCGTACGAATGAATTAGAATGGATCGTACGAATGAACTAGAATGGATACATTCGTGCGAATGAATTAGAATGGATCGTACAAATGAATTAGAATGGATCGTACGAATAAATTAGAATGGATCTTACGAATGAATTAGAATGGATCGTACGAATGAATTAGAATGGATCATACGAATGAATTAGAATGGATCGTGCGAATGAATTAGAATGGATCGTGCGAATGAATTAGAATGGATCGTACGAATGAATTAGAATGGATCGTACGAATGAATTAGAATGAATCGTGTGAAAGAATTAGAATGGATCGTACGAATGAATTAGAATGGATCGTGCGAATGAACTAGAATGGATCGTACGAATGAATTAGAATGGATACATTTGTGCGAATGAATTAGAATGGATCGTACGAATGAATTAGAATGGATCGTATGAATGAATTAGAATGGATCGTACGAATGAATTAGAATGGATCGTGCGAATGAATTTGAATGGATCGTACGAATGAATTAGAATGGATCGTACGAATGAACTAGAATGGATACATTCCTGCGAATGAATTAGAATGGATCGTACAAATGAATTAGAATGGATCGTACGAATGAATTAGAATGGATCTTACGAATGAATTAGAATGGATCGTACGAATGAATTAGAATGGATCGTACGAATGAATTAGAATGGATCTTACGAATAAATTAGAATGGATCGTACGAATAAATTAGAATGGATCGTATGAATGGTTTAGAATGTATACATTCGTGCGAATGAATTAGAATGGATCGGACGAATGAATTAGAATGGATCGTACGAATGAATTAGAATGGATCAAATGAATGAATTAGAATGGTTATATTCATGCGAATGAATTAGAATGGATCGTACGAATGTATTAGAATAGATCGTACGAATGGATTCGAATGGATACATTCGTGCGAATGAATTAGAATGGATCATACGAATGAGTAAGAATGGATCGTACGAATGAAATAGAATGGATTGTACGAATGAATTAGAATGGATCGTGCGAATGAATTTGAATGGATCGTACGAATGAATTGGAATGGACCGTGCTAATAAATTAGAATTGATCGTACGAATGAAATAGAATGGATTGTACGAATGATTTAGAATGGATCATACGAATGAATTAGAATGAATCGTACGAATGATTTAGAATGGATACATTCGTGCGAATGAATTAGAATGGATCATACGAATGAGTAAGAATGGATCGTACGAATGAAATAGATTGGATTGTACGAATGAATTAGAATGGATTCGTACGAATGAATTAGAATGGATACATTCGTGCGAATGAATTAGAATGGATCGTACCAATGAGTAAGAATGGATCGTACGAATGAAATTGAATGGATTGTGTGAATGATTTAGAATGGATCGTACGAATGAATTAGAATGGATCGTGTGAAAGAATTAGAATGGATTGTATGAATGAATTAGAATAGATCGTATGAATAAATTAGAATGGATCGTACGAATGAATTAGAATTGATCGTACGAATGAATTAGAATGGATCGTACGAATGAATTAGAATGGATACATTCGTGCGAATGAATTAGAATGGATACATTCGTGCGAAAGAATTAGAATAGATCGTATGAATGAATTAGAATGGATCCTAGGAATGAATTAGAATGGATCATGCGAATGAATTAGAATGGATCGTACGAATGAATTAGAATGGATCGTGCTAATGGATTAGAATTGATCGAACGAATGAATTAACAAGGATTGTGCTGAATGGAACGTACGAATGAATTAGAATGGATCGTGTGAAAGAAATAGAATGGATTGTATGAATGAATTAGAATGAATTCGTACGATCCATTCGAATTCATTCGCACGATCCATTCTAACTCATTCATACGATCCATTATAATTTATTCATACAATCCATTCTAATTCTTTCACACGATCCATTCTAATTCATTCGTAGGATCCATTCTAATTCATTCGTACAATCTATTCTATTTCATTCGTACGATCCATTCTTACTCATTTGTATGATCCATTCTAATTCATTCGGACGAATGTATCCATTCTAATTTATTCGTACGATCCATTCTAATTCATTCGTACGATCCATTCTAATTAATTCGTACGATCCATTCTTACTCATTCGTATGATCCATTCTAATTCATTCGTACGATCCATTCTAATTCATTCGTACGATCGATTCTAATTCATTCGCACTAACCATTCTAATTCATTCGTACGATCCATTCTAATTCATTCGTATGATCCATTCTAATTTATTCGTTCAAATATATCCATTCTAATTCATTCGTACGATCCATTCTAATTCATTCGCACGATACATTCTAATTCATTCGCACGAATGTATCCATTCTAATTCATTTGCACGATCCATTCTAATTCATTCCTATGATCTATTCTAATTCATTCGTACGATCCATTCTAATTCATTCTAATTCATTCGTACGATCCATTCTACGATCCATTCTAATTCATTCATATATTCCATTCTAATTCATTAGCATGATCCATGCTAATGAATTAGAATGGATCGTACGATCCAATCTAATTCATTCATACGATCCATTCTTACTCATTCGTATGATCCATTCTAATTCATTCGTACGATCCATTCTAATTCATTCGTACGATCCATTCTAATTCATTCGTACGATCCATTCTAATTCATTCGTACGATCCATTCTAATTCCTTCGTACGATCCATTCTAATTCATTCGTACGATCCATTCTAATTCATTCGCGCAATCTATTCTAATTCATTCGTACGATCCATTCTAATTCATTCGTACGATCCACTCTAATTCATTCGTACAATCCATTCTAATTTATTCGCACGTATCCATTCTAATTCATTCGTACGATCCATTCTAATTCATTAATATGATCCATTCTAATTCATTCGTACGATCCATTCTAATTCATATGCACAAAGGTATCCATTCTAATTCATTCATACGATCCATTCTAATTCAGGATCGTACGAATGAATTAGAATGGATACATTCGTGCGAATGAATTAGAATTGATCGTACGAATGAATTAGAATGGATCATGCGAATGAATTAGAATGGATCGTATGAATGAATTAGAATGGATCGTACGAATGAACTAGAATGGATACATTCGTGCGAATGAATTAGAATGGATCGTACGAATGAATTAGAATGGATTGTACGAATGAATTAGAGTGGATCCTACGAATGAATTAGAATGGATCGTACGAATGAATTAGAATGGATCGTACGAATGAATTAGAATGGATACATTCGTGCGAATGAATTAGAATGGATCGGACGAATGAATTAGAATGGATCGTACGAATGAATTAGAATGGATCAAATGAATGAATTAGAATGGTTACATTCATGCGAATGAATTATAATGGATCGTACGAATGGATTAGAATGGATCGTACGAATGGATTAGAATGGATACATTAGAGCGAATGAATTAGAATGGATCGTACGACTGAATTAGAATGGATCGTACGAATGGATTAGAATGGATCCTACGAATGGATTAGAATGGATACCTTTGTGCATATGAATTAGAATAGATCGTACGAATGAATTAGAATGGATCATATTAATGAATTAGAATGGATCGTACGAATGAATTAGAATGGATACATTCGTGCGAATGAATTAGAATGGATCGTGCGAATCAATTAGACTGGATCGTGCGAATGAATAAGAATAGATCATACGAATGAATTAGAATGGATCGTGTGGGGGAAAATCTTCGTGCCGACCCGAAGACCTTCGCAGCACCAGTCAATCGAAGTTGACGTCGAAGATCGTTGGTCGATCTGTTGATTGAAGTTGTTGCTTTTGATATGTAAACAGAGAGATATGCAATCAGAGAGTAGACACGAGATGTGATCTCGGAGTTCAGCCGAAGCCTACGTCTCCGTGCTATAGGGAGCAACCCGAATTCACTAACACTTATGTCGAAGTGATCTCGACAGGCCGAGTATCACTAGAAACACTCTGATTTCTTCGAAGGAGAGAAGAAGATCAAAGAGAGATGATAGATGGGAAGTCGGAAATCCCAGAGCTCTGGTTTTAGAACTGAGAATTCGATCTCTTTATCATCGATCCTTTTACATTCGAATGCTCTGCTATTTATAGGCTTCTCTGGGAGGAATTCCGGGGTAAATGGCGGTTTCTGCTGTCGTATCTGGGGATCCTCCAGGTAAAGCTGGTGGGCTCTGCTACCGTCTTAGGGGCCCACCAGGCAGGGCCAGTGGGTCCCGCTGTTGTCTTCGGGGGCCCACCAGGCAGGGCCGGTGGGTCCCGCTGTAGTCTCCGGGGGTCCACCAGGCAGGGCCGGTGGGTCCCGCTGTAGTCTCCGGGGGTCCACCAGGCAGGGCCGGTGGGTTCCGCTGTGGTATTCGGGGGCCCACCAGGCAGGGCCGGTGGGTCCCGCTGTTTGCAGACTTCTTGCCAAAATTTGCACCCACAGTTACCCCCTCCAAGTTAGCTAAGAGGCCTCCTTGGCTGGCTTGGACTCGTGGTGCAAAGTTAACGACCCCCTGTCACACATGAAGAGGAGTTTTTTGTCGAGTGTTAGCATAAAAATGACTGACCGGTTAATTTTGATTGATCGGTCAATTTTGACCGATCGGTCAATTTTTGGCCGATCGGACAAATTTGACCGATCGGTCAAATTTTGACCGATCGGTCAAAATTCAACCGGTCAAGGATCGGGTGATCGGTCACAATTTTGACCGATCGGTCAAATTTTGGCCGATCGGACAAATTTGACCGATCGGTCAAAATTCAACCGGTCAAGGATCGGGTGATCGGTCAAAAAACATGGTTTTTTGACCGATTCAGTAGAAAATTTGACCGATCGGATAATTTTAGCCGATCGGTCAAACTTGACCGATCGGCTAAAATGAAATGATCGGTAAAATTTGATCGGTCAAGAGTGATCGGTCAAATTTGATCGGTCAAAAAGTGATCGGTCAAATTTGATCGGTCAAAAAGTGATCGGTTAAATTTGATCGGTCAAAAGTGATCGGTCAAATTTGATCGGTCAAAAGTGATCGGTCAAAAAGTGATCGGTCAAATTTGACCGATCAACGGAAGACCCTCTGCCAGGGTCGCGGATTAGATCTGATGGATTAGATCGAAGAGGGGAGGATGGCCTCGACCCAAGATTGTTGAAATTTTGAGGATGCTGTAGGGGAGTTGTCGGATTTGGATGTCGATCAGGTTGAGGGAGGGAGGTGGTTATTGATCGGGTGCAAATCGCCGATCGGGTGCATTTTGCCGATCGGGTGAATTTCACCGATCGGACAAAAAACAGCCGGTCAAGAAATGGTTGATCGGCAAAATACCCACGTTTCATGCCAGATCCAGTAGGATTTTGGCCGATCAGGTGGAGTTTGGGAGAATTAGAGGATCGAGGTTTTGCCGATCGGGCGAATTTGATCGATCGATCGAATTCGACCGATCGGAGGCACTGATCGGGTGAATTTCACCGATCGGGTGAAATTCACCGATCGGACAAAAACAGATCAAGAGAGAAGATTGATTGATCGGGAGGAGGTTACTGATCGGAGGTTACTGATCGGGTGCAAATCGCCGATCGGGTGCAAATCACCGATCGGGTGCAAATCACCGATCAGGTGCATTTCGTCGATCAGGTGCATTTTGCCGATCGGGTGAATTTCACCGATCGGACAAAAAACAGCCGGTCAAAGAAGGGTTGATCGGCAAAATACCCCCGTTTGGCGCCAGATCCAGTAGTATTTTTCGCCGATCAGATAGAAAACGAAGGGGAAGAAGGGGATCGAGTCTCGCCGATCGGGCGATTTTGACCGATCGGTCAAATTCGACCGATCGGGCAATTTCGACCGATCGGAGGCTATGATCAGTGGATTTTGCACTAAATCTGCAGAAAAACCCCCTTGGCGATCGATCACCGAAACCTTGACCGGTTGGTTTCGTCCGATCGGTCGCCGGCAGTCGATCTACGATGGAGTTGGCGTTGTCGGTGAAGGGGGGGACACTGCAGCTGTGTTTGATCGGGTGTGCGCTGCCGATCGGAGCCGAGGGCGTAGAGGTGGCCGTCGCCGGATCACCGATCTGCAGCCGCTTGGAGAGGAGGAGAGAGTGCTCGTGCTTGCAGGACGCCGGAGCAGAGAGGGTACTGCAGTCACGGGGCCGGGGGATCACAAGTCACGGGTTGAGACAGCTCAAACCCCACTGTGTAGTCACGGGCTCAACGTTGCAGCTGTGCTCTTTTGAATGCATGAATGCTGGCCGTTTGATAGAGGTTTGGTGTTTGCTGTTGTTTGAGAGTTGGATTTGAACGGCAACTTGGATCCCAAGTGGAACTCTCAATGGGATTGAAGGGCAAGTTGGATTCCAAGTGGGAAGTTGAGTTGGATTGAAGGGCAAGTTGGATTCCAAGTGGGAAGTTGAGTTGGATTGAAGGGTAAGTTGGATTCCAAGTGGGAAGTTGAGTTGGATTGAAGGGTAAGTTGGATTCCAAGTGGGAAGTTGAGTTGGATTGTTGGGTGGATCGGCGCACATGCATGAATGCATGCATGGAAGTTCCATGCATGATGGAAGGGAAGGCTGTGATAGCTTGATGCACAAATGATGGCATTGATTATGGCCATTGATTCACACCTTTGATGCTTGCTTCAAAGGTCAAAAGTTGACAACCCAGGTGAAGGCCATGTAAATGTTTGGTGTATATACCACGCGTGCTCCCAACCCGGCACGCTATGATCGTTTGATTTGAATTATTCTTGATCAAACACCATACAACCAAAAGGTATTTCAAATGGACTGAACACCCAGATCGGCCAAGTGGGACTTCCTCTCTCGGGCTCGAGGGGTCTGTCTCGAAATTGTAATGCCGTGGCACTGCTGGTCTGAGAGTGAGCCAACGATCGGACTTGAGTGTGGTTTGATGTATCTGTATAGTTTGTCTCTAGGATTTGCATTCTGGAGTCCGTCATCTTTCATCTAGCGTCGAATACGTAGAGGAACATGGGCGACTCCTGGCCAATGGTCGATCCTTCGACTGATCGCCACTAATCGGTAATGGTCACGAGGGTCGACTACTGTTAGAAGATCGGATGACGAAGGTCGGCCGATAATCCGTAGCATTGAAAGCCATGCCACGGGAGGTCATGTGAGTCAGTTGGGCAGGGCCAATCCTCGTAGTAAGGAAGTTTGAATCGATCGAATGTCGATGCTACGAACCGTTGTAACTCGATCTTTTGCAAGATTAGCTTGTACTCACAAGTCTTCGAATGCACAAGCATGTACGAATGACATGCGTACCTAGTTGTCCTCCTCTGGACTAACCAGGGTAGAGAGTGTCATTAGAAAGCAATTGAATGTCTGGGTGTTCTGAAATAGAATTTGAACATCTTGCTACTGAATAGTGTTGAGGCCAAATTATCCGGTCAAGATTCGAGTGATCGGCAAAAAACCTTGGTTTTTTGCCAGATCCAGTAGAAAATCGACCGATCGAATGATTTTAGACGATCGGACAAGTTTGTCCGATCGGTAAAAAATTATCCGGTCAAGGTTCGCGTGATCGGCAAAAAACCTCGGTTTTTTGCCAGATCCAGTAGAAAATCGACCGATCGAATGATTTTAGCCGATCGGATAAGTTTGTCCGATCGGTAAAAAATTATCCGGTCAAGGTTCGCGTGATCGGCAAAAAACCTCGGTTTTTTACCAGATCCAGTAGAAAATCGACCGATCGAATGATTTTAGCCGATCGGATAAGTTTGTCCGATCGGTAAAAAATTATCCGGTCAAGGTTCGCGTGATCGGCAAAAAACCTCGGTTTTTTGCCAGATCCAGTAGAAAATCGACCGATCGAATGATTTTAGCCGATCGGATAAGTTTGTCTGATCGGTAAAAAATTATCCGGTCAAGGTTCGCGTGATCGACAAAAAACCTTGGTTTTTTGCCAGATCCAGTAGAAAATCGACCGATCGAATGATTTTAGCCGATCGGATAAGTTTGTCCGATCGGTAAAAAATTATCCGGTCAAGGTTCGAGTGATCGGCAAAAAACCTCGGTTTTTTGCCAGATCCAGTAGAAAATCGACCGATCGAATGATTTTAGCCGATCGGACAAGTTTGTCCGATCGGTAAAAAATTATCCGGTCATGGTTCGAGTGAGGCCACGAGCGAAGACTTCGATTGAATGCTGAGACTCAGGTCTCGGACTTTGCCCTCAAATGGTTGATGAGTTTTCGCCTTTGTCAATCGGCTTTTGAATCTTAGGACGATCTGCAACGTCGGAAGATTTTTGAGGGTTGGTCGGAAGATCACGCGACTCCTGGGTGATAGTCGTCTCGTCGTTGATGCTGGCTATGAAAGATTGTCGTTTCACCCCCTCATCGATAGTGGATTTCCAGAACGAGTCTTCCTCGAGCATGAGAGCACGTGATGCTCTCTTATGAGTGTCGAGTGGTAGAAGTCTTCTGTAGTGACTTGGTAAATTTGAGAGATGTCCTGCCTCTGGAGTGACATTGGCTGAATGCTGCTCGACGCGTGGGACCTTGATCTTCATGTCGAGATGTGTTGGGGCAAAGAGCTTTAGGCTTTGCTAGGGTGCCGAGAGCAGGTCTCGGATTTTGGACTTGCTGTACGTCGAGGCAGCGAAGGTGTCTTGGATTATGTACCTGAGTGTTGATATTCTGGTAGCTTGAAATTGAGAGTTGTGCTGTTTCACAACCCAAAACCGTTTAACATTTGCACGTAAAGGGTCGTGTCGCAACACGAGGCCCTAAACTTGTTAAACGACCTGGTAGCTTGAAATTGAGAGTTGTGCTGTTTCACAACCCGAAATCGTTTAACATTTGCACGTAAAGGGTCGTGTCGCAACACGAGGCCCTAAACTTGTTAAACGACCTGGTAGTTTGAAATTGAGAGTTGTGCTGTTTCACAACCCGAAACCGTTTAACATTTGCACGTAAAGGGTCGTGTCGCAACACGAGGCCCTAAACTTGTTAAACGACCTGGTAGCTTGAAGGTTGAGCTGGCTCAACTTGAATTTGTTTGAAGGTTTGAAACTGAATATTGCGCTGTCTCATAACTCAGAATTTGAACGGACACGTAGACGTTTGAAAGCAATCTTTATTCAACATAGAATTTACATCATAGATAGAACAATTTAAGATTCCGAGCATTCCAAGCCCGTGGCAATCGATAGAATCCTTGGCCTCCTTCTGATTTGACTTTGTATAGACCTTCCCAGTTGGGATCTAGTTTCCAGCTGCTGCGTTCTCTGACGATACAAATGGTCGCTTGAAAGTTGATCATCTCCAACCCCCCAGATTTTTCCATCTCGAGGGAGATCTTCACTAGTGATGTTCGAAGGAATGATTTTGCCTGCCTTTGAGAAACTCTTGGACATGTCCTACACGTAGCAGATCTTCCAAATGATGCCTTAGCCGGTGGCACTGATCAGTTGAATGACCATGACTGCGATGGAAATCACAGTAGACGGTTTTGTCTGCAGTGGCCTTAGTGTCGGGCTGCAGTGGATTAGGCCATCGGAGGAACTCTTCATGCTGAATTCGATCGAGGATCTGTTCGATTGGTAGATTCCATTTGGTAAAAGTAGTCTTCTTTGGAGGAGATCGGCGTCCATCGTTTCTTAATCGCTTGGGTGCGAGAGGAACTTCTGCTTCTGCGTTGTAGGCTCTGGTAGCATATTTTGTGGTTTCCCTTTCGGCGGGTCGCCTCTTCGTCTCTCGTCCCTTTCGGGCAGCTTGATCATCCTCAACCTCAATTTCCCGTTGGATTCGATCAAACATTGAACCTAGGGAAAGAGGAGGATTGCGAATGAAGTCGTTGTAAATGTGCATGTCGAAGCGGAGTGCATTCTGAAATGCCAACATGATAGCTTCATCATCCAGATGCCTCCCAGAGAGGGCAGCGTGCTCATTGCGAAATCTCCTTGTGAAGCTGCGAAGACTCTCATCCGAACCCATCCTTAGCCGATAGAGGGAATCGAGCTTCTTCTCCGGCTTTAAATTAAGTTGATAATGTTGCACAAAGAGATTGGCTAAGACGCTGAACTGAGTAATGGATCCAACTCGAAGGTTGTGGTACCAATCGAGGGATGGCTCATCGAGGCTCCCGGCGAAGGTGCGGCAGAGCACGTTGTTCTCTTCTTCATGCGGTGTCAGGGATTGTTTGAAAGAGAGTATATGGAGAGTTGGATCTCCTTTGACGCAATTGAATTTGGGGAGAGTGGGTGTTCTCCATCCCCTTGGAAATGCTGACTCGAATAAGCTTCGATGGAGGGGTCCGACGGAGGAGTATCCATCCCTACGACCCTGCCCTCGACTTAGATGGAGATCGAGGGGTAAGATCGAGAGGTCCTGTTCGGCAGGTTGGAGTCGATGACGAAGGTCCGATCCGAGCCCACGTTGAAGCGGAACGGATGGTGAAACTCTATTCTTCGAGGGCGCACCTTTCATCTGACATCTTCTCGAGTCATCTTGCTTTGAAGGGACTCTTTTGTTGAAGTTGCGACCAGGAGTGGATTGAGAGGATTCGTCGTCGAGGCGGTCCCAAACACTCTGCTTCCACAGGGCAGCAGAGGGAGTTGGATCGTGTCGAACCCTTTCGAGGGTAGTAGTGCCCATTGACCTCTGTTGCTCAGAGTGGATTGAATGTTGCGGAAGATCGACCCTCTCATTTGTAGAGGGGATAGGAAGAGCGATCCCAGCCACAGAAGCTGCCCTCTTGAGAGCATCCCTCTCAGCGGTGAGGGTGGCGTTTTGCTTTGCAAATTGAAGCAGTTGAAAGTCGACCGCTGAAATTTGATATGTCGAAGGAGGGTCTTTAGCAGGAGTGGGGGTTGTTTGACCGATTGATTGTCGCGCAGGGTGGATGATCGGTCGATCGACAGATCTTCCACTCCCTGAATGAACCCCCATCTCTGGGACAGCAAGGGGCTGTCCGAAATTGAGCCTTTGACTCATTGATCGAGTCTCAGGACGAGCTTGTTGTTGAGTATTACTTCCTTCTGGTTGACCTTGATGTTTCGTCCTCGCCATTCAGAGAGCGAAAGGTGCAACGAGAGTGCCGTTCAGTTGTCTGATCAACCGAGAGAGCGAGGAAGTTTGACTATCAAGATCAGTTGTAGGTTCAACCGATCAAGTAGTAGCGGAGAGTTGGACTTTTTGATCGGATCCCACAGACGGCGCCAAACTGTGGGGGAAAATCTTCGTGCCGACCCGAAGACCTTCGCAGCACCAGTCAATCGAAGTTGACGTCGAAGATCGTTGGTCGATCTGTTGATTGAAGTTGTTGCTTTTGATATGTAAACAGAGAGATATGCAATCAGAGAGTAGACACGAGATGTGATCTCGGAGTTCAGCCGAAGCCTACGTCTCCGTGCTATAGGGAGCAACCCGAATTCACTAACACTTATATCGAAGTGATCTCGACAGGCCGAGTATCACTAGAAACACTCTGATTTCTTCGAAGGAGAGAAGAAGATCAAAGAGAGATGATAGATGGGAAGTCGGAAATCCCAGAGCTCTGGTTTTAGAACTGAGAATTCGATCTCTTTATCATCGATCCTTTTACATTCGAATGCTCTGCTATTTATAGGCTTCTCTGGGAGGAATTCCGGGGTAAATGGCGGTTTCTGCTGTCGTATCTGGGGATCCTCCAGGTAAAGCTGGTGGGCTCTGCTGCCGTCTTAGGGGCCCACCAGGCAGGGCCAGTGGGTCCCGCTGTTGTCTTCGGGGGCCCACCAGGCAGGGCCGGTGGGTCCCGCTGTAGTCTCCGGGGGTCCACCAGGCAGGGCCGGTGGGTCCCGCTGTAGTCTCCGAGGGTCCACCAGGCAGGGCCGGTGGGTCCCGCTGTGGTATTCGGGGGCCCACCAGGCAGGGCCGGTGGGTCCCGCTGTTTGCAGACTTCTTGCCAAAATTTGCACCCACAGATCGTACGAATTAATTAGAATGGATACATTCGTGCGAATGAATTAGAATGGATTGTATGAATGAATTAGAATGGATCGTACGAATGAATTAGAATGGATAATACGAATTAATTAGAATGGATCATATGAATGAATTAGAATGGATCGTACGAATGAATTAGAATGGATCGTACGAATGAATTAGAATGGATACATTTGTGCGAATGAATTAGAATGGATTGTGCGAATGAATAAGAACAGATCGTGCGAATGAATTAGAATGGATCGTACGAATGAATTAGAATGGATCGTGCGAATGAATTAGAATGGATCGTACGAATGAATTAGAATGGATACATTTGTGCGAATGAATTAGAATGGATCGTACGAATGAATTAGAATGGATCGTATGAATGAATTAGAATGGATCGTACGAATGAATTAGAATGGATCGTGCGAATGAATTAGAATGGATCGTACGAATGAATTAGAATGGATCGTACGGATGAATTAGAAAGGATCTTACGAATGACTTAGAATGGATACATTCGTGCGAATGAATTAGAATGGATCAGATGAATGAATTAGAATGGATCGTACGAATGATATAGAATGGATCGTATGAATGAATTAGAATGGATCGTACGAATAAATTAGAATGGATATATTCGTCCGAATGAATTAGAATGGATCATACGAATAAGTAAGAATGGATGGTACGAATGAAATAGAATAGATTGTACGAATGAATTAGAATGGATCCTACGAATTAATTAGAATGGATCGTGTGAAAGAATTAGAATGGATTGTATGAATGAATTAGAATGGATCGTATGAATGAATTAGAATGGATCGTGCGAATGAATTCGAATGGATCGTACTAATTCATTCTAATTCATTCATACAATCTATTCTAATTCTTTCACACGATCCATTCTAATTCATTCGTACGTTCCATTCTAATTCATTAGCACGATCCATGCTAATTCATACGTTCGATCAATTCTAATTCATTAGCACGATCCATTCTAATTCATTCGTACGATCCATTCTAATTCATTCGCACGATCTATTCTAATTCATTCATAGGATCCATTCTAATTCATTCCTACGATCTATTCTAATTCTTTCGCACGAATGTATCCATTCTAATTCATTCGTACGAATGTATCCATTCTAATTCATTCGTACGATCCATTCTAATTCATTCGTACGATCCATTCTAATTCATTCGCACGATCCATTCTAATTCATTCATACGATCTATTCTAATTCATTCATACAATCCATTCTAATTCTTTCACACGATCCATTCTAATTCATTCGTACGATCCATTCTAATTCATTCGCACATTCCATTCTATTTCATTCATACGATCCATTCTTACTCATTGGTACGATCCATTCTAATTCATTCACACGAATGTATCCATTCTAATTCATTCGTACGAATCCATTCTAATTCATTCGTACAATCTATTCTATTTCATTCGTACGATCCATTCTTACTCATTCGTATGATCCATTCTAATTCATTCGGATGAATGTATCCATTCTAATTTATTCGTACGATCCATTCTAATTCATTCGTACGATCCATTCTAATTCATTCGTACGATCCATTCTAATTCATTCGTCCGATCCATTCTTATTCATTCGCACGAATGTATCCATTCTAATTCATTCATACGGTCCATTCTAATTCATTCGCACAATCCATTCTATTTCAATCGTACGATCCATTCTTACTCATTCGTATGATCCATTATGGATACATTCGTGCGAATGAATTAGAATGGATCATATGAATGAGTAAGAATGGATCGTACGAATGAAATAAAATGGATTGTGCGAATGAATTAGAATGGATCGTACGAATGAATTAGAATGGATCGTGTGAAAGAATTAGAATGGATTGTATGAATGAATTCGAATGGATCGTACCAATGAATTAGAATGAATCGTATGAGTGAATTAGAATGGATACGAAGGAATTAGAATGGATCGTACGAAGGAATTAGAATGGATCATACGAATGAAAAAGAATGGATCGTACGAAGGAATTAGAATGGATCGTACGAAGGAATTAGAATGGATCTCACGAAGGAATTAGAATGGATCGTACGAATGAATTAGAATGGTTATATTCGTGCAAATGAATTAGAATGGATCGTATGAATGAATTAGAATGGATCGTATGAGTGAATTAGAACGGATAGTACGAATGAAGTAGAATGGATCGTATGAATGAATTAGAATGGATACATTCGTGCGAATGAATTAGAATGGATCGTATGACATTCGTACGATCCATTCTAATTCATTCGTCCGATCCATTCTAATTCATTCGCACGAATGTATCCATTCTAATTCATTCGTTCGATCAATTCTAATTCATTAGCACGATCCATTCTAATTCATTCGTACGATCCATTCTAATTCATTCGCACGATCCATTCTAATTCATTCATAGGATCCATTCTAATTCATTCATACGATCTATTCTAATTCTTTCGCACGAATGTATCCATTCTAATTCATTCGCACGAATGTATCCATTCTAATTCATTCGTACGATCCATTCTAATTCATTCGTACAATCCATTCTAATTCATTCGTACGATCCATTCTAATTCATTCATACGATCTATTCTCATTCATTCATACAATCCATTCTAATTCTTTCACACGATCCATTCTAATTCATTCGTACGATCCATTCTAATTCATTCACACAATCCATTCTATTTCATTCGTACGATCCATTCTTACTCATTCGTATGATCCATTCTAATTCATTCGCACGAATGTATCCATAATAGATCATACGAATGAAATAGAATGGATTGTGCGAATGAATTAGAATGGATCGTACGAATGAATTAGAATGGATCGTACGAATGAATTAGAATGGATCGTACGAATGAATTAGAATGGATCGTATGAATGAATTAGAATGGATCGTGCGAATGAAATAGAATGGATTGTGCGAATGAATTAGAATGGATCGTATGAATGAATTAGAATGGATCGTGTGAAAGAATTAGAATGGATTGTATGAATGAATTAGAATAGATCGTATGAATGAATTAGAATGGATCGTACGAATGAATTAGAATGGATCGTACGAATGAATTAGAATGGATCGTACGAATGAATTAGAATGGATACATTCGTGCGAATGAATTAGAATGGATATATTCGTGCGAAAGAATTAGAATAGATCGTACGAATGAATTAGAATGGATCGTACGAATGAATTAGAATGGATCGTACGAATGAATTAGAATGGATCGTACGAATAAATTAGAATGGATACATTCGTCCGAATGAATTAGAATGGATCATACGAATGAGTAAGAATGGATCGTACGAATGAAATAGAATAAATTGTACGAATGAATTAGAATGGATCCTACGAATGAATTAGAATGGATCGTGTGAAAGAATTAGAATGAATTGTATGAATGAATTAGAATGGATCGTATGAAAGAATTAGAATGGATCGTACGAATGAATTAGAATGGATCATACAAATAAATTAGAATGGATACATTCGTCCGAATGAATTAGAATGGATCATACGAATGAGTAAGAATGGATCGTACGAATGAAATAGAATAGATTGTTTGAATGAATTAGAATGGATCATACGAATGAGTAAGAATGGATCGTACGAATGAAATAGAATAGATTGTACGAATGAATTAGAATGGATCGTACGAATGAATTAGAATAGATCGTGTGAAAGAATGAGAATGAATTGTATGAATGAATTAGAATGTATTCGTACGATCCATTCGAATTCAATCGCACGATCCATTCTAATTCATTCATACGATCCATTCTAATTCATTCATACAATCCATTCTAATTCTTTCACACGATCCATTCTAATTCATTCGTAGGATCCATTCTAATTCATTCGTACAATCTATTCTATTTCATTCGTATGATCCATTCTTACTCATTCGTATGATCCATTCTAATTCATTCGGACGAATGTATCCATTCTAATTTATTCGTACGATCCATTCTAATTCATTCGTACGATCCATTCTAATTCATTCGTACGATCCATTCTAATTCATTCGTCCAATCCATTCTAATTCATTCGCACGAATGTATCCATTCTAATTCATTCGTACGACCCATTCTAATTCATTCGTAAGATCCATTCTAATTCATTCGTAAGATCCATTCTAATTCATTCGTACGATCCATTCTAATTCATTCGTACGATCCATTCTAATTCATTCGCACGATCCATTCTAATTCATTCGTACGATCCATTCTAATTCATTCATACGATCCATTCTAATTCATTCGTACGATCCATTCTAATTCATTCGCACAAATGTATCCATTCTAATTCATTCGTACGATCCATTCGAATTCATTCGCACGATCCATTCTAATTCATTCGTACGATCCATTCTAATTCTTTCGCACGATATGTTCTTATTCATTCGCACAATCCATTCTAATTCATTCGCACGAATGTATCCATTCTAATTCATTCGTATGATCCATTCTAATTCATTCGTACGATCCATTCTAATTCATTCGTATGATCCATTCTAATTAATTCGTATGATCCATTCTAATTCATTCGTACGATCCATTCTAATTCATTCATACAATCCATTCTAATTCATTCGCACGAATGTATCCATTCTAATTAATTCGTACGATCCATTCTAATTCATTCGTATGATCTATTCTTATTCATTCGCACGATCCAGTCTAATTGATTCGCACGATCCATTCTAATTCATTCGCACGAATGTATCCATTCTAATTCATTCGTACGATCCATTCTAACTCATTAATATGATCCATTCTAATTCATTCGTACGATCTATTCTAATTCATATGCACAAAGGTATTCATTCTAATCCATTCGTAGGATCCATTCTAATCCATTCGTACGATCGCACGATCCAGTCTAATGGATTCGTACGATCCATTCTAATTCATTCGCACGATTGGATCAATTCTAATTTATTCGTACGATCCATTCTAATTCATTCGTACGATCCATTCTAATTCATTCGTACGATCCATTCTTACTCATTCGTATGATCCATTCTAATTCATTCGTATGATCCATTCTAATTCATTCGTACGATCGATTCTAATTCATTCGCACTATCCACTGTAATTCATTCGTACGATCCATTCTAATTCATTCGTATTATCCATTCTAATTTATTCGTTCAAATATATCCATTCTAATTCATTCGTACGATCCATTCTAATTCATTCGCACGATCCATTCTAATTCATTCGCACGAATGTATCCATTCTAATTCATTTGCACGATCCATTCTAATTCATTCCTATGATCTATTCTAATTCATTCGTACGATCCATTCTAATTCATTCTAATTCATTCGTACGATCCATTCTACGATCCATTCTAATTCATTCGTATATTCTATTCTAATTCATTAGCACGATCCATGCTAATGAATTAGAATGGATCGTACGATCCAATCTAATTCATTCATACGATCCATTCTTACTCATTCGTATGATCCATTCTAATTCAATCGTACGATCCATTCTAATTCATTCGTACGATCTATTCTAATTCCTTCGTACGATCCATTCTAATTCATTCGTACGATCCATTCTAATTCATTCGTACGATCCATTCTAATTCCTTCGTACGATCCATTCTAATTCATTTGTACGATCCATTCTAATTCATTCGCGCAATCTATTCTAATTCATTCGTACGATCCATTCTAATTCATTCGTACGATCCATTCTAATTCATTCATACAATCCATTCTAATTTATTCGCACGAATGAATCCATTCTAATTCATTCGTACGATCCATTCTAATTCATTCGCACAATCTATTCTAATTCATTCATACGATCCATTCTAATTCATTCGCACGAATGTATCCATTTTAATTCATTCATACGATCCATTCTACTTCATTCGTACTATCCGTTCTAATTCACTCATACGATCCATTCTAATTCATTCATACGATCCATTCTAATTCATTTGCACGAATATATCCATTCTAATTCATTCATACGATCCATTCTAATTCCTTCATACGATCCATTCTAATTCCTTCGTATGATCCATTCTAATTCCTTCGTACGATCCATTCTATTTCATTCGTATGATCCATTCTAATTCATTCGTACGATCCATTCTAATTCCATCGTATCCATTCTAATTCACTCATACGATCCATTCTAATCCATTCGTACGATCCATTCTAATTCATTCATACAATCCATTCTAATTTATTCGCACGAATGTATCTATTCTAATTCATTCGTACGATCAGTTCTAATTCATTCACAAAATCTATTCTAATTCATTCATACGATCCATTCTAATTCATTCACACGAATGTATCCATTCTAATTCATTCATACGATCCATTCTAATTCATTCTTACGATCCATTCTAATTCACTCATACGATCCATTCTAATACATTCATACGATCCATTCTAATTCATTTGCACGAATATATCCATTCTAATTCATTCGTACGATCCATTCTAATTCCTTCGTACGATCCATTCTAATTCATTCGTATGATCCATTCTAATTCATTCGTACGATCCATTCTAATTCCTTCGTACGATCCATTCTAATTCATTCGTACGATCCATTCTAATTCATTCGCGCAATCTATTCTAATTCATTCGTACGATCCGTTCTAATTCATTCATACGATCCATTCTAATTCATTCGTACGATCCATTCTAATTCATTCGCACAAACGTATCCATTCTAATTCATTCGTACGATCCATTCTAATTCATTCGCACGATCCATTCTAATTTATTCGTACGATCCATTCTAATTCATTCGCACAATCTGTTCTTATTCATTCGCACAATCCATTCTAATTCATTCGCACGATCCATTCTAATTCCTTCGTACGATCCATTCTAATTCATTCGTACGATCTATTCTAATTCATTCGTACGATCCATTCTAATTCATTCGCACGATCCATTCTAATTCATTCATAGGATCCATTCTAATTCATTCATACGATCTATTCTAATTCTTTCGCATGATCCATTCTAATTCTTTCATACGATCCATTCTATTCGAATGGATCATGCGATCCATTCGAATTCATTCGCACGATCCATTCTAATTCATTCATACGATCCATTCTAATTCATTCATATAATGCATTCTAATTCAATCATACGATCCATTCTAATTCATTTGCACGAATATATCCATTCTAATTCATTCGTACGATCCATTCTAATTCCTTCGTACGATCCATTCTAATTCATTCGTACGATCTATTCTAATTGATTCGTACCATCCATTCTAATTCTTTCACACGATCCATTCTAATTCATTCGTACGATCCATTCTAATTCATTCGTACGATCCATTGTAATTCATTCGTATGATCCATTCTAATTCATTCCTACGATCTATTCTAATTCATTCGCTCGAATATATCCATTCTAATTCATTCGTTCGATCCATTCTAATTCATTCGCACGATCCATTCTAATTCATTCGTATGATCCATTCTAATTCATTCGTACGATCCATTCTAATTCATTCGTACGATCCATTCTAATTCATTCGCACGAATGTATCCATTCTAGTTCATTCGTACGATCCATTTTAATTCATTCGTACGATCCATTCAAATTCATTCGCACGATCCATTCTAATTCATTCGTACGATCCATTCTAATTCATTCATACGATCCCATACGATCCATTCTAATTTATTCACACGAATGTATCCATTTGAATTCATTCATACGATCCATTCTACTTCATTCGTACTATCCGTTCTAATTCACTCATACGATCCATTCTAATTCATTCATACGATCCATTCTAATTCATTTGCACGAATATATCCATTCTAATTCATTCGTACGATCCATTCTAATTCCTTCGTACGATCCATGCTAATTCCTTCGTACGATCCATTCTATTTCATTCGTATGATCCATTCTAATTAATTCGTACGATCCATTCTAATTCATTCGTATGATCCATTCTAATTCATTCGTACGATCCATTCTTACTCATTCGTACGATCCATTCTAATTCATTCATACAATCCATTCTAATTCATTCCGTACGATCCATTCTAATTCCTTCGTACGATCCATTCTATTTCATTCGTATGATCCATTCTAATTCCTTCGTACGATCCATTCTAATACCTTCGTATCCATTCTAATTCACTCATACGATCCATTCTAATTCATTCGTACGATCCATTCTAATTCATTCATACAATCCATTCTAATTCATTCGCACGAATGTATCCATTCTAATTCATTCGTACGATCCATTCTAATTCATTCATACGATCCATTCTAATTCATTCATACAATCCATTCTAATTCATTCATACAATCCATTATAATTCCTTCGTATCCATTCTAATTCATTCATACAATACATTCTAATTCATTCATACGATCCATTCTAATTCATTCACACGAATGTATCCATTCTAATTCATTCATATGATCCATTCTAATTCATTCGTACGATCCATTCTAATTCACTCATACGATCCATTCTAATACATTCATACAATCCATTCTAATTCTTTTGCACGAATATATCCATTCTAATTCATTCATACGATCCATTCTAATTCATTCGTATGATCCATTCTAATTCATTCGCACGATCCATTCTAATTCATTCGTACGATCCATTCTAATTCATTCATACGATCCATTCTAATTCATTCGTACGATCCATTCTAATTCATTCGCACAAATGTATCCATTCTAATTCATTCGTACGATCCATTCTAATTCATTCGCACGATCCATTCTAATTTATTCGTACGATCCATTCTAATTCATTCGCACAATCTGTTCTTATTCATTCGGACAATCCGTTCTAATTCATTCCCACGATCCATTCTAATTCCTTCGTACGATCCATTCTAATTCATTCGTATGATCTATTCTAATTCATTCGTACGATCCATTCTAATTCATTCGCACGATCCATTCTAATTCATTCATAGGATCCATTCTAATTCATTCATACGATCTATTCTAATTCTTTCGCACGATCCATTCTAATTCTTTCATACGATCCATTCTATTCGAATGGATCATGCGATCCATTCGAATTCATTCGCACGATCCATTCTAATTCATTCATATGATCCATTTTAATTCATTCATACAATGCATTCTAATACATTCATACGATCCATTCTAATTTATTTGCACGAATATATACATTTTAATTCATTCGTGTGATCCATTCTAATTCCTTCGTACGATCCATTCTAATTCATTCGTACGATCTATTCTAATTCATTCGTACGATCCATTCTAATTCTTTCATACGATCCATTCTAATTCATTCGTACGATCCATTCTAATTCATTCGTACGATCCATTTTAATTCATTCGCATGATCCATTCTAATTCATTCCTACGATCTATTCTAATTCATTCGCTCGAATATATCCATTCTAATTCATTCGTTCGATCCATTCTAATTCATTCGCACGATCCATTCTAATTCATTCGTATGATCCATTCTAATCCATTCGTACGATCCATTCTAATTCATTCGTACGATCCATTCTAATTCATTCGTACGATCCATTCTAATTCATTCGCACGAATGTATCCATTCTAGTTCATTCGTACGATCCATTCTAATTCATTCGTACGATCCATTCTAATTCATTCGCATATCCATTCTAATTCATTCGTACGATCCATTCTAATTCATTCATACGATCCCATACGATCCATTCTAATTCATTCGCACGAATGTATCCATTCTAATACATTCATACGATCCATTCTACTTCATTCGTACTATCCGTTCTAATTCACTCATACGATCCATTCTAATTCATTCATATGATCCATTCTAATTCATTTGCATGAATATATCCATTCTAATTCATTCGTACGATCCATTCTAATTCCTTCGTACGATCCATTCTAATTCCTTCGTACGATCCATTCTAATTCCTTCGTACGATCCATTCTAATTCATTCGTACGATCCATTCTATTTCATTCGTATGATCCATTCTAATTAATTCGTACGATCCATTCTAATTAATTCGTATGATCCATTCTAATTCATTCGTACGATCCATTCTTACTCATTCGTACGATCCATTCTAATTCATTCATACAATCCATTCTAATTCATTCCGTACGATCCATTCTAATTCATTCATACGATCTATTCTTTCATACAATCCATTCTAATTCTTTTGTGCGAATGAATTAGAATGGATACCTTTGTGCATATGAATTAGAATGGATCGTACGAATGTATTAGAATGGATCATATTAATGAATTAGAATGGATCGTACGAATGAATTAGAATGGATACATTCGTGCGAATGAATTTGAATGGATCGTGCGAATCAATTAGACTGGATCGTGCGAATGAATAAGAATAGATCATACGAATGAATTAGAATGGATCGTACGAATTAATTAGAATGGATACATTCGTGCGAATGAATTAGAGTGGATTGTATGAATGAATTAGAATGGATCGTACGAATGAATTAGAATGGATCATACGAATTAATTAGAATGGATCGTACGAATGAATTAGTATGGATCGTGCGAATGAATTAGAATGGATCGTACGAATGAATTAGAATGGATATATTTGTGCGAATGAATTAGAATGGATCGTACGAATGATCTATTCTAATTCCTTCGTACGATCCATTCTATTTCATTCGTATGATCCATTCTAATTCCTTCGTACGATCCATTCTAATTCCTTCGTATCCATTCTAATTCACTGATACGATCCATTCTAATTCATTCGTATGATCCATTCTAATTCATTCTTACAATCCATTCTAATTCATTCGCACGAATGTATCCATTCTAATTCATTCGTACGATCAGTTCTAATTCATTCACAAAATCTATTCTAATTCATTCATACGATCCATTCTAATTCATTCACACGAATGTATCCATTCTAATTCATTCATACGATCCATTCTAATTCATTCGTACAATCCATTCTAATTCACTCATACGATCCATTCTAATACATGCATACGATCCATTCTAATTCATTTGCACGAATATATCCATTCTAATTCATTCGTACGATCCATTCTAATTCCTTCGTACGATCCATTCTAATTCATTCATACGATCCATCCTAATTCATTCGTACGATCCATTCTAATTCCTTCGTACGATCCATTCTAATTCATTCGTACGATCCATTCTAATTCATTCATACAATCCATTCTAATTCTTTCACACGATCCATTCTAATTCATTCGTACGATCCATTCTAATTCATTCGTGCAATCCATTCTATTTCATTCGTACGATCTATTTTTACTCATTCGTACGATCCATTCTAATTCATTGACACGAATGTATCCATTCGTACGAATGAATTAGAATAGATTGTACGAATGAATTAGAATGGATCGTACGAATGAATTAGAATGGATCGTACGAAGAAATTAGAATGGATCGTACGAATGAATTAGAATGGATCGTACGAATGAATTAGAATAGATCGTACGAATGAATTAGAATAGATCGTACGAAGGAATTAGAATGGATCGTACGAATGAATTAGAATGGATATATTCGTGCAAATGAATTAGAATGGATCGTATGATTGTATTAGAATGGATCATATGAGTGAATTAGAATGGATCGTACGAATGAAGTAGAATGGATTGTATGAATGAATTAGAATGGATCGTACGAATGAATTAGAATGGATCATACGAATTAATTAGAATGGATCGTACGAATGAATTAGAATGGATCGTACGAATTAATTAGAATGGATACATTCGTGCGAATGAATTAGAATGGATTGTTCGAATGAATAAGAACAGATCGTGCGAATGAATTAGAATGGATCGTACGAATGAATTAGAATGGATCGTGCGAATGAATTAGAATGGATCGTACGAATGAATTAGAATGGATACATTTGTGCGAATGAATTAGAATGGATCGTACGAATGAATTAGAATGGATCGTACGAATGAATTAGAATGGATCGTGCGAATGAATTAGAATGGATCGTACGAATGAATTAGAATGGATCGTGTGAAAGAATTAGAATGGATCGTACGAATGAATTAGAATGGATCGTGCGAATGAATTAGAATGGATCATACGAATGAATTAGAATGGATACATTTGTGCGAATGAATTAGAATGGATCGAACGAATGAATTAGAATGGATCGTATGAATGAATTAGAATGGATCGTACGAATGAATTAGAATTGATCGTGCGAATGAATTAGAATGGATCGTACGAATGAATTAGAATGGATCGTACGAATGAACTAGAATGGATACATTCGTGCGAATGAATTAGAATGGATCGTACGAATGAATTAGAATGGATCGTACGAATGAATTAGAATGGATCTTACAAATGAATTAGAATGGATCGTACGAATGAATTAGAATGGATCGTACGAATGAATTAGAATGGATACATTCGTGCGAATGAATTAGAATGGATCGGACGAATGAATTAGAATAGATCGTACGAATGAATTAGAATGGATCGTACGAATGAATTAGAATGGATCGTACGAATAAATTAGAATGGATACATTCGTCCGAATGAATTAGAATGGATCATACGAATGAGTAAGAATGGATCGTACGAATGAAAGAGAATAGATTGTATGAATGAATTAGAATGGATCCTACGAATGAATTAGAATGGATCGTGTGAAAGAATTAGAATGGATTGTATGAATGAATTAGAATGGATCGTATGAATGAATTAGAATGGATCGTGCGAATGAATTCGAATGGATCGTACGAATTCATTCTAATTCATTCATACAATCCATTCTAATTCTTTCACACGATCCATTCTAATTCATTCGTACGTTTCCATTCTAATTCATTTGCACGATCCATGCTAATTCATTCGTTCGATCAATTCTAATTCATTAGCACGATCCATTCTAATTCATTCGTACGATCCATTCTAATTCATTCGCACGATCCATTCTAATTCATTCATAGGATCCATTCTAATTCATTCATACGATCTATTCTAATTCTTTCGCACGAATGTATCCATTCTAATTCATTCGCACGAATGTATCCATTCTAATTCATTAGTACGATCCATTCTAATTCATTCGTACGATCCATTCTAATTCATTCGTACGATCCATTCTAATTCATTCATACGATCTATTCTAATTCATTCATACAATCCATTCTAATTCTTTCACACGATCCATTCTAATTCATTCGTACGATCCATTCTAATTCATTCGCACAATCCATTCTATTTCATTCATACGATCCATTCTTACTCATTCGTATGATCCATTCTAATTCATTCGCACGAATGTATCAATAATGGATCATACGAATGAGTAAGAATGGATCGTACGAATGAAATAGAATGGATTGTGCGAATGAATTAGAATGGACCGTACGAATGAATTAGACGTACGAATGAATTAGAATGGATACATTCGTGCGAATAAATTAGAATGGATCATACGAATGAGTAAGAATGGATCGTCATTCTAATTCATTCGTATGATCCATTCTAATTCATTTGTATCCATTCTATTTCATTCGCACTATCCATTCTAATTCATTGGCACAATCTATTCTAATTCATTCGTACGATCCATTCTAATTCATTCGTACGATCCATTCTAATTCATTCATACAATCCATTCTAATTTATTCGCACGAATGTATCCATTCTAATTCATTCGTACGATTCATTCTAATTCATTCGCACAATCTATTCTAATTCATTCATACGATCCATTCTAATTCATTCGCACGAATGTATCCAATCTAATTCATTCATACGATCGATTCTACTTCATTCGTACTATCCGTTCTAATTCACTCATACGATCCATTCTAATTCATTCATACGATCCATTCTAATTCATTTGCACGAATATATCCATTCTAATTCATTCGTACGATCCATTCTAATTCCTTCTTACGATCCATTCTAATTCATTCGTACGAACCATTCTAATTCCTTCGTACGATCCATTCTATTTCATTCGTATGATCCATTCTAATTCCTTCGTACGATCCACTCTAATTCCTTCGTATCCATTCTAATTCACTCATACGATCCATTCTAATTCATTCGTACGATCCATTCTAATTTATTCATACAATCCATTCTAATTCATTCGCACGAATGTATCCATTCTAATCCATTCATACGATCCATTCTAATCCATTTGTACGATCCATTATAATTCATTCGCATGAATGTAACCATCCTAATTCATTCATTTGATCCATTTTAATTCATTCGTACGATCCATTCTAATTCATTCGTCCGATCCATTCTAATTCATTCGCACGAATGTATCCATTCTAATTCATTCGTATGATCCATTCTAATTCATTCGTACGATCCATTCTAATTCATTCGTAAGATCCATTCTAATTCATTCGTACGATCCATTCTAATTCATTCGTACGATCCATTCTAATTCATTCGCACGAATGTATCCATTCTAGTTCATTCGTACGATCCATTCTAGTTCATTCGTACGATCCATTCTAATTCATTCGTACGATCCATTCTAATTCATTCGTATGATCCATTCTAATTAATTCGTATGATCCATTCTAATTCATTCGTACGATCCATTCTAATTCATTCATACAATCCATTCTAATTCATTCGCACGAATGTATCCATTCTAATTAATTCGTACGATCCATTCTAATTCATTCGTATGATACATTCTTATTCATTCGCACGATCCAGTCTAATGGATTTGCACAATCCATTCTAATTCATTCGCACGAATGTGTCCATTCTAATTCATTCGTACGATCCATTCTAATTCATTAATATGATCCATTCTAATTCATTCGTATGATCCATTCTAATTCATATGCACAAAGGTATCCATTCTAATTCATTCGTACGATCCATTCTAATTCAGGATCGTACGAATGAATTAGAATGGATACATTCGTGCGAATGAATTAGAATTGATTGTACGAATGAATTAGAATGGATCGTGCGAATGAATTAGAATGGTTAGTACGAATGAATTAGAATGGATCGTACGAATGAACTAGAATGGTTACATTCGTGCGAATGAATTAGAATGGATCGTACGAATGAATTAGAATGGATCGTACGAATGAATTAGAATGGATCGTACGAATGGATTAGAATGGATCATACGAATGAATTAGAATGGATCGTGCGAATGAATTAGAATGGATCGAACGACTGAATTAGAATGGATATATTCGAGCGAATGAATTAGTATAGATCGTAGGAATGAATTAGAATGGATCATAAGAATGAATTAGAATGGATCGTATGAACGAATTTGAATGGATCGTACGAACGAATTAGAATGGATCATATGAACGAATTAGAATGGATCGTACGAATGAATTAGAATGGATACATTCGAGCGAATGAATTAGATTGGATCGTACGAATGAATTAGAATAGATTATAGGAATGAATTAGAATGGATCGTGCAAATGAATTAGAATGGATACATTCGTGCGAATGAATTAGAATGGATCGTGCGAATGAATTAGAATGGATCGTACGAATGAATTAGAATGGATATATTTGAACGAATAAATTAGAATGGATCATACAAATGAATTAGAATCGATCGTACGAATGAATTAGAATGGATAGTGCGAATGAATTAGAATCGATCGTACGAATGAATTAGAATGGATCGTACGAATGAATTACATCGTACGAATGAATTAGAATGGATCGTACGAATGAATTAAAATGGATACATTCGAGCGAATGAATTAGAATAGATCGTAGGAATGAATTAGAATGGATCGTATGAATGAATTAGAATGGATACATTTGTGAGAAAGAATTAGAATGGATCGTACGAATGAATTAGAATGCATCGTACGAAAGAATTAGAATGGATATATTCGTGTGAATGAATTAGAATGGATCGTACGAATAAATTAGACTGGATCGTACGAATGAATTTGAATGGATACATTTGTGCGAATGAATCTAAATGGATTGTATGAATAAATTACAATGGATCGCACGAATGAATTAGAATGGATCGTACGAATGAATTAGAATAGCTCATACGAATGAATTAGAATGAATCGTATGAATGAATTAGAATGGTTACATTCGTGCGAATGAATTAGAATAGATCGTACGAATGAATTAGAATGGATCGTACGAATAAATTAGAATGGATAGTGGGAATGAATTAGAATGGATCGTATGAATGAATTAGAATGGATCCACCGAATGAGTTAGAATGGATCATACGAATGAATTAGAATGGATTGTACGAATGAATTAGAATGGATTGTGCGAATGAATTAGAATGGATCGTATGAATGAATAAGAATGGATCGTACGAATGAATTAGAATGGATCGTGCGAATGAATTAGCATGAATCGTACGAATGTATTACAATGGATCGTACGAATGAATTAGAATGAATCGTACGATCCATTCTAATTCAATCGTCCGATCCATTCTAATTCATTCGCATGAATGTATCCATTCTAATTCATTCGTACAATCCATTCTATTTCATTCGTACGATCCATTCTTACTCATTCGTATGATCCATTCTAATTCATTCGTGTTATCCATTCTAATTCATTCGTACGATCCATTCTAATTCATTCGCACGATCCATTCTAATTCATTCATACGATCCATTCTAATTCATTCATACGATCCATTCTAATTCATTCCTATAATCCATTCTTATTCATTCGCCCGATCCATTCTAATTCATTCATACGATCCATTCTATTAGAATGGATCATGCGATCCATTCGAATTCATTCGCACGATCCATTCTAATTCATCCATACGATCAATTCTAATTCATTCATACAATGCATTCTAATTCTTTCACACGATCCATTCTAATTCATTCGTACGATCCATTCTAATTCATTCGTACAATCCATTCTATTTCATTTGTACGATCCATTCTTACTCATTCGTATGATCCATTCTAATTCATTCGTACGATCCATTCTAATTCATTTGTATGATCCATTCTAATTCATTCGTACAATCGATTCTATTTCATTCGTACGATACATTCTTACTCATTCGTATGATCCATTCTAATTCATTCGCACGAATGTATCCATTCTAATTCATTCCGTACGATCCATTCTAATTCATTCGTACGATCGTACGAATGAATTAGAATGGATCGTACGAATGAATTAGAATAGATTGTGCGAATGAATTAGAATGGATCGTACGAATGAATAAGAATGGATCGTACGAATGAATTAGAATGGATCATACGAATGAGTAAGAATGGATCGTACGAATGAATTAGAATGGATCGTACGAATGAATTAGAATGGATCGTACGAATAAATTAGAATGGATACATTCATCCGAATGAATTAGAATGGATCATACGAATGAGTAAGAATGGATCGTACGAATGAAATAGAATAGATTGTACGAATTAATTAGAATGGATCCTATGAATGAATTAGAATGGATCGTGTGAAAGAATTAGAATGGATTGTATGAATGAATTAGAATGGATCGTATGAATGAATTAGAATGGATCGTGCGAATGAATTCAAATGGATCGTATGAATTCATTCTAATTCATTCATACAATCCATTCTAATTCTTTCACACGATCCATTCTAATTCATTCGTACGTTCCATTCTAATTCATTAGCACGATCCATGCTAATTCATTCGTTCGATCAATTTTAATTCATTAGCACGATCCATTCTAATTCATTCGTACAATCCATTCTAATTCATTCGCACGATCCTTTCTAATTCATTCATAGGATCCATTCTAATTCATTCATACGATCTATTCTAATTCTTTCGCACGAATGTATCCATTCTAATTCATTCGCACGAATGTATCCATTCTAATTCATTCGTACGATCCATTCTAATTCATTCGTACGATCCATTCGATTTCATTCGCACGATCCATTCTAATTCATTCATATGATCCATTCTAATTCATTCATACAATCCATTCTAATTCTTTCACACGATCCATTCTAATTCATTCGTACGATCCATTCTAATTCATTTGTACAATCCATTCTATTTCATTCATACGATCCATTCTTACTCATTCGTATGATCCATTCTAATTCATTCGTATGATCCGTTCTAATTCATTCGTACGATCCATTCTAATTCATTCGTACGATCCATTCTAATTAATTCGCCTGATCCATTCTAATTCATTCATACGATCCATTCTAATTCATTCATACGATCCATTCTAATTCATTCCTACAATCCATTCTAATTCATTCGCCTGATCCATTCTAATTCATTCATACGATCCATTCTATTCGAATGGATCATGTGATCCATTCGAATTCATTCGCACGATCCATTCTAATTCATTCATACGATCCATTCTAATTCATTCATACAATGCATTCTAATTCTTTCACACGATCCATTCTAATTCATTCGTACGATCCATTCTAATTCATTCGTACAATCCATTTTATTTCATTTGTATGATCCATTCTTACTCATTCGTATGATCCATTCTAATTCATTCGTACGATCCATTCTAATTCATTTGTACGATCCATTCTAATTCATTCGTACAATCCATTCTATTTCATTCGTACGATCCATTCTTACTTATTCGTATGATCCATTCTAATTCATTCGCACGAATGTATCCGTTCTAATTCATTCATACAATCCATTCTAATTCATTCCGTACGATCCATTCTAATTCATTCGTACGATCGTACGAATGAATTAGAATGGATCGTACGAATGAATTAGAATGGATCATATGAATGAGTAAGAATGGATCGTACGAATGAATTAGAATGGATCGTACGAATGAATTAGAATAGATCGTACGAATAAATTAGAATGGATACATTCGTCCGAATGAATTAGAATGGATCATACGAATGAGTAAGAATGGATCGTACGAATGAAATAGAATAGATTGTACGAATGAATTAGAATGGATCCTACGAATGAATTAGAATGGATCGTGTGAAAGAATTAGAATGGATTGTATGAATGAATTAGAATAGATCGTACGAATGAATTAGAATTGATCGTACGAATGAAATAGAATGGATTGTACGAATGATTTAGAATGGATCGTACAAATGAATTAGAATGGATCGTACGAATGATTTAGAATGGATACATTCGTGCGAATGAATTAGAATGGATCATACGAATGAGTAAGAATGGATCGTACGAATGAAATAGAATGGATCGTACGAATGAATTAGATTGGATTCGTACGAATGAATTAGAATGGATACATTCGTGCGAATGAATTAGAATGGATCGTACCAATGAGTAAGAATGGATCGTACGAATGAAATAAAATGGATTGTGCGAATGAATTAGAATGGATCGTACGAATGAATTAGAATGGATCGTGTGAAAGAATTAGAATGGATTGTATGAATGAATTAGAATAGATCGTATGAACGAATTAGAATGGATCGTACGAATGAATTAGAATGGATCGTACGAATGAATTAGATTGGATACATTCGTGCGAATGAATTAGAATGGATACATTCGTGCAAAAGAATTAGAATAGATCGAATGAATGAATTAGAATGGATCCTATGAATGAATTAGAATGTATCGTGCGAATGAATTAGAATGGATCGTACGAATGAATTAGAATGGATCGTGCTAATGAATTAGAATTGATCGAACGAATGAATTAACATGGATCATGCTAATGAATTAGAATGGAACGTACGAATGAATTAGAATTGATCGTGTCAAAGAATTAGAACGGATTGTATGAATGAATTAGAATGGATCATACGAATGAATTAGAATGGATCGTACGAATAAATTAGAATGGATACATTCGTCCTAATGAATTAGAATGGATCATACGAATGAGTAAGAATGGATCATACGAATGAGTAAGAATGGATCGTACGAATTAGAATGGATTAGAATGGATCCTGTGAAAGAATTAGAATGGATTGTATGAATGAATTAAAATGAATTCGTACGATCCATTCGAATTCATTCGCACGATCCATTCTAATTCATTCATACGATCCATTCTAATTCATTCATACAATCCATTCTAATTCTTTCACAGGATCCATTATAATCCATTCTAATTCGTACGATCCATTCTTTCTCATTCGTATGATCCATTCTAATTCATTCGTATGATCCATTCTAACTCATTCGGTGGATCCATTCTAATTCCATGATTTAGAATGGATCATATGAATGAATTAGAATGGATCGTACGAATTAATTAGAATGGATCATACAAAGGAATTAGAAATGATCGTATGAATGAATTAGAATTGATCGTACGATTGAATTAGAATGGATCATACGAATGAGTAAGAATGGATCGTATGAATGAATTAGATTGGACCGTACGATCCATTTTAATTCATTAGCATGGATCGTGCTAATGAATTAGAATGGAATATACGAATGAATTAGAATGGATCGTACGAATGAATTAGAATGAATTATAATGGATCGTACGAATGAATTAGAATCGATCATAGGAATGAATTAGAATGGATCGTGCAAATGAATTAGAATGGATACATTCGTGCGAATAAATTAGAATGGATTGTATGAATGAATTAGAATGGATCGTACGAATAAATTAGAATAGATTGCGCGATTGAATTAGAATGGATCGTGCGAATGAAATAGAATGGATACAAATGAATTAGAATGGATCGTAGAATGGATCGTACGAATGAATTAGAATGAATTAGAATGGATCGTACGAATGAATTTGAATGGATCGTATGAATGAATTAGAATGGATCGTACGAATGAAATAGAATGGATCGTGTGAAAGAATTAGAATGGATTGTATGAATGAATTAGAATGGATCGTGTGAATGGATCGTACGAATGGAATGGATACATTCGTGCGAATGATTTAGAATGGATCGTACGAATGAATTAGAATGGATCATACGAATGAGTAAGAATTGATCGTACGAATGAATTAGAATGGATCGTACGAATGAATTAGAATGGATCGTACGAATAAATTAGAATGGATACATTCGTCCGAATGAATTAGAATGGATCATACGAATGCATTCTAATTCCTTCGTACGATCCATTCTAATTCCTTCGTACGATCCATTCTATTTCATTCGTATGATCCATTCTAATTCCTTCGTACGATCCATTCTAATTCCTTCGTATCCATTCTAATTCACTCATACGATCCATTCTAATCCATTCGTACGATCCATTCTAATTCATTCACATGAATGTAACCATTCTAATTCATTCATTTGATCCATTCTAATTCATTCGTACGATCCATTGTAATTCATTCATACAATCCATTTAGATTCATTCGCACAAATGTATCCATTCAAATTCATTCATACGATCCAGTCTAATTCATTCATACGATCCATTCTAATTCATTCGCACGAATATATCCATTCTAATTCTTTCGTACGATGCATTCTAATTCATTCGTACGATCCATTCTAATTCATTCGTACGATCCATTGTAATTCATTCGTACGATCCATTCTAATTCATTCGCACGAATGTATCCATTCTAATTCATTCGTACAATCCATTCTATTTCATTCGTACGATCCATTCTTACTCATTCGTATGATCCATTCTAATTCATTCATATGATCCATTCTAATTAATTCGTACGATCCATTCTAATTCTTTCACACGATCCATTCTAATTCATTCGTACGATCCATTCTGATTCATTCGCACGATCCATTCTAATTCATTCGTTCGATCCATTCTAATTCATTCGCACGATCTGTTCTTATTCATTCGCACAATCCATTCTAATTCATTCGCACGAATGTATCTATTCTAATTCATTCGTACGATCCATTCTAATTCATTCGTACGATCCATTCTAATTCATTCGTATGATCCATTCTAATTAATTCGTATGATCCATTCTAATTCATTCGTACGATCCATTCTAATTCATTCATACAATCCATTCTAATTCTAATTCATTCGTCTGATCCATTCTAATTCATTCGCACAAATGTATCCAATCTAATTCATTCATAAGATCCTTTCTTACTCATTCGTATGATCCATTCCAATTCATTCGTACGATCTATTCTAATTCATTCGTACGATCCATTCTAATTCATTCGTATGATCCATTCTAACTCATTCGGTGGATCCATTCTAATTCATTCGTACGATCCATTCTAATTCATTCCCACGATCCATTCTAATTTATTCGTACGATCCATTCTAATTCATTCGTACAATCCATTCTAATTCATTCGTACGATCCATTCTAATTCATTCGCACGAATGTGTCTATTCTAGTTCATTCGTACGATCCATTCTAATTCATTCGTACGATCCATTCTAATTCATTCGCACGATTCATTCAAATTCATTCGTACAATCCATTCTATTTCATTTATCCATTTTAATTCATTCGTACAATCCATTCTAATTCATTCGTATGATTCATTCTAACTCATTCGGCGGATCCATTCTAATTCATTCTTACGATCCATTCTAATTCATTCCCACGATCCATTCTAATTTATTCGTACGATCCATTCTAATTCATTCGTACGATCTATTCTAATTCATTCACACGAATGTAACCATTCTAATTCATTCATACGATTCATTCTAATTCATTCGTATGAGCTATTCTAATTCATTCGTATGATCCATTCTAATTCATTCGTACGATCCATTGTAATTCATTCATACAATCCATTTAGATTCATTCGCACAAATGTATCCATTCAAATTCATTCGTATGATCCAGCCTAATTTATTCGTACGATCCATTCTAATTCCTTCGTACGATCCATTCTAATTCATTCGTACGATCTATTCTAATTCATTCGTACGATCCATTCTAATTCATTCGTACGATCCATTCTAATTCCTTCGTACGATCCAATCTAATTCATTCGTACGATCCATTCTAATTCATTCGTACAATCTATTCTAATTCATTCGTACGAATGGATACATTCGTGTGAATGAATTAGAATGGATCGTACGAATGAGTAAGAATGGATCGTACGAATGAAATAGAATGGATTGCACGATTGAATTAGAATGGATCGTACGAATGAATTAGAATGGATCGTGTGAAAGAATTAGAATTGATTGTATGAATGAATTAGAATTGATCGTACGAATGAATTAGAATGGATCGTACGAATGAAATAGAATGGATCATACGAATGAGTAAGAATGGATCGTATGAATGAATTAGATTGGATACATTTGTGCGAATGAATTAGAATGGATCGTACGAATGAATTAGAATGGATCGTATGAATGAATTAGAATGGATCGTACGAATGAATTAGAATGGATCTTGCGAATGAATTATAATGGATCGTATGAATGAATTAGAATGGATCGTGTGAAAGAATTAGAATGGATCGTACGAATGAATTAGAATGGATCGTGCGAATGAATTAGAATGGATCGTATGAATGAATTAGAATAGATTTTTTGAATGAATTAGAACTGATCGTACGAATGAATTAGAATGGATCGTACGAATGAATTAGAATGGATACATTAGTGCGAATGAATTAGAATGGATCGTACGAATGAATTAGAATGGATCGTATGAATGAATTAGAATGGATACATTCATGCGAATGAATTAGAATGGATCGTGCGAATCCATTAGACTGGATCGTGCGAATGAATAAGAATGGATCATACGAATGAATTAGAATGGATCGTACGAATTAATTAGAATGGATACATACGTGCGAATGAATTAGAATGGATTGTATGAATGAATTAGAATGGATCGTACGAATGAATTAGAATGGTTCATACGAATTAATTTGAATGGATCGTACGAATGAATTAGAATGGATCGTACGAATGAACTAGAATGGATCGTACGAATGAAATAGAATAGATTGTACGAATGAATTAGAATAGATTCGTACGAATGAATTAGAATGGATACATTCGTGCGAATGAATTAGAATGGATACATTCGTGCGAAAGAATTAGAATAGATCGTATGAATGAATTAGAATGGATCCGATGAATGAATTAGAATGGATCGTGCGAATGAATTAGAATGGATCGTACGAATGAATTAGAATGGATCGTGCTAATGAATTAGAATTGATCGAATGAATGAATTAGCATGGATCGTGCTAATGAATTAGAATGGATCGTACGAATGAATTAGAATGGATCAAATGAATGAATTGGAATGGTTACATTCATGCGAATGAATTAGAATGGATCGTACGAATGGATTAGAATGGATCGTACGAATGGATTAGAATGGATCGTACGAATGGATTAGAATGGATACATTGGAGCGAATGAATTAGAATGGATCGTATGGAATGAATTAGAATGGATTGTATGAATGAATTAGAATGGATCGTGCGAATGAATTAGAATGGATCGTACGAATGAATTAGAATGGATCTTACGAATCAATTAGAATGGATCGTACGAATGAGTAAGAATGGATCGTACGAATGAAATAGAATGGATTGTACGAATGAATTAGAATGGATTCGTACGAATGAATTAGAATGGATACATTCGTGCGAATGAATTAGAATGGATCATACGAATGAGTAAGAATGGATCGTACGAATGAAATAGTATAGATTCTACGAATGAATTAGAATGGAGCCTACGAATGAATTAGAATGGATCATGTGAAAGAATTAGAATGGATTGTATGAATGAATTAGAATGGATCGTATGAATGAATTAGAATGGATCGTACGAATGAATTAGAATGGATACATTCGTGCGAATGAATTAGAATTGATCGTACGAATGAATTAGAATGGATCGTGCGAATGAATTAGAATGGATCGTACGAATGAATTAGAATGGATCGTACGAATGAACTAGCATGGATACATTCGTGCGAATAAATTAGAATGGATCATACGAATGAATTAGAATGGATCGTACGAATGAATTAGAATGGATCTTACGAATGAATTAGAATGGATCGTACGAATGAATTAGAATGGATCGTACGAATGAATTAGAATGGATACATTCGTGCGAATGAATTAGAATGGATCGGACGAATGAATTAGAATGGATCGTACGAATGAATTAGAATGGATCGTACGAATGAATTAGAATTGATCGTACGAATAAATTAGAATGGATACATTCGTCCGAATGAATTAAAATGGATCATACGAATGAGTAAGAATGGATCGTACGAATGAAATAGAATGGATCGTACGAATGAACTAGAATGGATACATTCGTGCGAATGAATTAGAATGGATCGGACGAATGAATTAGAATGGATCGTACGAATAAATTAGAAAGGATCGTACGAATGAATTAGAATGGATCGTATGAATGAATTAGAATGGATACATTCGTGCGAATGAATTAGAATTGATCGTACGAATGAATTAGAATGGATCGTGCGAATGAATTAGAATGGATCGTACGAATGAATTAGAATGGATCGTACGAATGAACTAGAATGGATACATTCGTGCGAATGAATTAGAATGGATCGTACGAATGAATTAGAATAGATCGTACGAATGAATTAGAATGGATCTTACAAATGAATTAGAATGGATCGTACGAATGAATTAGAATGGATCGTACGAATGAATTAGAATGGATACATTCGTGCGAATGAATTAGAATGGATCGGACGAATGAATTAGAATGGATCGTACGAATGAATTAGAATGGATCAAATGAATGAATTAGAATGGTTACATTCATGCGAATGAATTAGAATGGATCGTACGAATGGATTAGAATGGATCGTACGAATGGATTAGAATGAATACATTCGAGCGAATGAATTAGAATGGATCATATGAATGAATTAGAATGGATCGTACGAATGGATTAGAATGGATCCTACGAATGGATTAGAATGGATACCTTTATGCATATGAATTAGAATGGATCGTACGAATGAATTAGAATGGATCATATTAATGAATTAGAATGGATCGTACGAATGAATTAGAATGGATACATTCGTGCACGATTCATTCTAATTCATTCGCACGAATGTATCCATTCTAATTCATTCGTACAGTCCATTCCAATTCATTAATATGATCCATTCTAATTCATTCGTACGATCCATTCTAATTCATTCGCACAATCCATTCTTATTCATTCGCACGAATGTATCCATTCTAATTCATTCGTACGATCCATTCTAATTCATTCGTACGATCCATTCTAATTCATTCGTATGATCCATTCTAATTAATTCATATGATCCATTCTAATTCATTCGTGCGATCCATTCTAATTCATTCATACAATCTATTCTAATTCATTCGTACGATCCATTCTAATTCATTCGTACGCACGAATGTATCCATTCTAATTCATTCGTACGAATCCATTCTAATTTATTTGTACGATCCATTCTAATTCATTCGTACGATCCATTCTAATTCATTCGCACGATCTATTCTAATTCAGATCCATTCTAATTCATTCGCACGAATGTATCCATTCTAATTCATTAGTACGATCCATTCAAATTCATTCGTACGATCCATTCTAATTCATTCGTACAATCCATTCTAATTCATTCGTACGATCCATTCTAATTCATTCGCACGATCCATTCGAATTCATTAGCACGATCCATGCTAATTCATTCGTTCGATCAATTCTAATTCATTAGTACGATCCATTCTGATTCATTCGTACGATCCATTCTAATTCATTCGCACGATCCATTCTAATTCATTCATACACTCCATTCTAATTCTTTCACACGATCCATTCTAATTCATTCGTACGATCCATTCTAATTCATTCGTACGATCCATTCTAATTCATTCACACGATACATTCTAATTCATTCATAGGATCCATTCTAATACATTCGTATGATCCATTCTAATTCATTCGCACGATCAATTCTAATTCATTAGTACGATCAATTCTAATTCATTCGTACGATCCATTCTAATTCATTCGCACGATCCATTCTAATTCATTCATAGGATCCATTCTAATACATTCGTACGATCCATTCTAATTCCTTCGTATGATCCATTCTAATTCATTCGTACGATCCATTCTCATTCATTCATACAATCCATTCTAATTCTTTCACACGATCCATTCTAATTCATTCGTACGATCCATTCTAAATCATTCGTGCAATCCATTCTATTTCATTTGTACGATCAATTCTAATTCATCCATAGGATCCATTCTAATTCATTCATACGATCTATTCTAATTCTTTCGCACGAATGTATCCATTCTAATTCATTCGCACGAATGTATCCATTCTAATTCATTCGTACGATCCATTCTAATTCTTTCACACGATCCATTCTAATTCATTCGTAGGATCGATTCTAATTCATTCATACAATGAGTAAAAATGGATCGTACGAATGAAATAGAATGGATTGTACGAATGATTTAGAATGGATACATTCGTGTGAATGAATTAGAATGGATTGTGCGAATGAATTAGAATGGATCGTACGAATGAATTAGAATGGATCGTGTGAAAGAATAAGAATGGATTCTATGAATGAATTAGAATAGATCGTATGAATGAATTAGAATGGATCGTATGAGTGAATTAGAATGGATACGAAGGATTTAGAATGGATCGTACGAAGGAATTAGAATGGATCATACGAATGAATTAGAATGGATCGTACGAATGAATTAGAATGGATACATTTGTGCGAATGAATTAGAATGGATCGTATGAATGAATTAGAACGGATCGTACGAATGAATTAGAATGGATCGTGCGAATGAATTAGAATGAATTAGAATGGATCGTATGAATGAATTAGAATGGATCGTACGAAGTAATTAGAATGGATCGTACGAATGAATTAGAATGGATCGTACGAATGAATTAGAATGGATCGTACGAAGGAATTAGAATGGATCGTACGAATGAAATAGAATGGATCGTACGATTGAATTAGAATGGATCATACGAATGAGTAAGAATGGATCGTATGAATGAATTAGAATGGATCGTACAATCCATTCTAATTCATTAGCATGGATCGTGCTAATGAATTAGATTGGAATATACGAATGAATTAGAATGGATCGTAGAATGGATCGTAGAATGGATCGTACGAATGAATTAGAATGAATTAGAATGGATCGTACGAATGAATTAGAATAGATCATAGGAATGAATTAGAATGGATCGTGCAAATGAATTAGAATGGATACATTCGTGCGAATAAATTAGAATGGATTGTATGAATGAATTAGAATGGATCGTACGAATGAATTAGAATGGATCGTGCGAATGAATTAGAATAGATTGCGCGAATGAATTAGAATGGATCGTGCGAATGAAATAGAATGGATCGTACGAATGAAATAGAATGGATCATGTGAAAGAATTAGAATGGATTGTATGAATGAATTAGAATGGATCGTATGAATGGATCGTACGAATGGAATGGATACATTCGTGCGAATGAATTAGAATGGATCATACGAATGAGTAAGAATGGATCGTACGAATGAATTAGAATGGATCGTACGAATGAATTAGAATGGATCGTACGAATAAATTAGAATGGATACATTCGTCCGAATTAATTAGAATGGATCATACGAATGCATTCTAATTCCTTCGTACGATCCATTCTAATTCCTTCGTACGATCCATTCTTTTTCATTCGTATGATCCATTCTAATTCCTTCGTACGATCCATTCTAATTCCTTCGTATCCATTCTAATTCACTCATACAATCCATTCTAATCCATTCGTACGATCCATTCTAATTCATTCGCATGAATGTAACCATTCTAATTCATTCATTTGATCCATTCTAATTCATTCGTACGATCCATTCTAATTCATTCGTACGATCCTTTGTAATTCATTCATACAATCCATTTAGATTCATTCGCACAAATGTATCCATTCAAATTCATTCGTACGATCCAGTCTAATTCATTCGTACGATCCATTCTAATTCATTCGCACGAATATATCCATTCTAATTCTTTCGTACGATGCATTCTAATTCATTCGTACGATCCATTCTAATTCATTCGTACGATCCATTCTAATTCATTCGTACGATCCATTCTAATTCATTCGTACGATCCATTCTATTTCATTCGTACGATCCATTTTTACTCATTCGTATGATCCATTCTAATTCATTCTTACGATCTATTTTAATTCATTCGTACGATCCATTCTAATTCATTCGTACGATCCATTCTAATTCCTTCGTACGATCCATTCTAATTCATTCGTACGATCCATTCTAATTCATTCATACAATCTATTCTAATTCTTTCACACGATCCATTCTAATTCATTCGTACGATCCATTCTAAATCATTTGTGCAATCCATTCTATTTCATTCGTACGATCAATTCTAATTCATTAGAATGGATCGTACGAATGAATTAGAATGGATCATATTAATGAATTAGAATGGATCGTACGAATGAATTAGAATGGATCGTACGAATGAATTAGAATGGATCTTACAAATGAATTAGAATAATTCGTGCGAATGAATTAGAATGGATCGTATGAATGAATTAGAATAGATTGTGCGAATGAATTAGAATGGATCGTACGAATGAATTAGAATGGCTACATTCGTGCGAATAAATTAGAATGGATTGTATGAATGAATTAGAATAGATCGTACGAATGAATTAGAATGGATTGTACGAATGAATTAGAATAGATTGCGCGAATGAATTAGAATGGATCATACGAATGAATTAGAATGACGATCCATTCTTTCTCATTCGTATGATCCATTCTAATTTATTCGCACGAATGTATCCATTCTAATTCATTCGTACGTCTAATTCATTCGTACGGTTCATTCTAATTCATTCGCACAATACATTCTATTTCATTCGTACGATCCATTCTTACTCATTCGTATGATCCATTATGGATACATTCGTGCGAATGAATTAGAATGGATCATACGAATGAGTAAGAATGGATCGTACGAATGAAATAGAATGGATTGTGAGAATGAATTAGAATGGATCGTACGAATGAATTAGAATGGATTGTGTGAAAGAATTAGAATGGATTGTATGAATGAATTAGAATAGATCGTATGAATGAATTAGAATGGATCGTACGAATGAATTAGAATGGATCGTACGAATGAATTAGAATGGATCGAACGAATGAATTTGAATGGATATATTCGTGCGAATGAATTAGAATGGATACATTCGTGCGAAAGAATTAGAATAGATCGTATGAATGAATTAGAATGGATCCTATGAATGAATTAGAATGGATCGTGCGAATGAATTAGAATGGATCGTACGAATGAATTAGAATGGATCGTGCTAATGAATTAGAATTGATCGAACGAATGAATTAGCATGGATCGTGCTAATGAATTAGAATGGAACGTACAAATGAATTAGAATGGATCGTGTGAAAGAATTAGAATGGATAGTATGAATGAATTAGAATGAATTACGAATGAATTAGAATGGATCGAACGAAGGAATTAAAATGGATCGTACGAATGAATTAGAATGGATCGTACGAATGAACTAGAATGGATACATTCGTGCGAATGAATTAGAATGGATCATACGAATGAATTAGAATGGATCGTACGAATGAATTAGAATGGATCTTACGAATGAATTAGAATGGATCGTACGAATGAATTAGAATGGATACATTTGTGCGAATGAATTAGAATGGATCGTACGAATGGATTAGAATGGATCGTACGAATGGATTAGAATGGATACATTCATGCGATTGAATTAGAATGAATTGTATGAATGAATTAGAATGGATCGTACGATCCATTCGAATTCATTCGCACGATCCATTCTAATTCATTCGTACGATCCATTCTAATTCATACATACGATCCATTCTAATTCATTCGTACGATCCATTCTAATTCATTCGTATATTCCATTCTAAGATACTACGAATGAATTAGAATGGATCGTACGAATGAATTAGAATGGATCGTACGAATGAATTAGAATAGATCGTGCGAATGAATTAGAATGGATACATTCGTGCGAATGAATTAGAATGGATTGGACGAATGAATTAGAATGTATCGTACGAATGAATTAGAATGGATCAAATGAATGTATTAGAATGGTTACATTCATGCGAATAAATTAGAATGGATCGTACGAATGGGTTAGAATGGATCGTACAAATGAACTAGAATGGATACATTCATGCGAATGAATTAGAATGGATTATACGAATGAATTAGAATGGATCGTACGAATGAATTAGAATGGATCTTACGAATGAATTAGAATGGATCGTACGAATGAATTAGAATGGATACATTCGTGCGAATGAATTAGAATGGATCGGATGAATGAATTAGAATGGATCGTACGAATAAATTAGAGTGGATCAAATGAATGAATTAGAATGGTTACATTCATGCGAATGAATTAGAATGGATCGTACGAATGGATTAGAATGGATCGTATGAATGGATTAGAATGGATACATTCGAGCGAATGAATTAGAATAGATCATGCGAATGAATTAGAATGGATCATACGAATGGATTCGAATGAATCCTACTAATGGATTAGAATGGATACCATTGTGCAGAATGGATCGTACGAATGAATTAGAATGGCTACATTCGTGCACGATCCATTCTAATTCATTCGCACGAATGTATCCATTCTAATTCATTAGTATGATCCATTCTAATTCATTAATATGATCCATTCTAATTCATTCGTACGATCCATTCTAATTCATTCGTATGATCCATTCTAATTCATTCAGACGAATGTATCCATTCTAATTTATTCGTACGATCCATTCTAATTCATTCGTACGATCCATTCTAATTCATTCGTACGATCCATTCTAATTTATTCGTCCGATCCATTCTAATTCATTTGCACGAATGTATCCATTCTAATTCATTCGTACGATCCATTCTAATTCATTCGTATGATCCATTCTAATTCATTCGTAAGATCCATTCTAATTCATTCGTACGATCCATTCTAATTCATTCGTACGATCCATTCTAATTCATTCGCACGAATGTATCCATTCTAGTTCATTCGTACGATCCATTCTATTTCATTCGTACGATCCATTCTTACTCATTCGTATGATCCATTCTAATATATTCGGATGAATGTATCCATTCTAATTTATTCGTACGATCCATTTTAATTCGTTCGTACGATCCATTCTAATTCATTCGTACGATCCATTCTAATTCATTCGTCCGATCCATTCTAATTCATTCGCACGAATGTATCCATTCTAATTCATTCGTACGATCTATTCTAATTCATTCGTACGATCCATTCTAATTCATTCGTAAGATCCATTCTAATTCATTTGTACGATCCATTCTAATTCATTCGTACGATCCATTCTAATTCATTCGCACAAATGTATCCATTCTAGTTCATTCGTACGATCCATTCTAATTCATTCGTACGATCCATTCTAATTCATTCGCACGATCCATTCTAATTCATTCGTACGATCAATTCTAATTCATTCGCACGAATATATCCATTCTATTTCATTCGTACGATCCATTCTAATTCATTCGTACGATCCATTCTAATTCATTCATACAATCCCTTCTAATTCTTTCACACGATCCATTCTAATTCATTCGTAGGATCCATTCTAATTCATTCGTACAATCTATTCTATTTCATTCATACGATCCATTCTTACTCATTCGTATGATCCATTCTAATTCATTCGCACGAATGTATCCATTCAAATTCATTCGTACGAATCCATTCTAATTCATTCGTACAATCCATTCTATTTCATTCGTACGATCCATTCATACTCATTCGTACGATCCATTCTAATTCATTCGTAAGATCTATTCTAATTCATTCGTACGATCCATTCTAATTCATTCATATGATTTATTCTAATTCATTCGCTCGAATGTATCCATTCTAGTTCATTCGTACGATCCATTCTAATTCATTCGTACGATCCATTCTAATTCATTCGTACGAATGTATCCATTCTAATTCATTTGTATAATCCATTCTAATTCATTCGCACGATCCATTCTAATTCATTCGTACGATCAATTCTAATTCATTCGTACGATCCATTCTAATTCATTCGTATGATCCATTCTAATTAATTCGTATGATCCATTCTAATTCATTCGTACGATCCATTCTAATTCATTTGCACGAATATATCCATTCTAATTCTAATTCATTAGCACGATCTATTCTAATTCATTCATACGATCCATTCTAATTCATTCGCACGAATGTATCCATTCTAATTCATTCATACGATCCATTCTAATTCATTCGCACGATCCATTCTAATTCATTAGAACGAATATATCCATTCTAATTCATTCGCACAATCCATTCTAATTCATTCGTACGATCCATTCTAATTCATTCATACGATCCATTCTAATTCATTCGCACGAATGTATCCATTCTAATTCATTAGCACGATCCATTCTAATTCATTCGTATGATCCATTCTAATTCCTTCGTACGATCCATTCTAATTCCTTTGTATCCATTCTAATTCACTCATACGATCCATTCTAATTCATTCATACGATCTATTCTAATTCATTCATACAATCCATTCTAATTCTTTCACATGATCCATTCTAATTCATTCGTACGATCCATTCTAATTCATTTGCACAATCCATTCTAATTCATTCGCACGAATGTATCCATTTTAAATCATTCGTACAATCCATTCTATTTCATTCGTACGATCCATTCTTACTCATTGTACGAATGAATTAGAATGGATCCTACGAATGAATTAGAATGGATCGTGTGAAAGAATTTGAATGGATCGTACGAATGAATTAGAATGGATACATTCGTGCGAAAGAATTAGAATAGATCGTATGAATAAATTAGAATGGATCCTATGAATGAATTAGAATTGATCGTACGAATGAAATAGAATGGATTGCACGAATGATTTAGAATGGATCGTATGAATGAATTAGAATGGATCGTGTGAAAGAATTAGAATAGATTGTATGAATGAATTAGAATGGATCGTACGAATGAATTAGAATGGATCGTACGAAGGAATTAGAATGGATCGTACAAATGTATTAGAATGGATCCTATGAATGAATTAGAATGGATCGTGCGAATGAATTAGAATGGATCGTACGAATGAATTAGAATGGATCGTGCTAATGAATTAGAATTGATCGAACGAATGAATTAGCATGGATCATGCTAATGAATTAGAATGGATCGTGCGAATGAATTAGAATGGATCGTACGAATGAATTAGAATGGATCGTACGAATGAATTAGAATGGATCTTACGAATGAATTAGAATGGATCGTACGAATGAATTAGAATGGATCGTACGAATGAATTAGAATAGATACATTCGTGCGAATGAATTAGAATGGATCGGACGAATGAATTAGAATGGATCGTACGAATGAATTAGAATGGATCGTACAAATGAATTAGAATGGATCGTACGAATAAATTAGAATGGATCGGACCAATGAGTAAGAATGGATCGTACGAATGAAATAGAATGGATCGTGTGAAAGAATTAGAATAGATCGTATGAATGAATTAGAATGGATCCTATGAATGAATTAGAATTGATCGTACGAATGAAATAGAATGGATTGCACGAATGATTTAGAATGGATCGTACGAATGAATTAGAATGGATCGTGTGAAAGAATTAGAATGCATTGTATGAATGAATTAGAATGGATCGTACGAATGAATTAGAATGGATCGTACGAAGGAATTAGAATGGATCGTACGAATGTATTAGAATGGATCCTATGAATGAATTAGAATGGACCGTACGAATGAACTAGAATGGATCGTACGAATGAACTAGAATGGATACATTCGTGCGAATGAATTAGAATGGATCGTACGAATGAATTAGAATGTATCGTACGAATGAATTAGAATGGATCTTACGAATGAATTAGAATGGATCGTACGAATGAATTAGAATGGATCATACGAATGAATTAGAATGGATACATTTGTGCGAATGAATTAGAATAGATCGTACGAATGAATTAGAATGGATCGTGTGAATGAATTAGAATGGATCGTATGAATGAATTAGAATGGATTCGTACAAATGAATTAGAATGGATACATTCGTGCGTACGAATGAATTAGAATGGATCGTACGAATGAATTAGAATAGATTGTATGAATGAATTAGAATGGATCGTACGAATGAATTAGAATAGATCATACGAATTAATTAGAATGGATCATACGAATGAATTAGAATGGATCGTACGAATGAATTAGAATGGATCGTACGAATGAATTAGAATGGATACATTCGTGCGAATGAATTAGAAAGGATTGTGCGAATGAATTAGAATGGATCGTACGAATGAATTAGAATGGATCATATTAATGAATTAGAATGGATCGTACGAATGAATTAGAATAGATACATTCGTACGAATGAATTAGAATGGATCGTGCACGAATGTATCCATTCTAATTCATTCGTACGATCCGTTCTAATTCATTAATATGATCCATTCTAATTCATTTGTACGATCCATTCTAATTCATATGCACAATGGTATCCATTCTAATCCATTCGTAGGATCCATTCAAATCCATTCGTACGATCCATTCTAATTCATTCGTACGATCCATTCTAATTCATTCGCTCGAATGTATCCATTCTAATCCATTCGTACGATCCATTCTAATCCATTCGTACGATCGATTCTAATTCATTCGCATGAATGTAACAATTCTAATTCATTCATTTGATCCATTCTAATTCATTCGTATGATCCATTCTAATTCATTCGTCCGATCCATTCTAATTCATTCGCACGAATGTATCCATTCTAATTCATTCGTACGATCCATTCTAATTCATTCGTACGATCCATTCTAATTCATTCGTAAGATCCATTCTAATTCATAAGTACGATCCATTCTAATTCATTCGTACGATCCATTCTAATTCATTCGCACGAATGTATCCATTCTAGTTCATTCGTACGATCCATTCTAATTCATTCGTACGATCCATTCTAATTCATTCGCACGATCCATTCTAATTCATTCGTACGATCAATTCTAATTTATTCGCACGAATGTATCCATTCTAATTCATTCATATGATCCATTCTAATTCATTCGTACGATCCATTCTAATTCATTCGTACGATCCATTCTAATTCATTCATCCGATCCATTCTAATTCATTCGCACGAATGTATCCATTCTAGTTCATTCGTACGATCCATTCTATTTCATTCGTACGATCCATTCTTACTCATTCGTATGATCCATTCTAATTCATTCGGACGAATGTATCCATTCTAACTTATTCGTACGATCCATTCTAATTCATTCGTACGATCCATTCTAAGTCATTCGTACGATCCATTCTAATTCATTTGTCCGATCCATTCTAATTCATTCGCATGAATGTATCCATTCTAATTCATTCGTACGATCCATTCTAATTCATTCGTACGATCCATTCTAATTCATTCGTACGATCCATTCTAATTCATTCGCACGAATGTATCCATTCTAGTTCATTCGAACGATCCATTCTAATTCATTCGTACGATCCATTCTAATTCATTCGTACGATCCATTCTAATTCATTCGTACGATCAATTCTAATTCATTCGCATGAATGTATCCATTCTAATTCATTCGTACGATCCATTCTAATTCATTCGTACGATCCATTCTAATTCATTCATAGAATCCATTCTAATTCTTTCACACGATCCATTCTAATTCATTTGTAGGATCCATTCTAATTCAATCGTACAATCTATTCTATTTCATTCGTACAATCCATTCTTACTCATTCGTATGATCCATTCTAATTCATTCGCACAAATGTATCCATTCTAATTCATTCGTACGAATCCATTCTAATTCATTCATACAATCCATTCTATTTCATTCGTACGATCCATTCTTACTCATTCGTACGATCCATTCTAATTCATTCGTAAAATCCATTTTAATTCATTCGTACGATCCATTCTAATTCATTCGCACGATCCATTCTAATTCATTCATACAATCCATTCTAATTCATTCTGTACGATCCATTCTAATTCATTCGCTCGAATGTATCCATTCTAATCCATTTGTACGATCCATTCTAATCCATTCGTACGATCCATTCTAATTCATTCGCATGAATGTAACCATTCTAATTCATTCATTTGATCCATTCTAATTTATTCGTACGATCCATTCTAATTCATTAGCACGATCCATGCTAATTCATTCGTTCGATCAATTCTAATTCATTAGCACGATCCATTCTAATTCATTCGTACGATCCATTCTAATTCATTCGCACGATCCATTCTAATTCATTCAAAGGATCCATTCTAATTCATTCATACGATCTATTCTAATTCTTTTGCACGAATGTATCCATTCTAATTCATTCGCACGAATGTATCCATTCTAATTCATTCGTACGAATCCATTCTAATTCATTCGTACAATTTATTCTATTTCATTCGTACGATCCATTCTAGTTCATTCGTACGATCCATTCTAATTCATTCGTACGATCCATTCTAATTCATTCATATGATCCATTCTAATTAATTCGTATAATCCATTCTAATTCATTCATACGATCCATTCTAATTCATTCATACAATCCATTCTAATTCATTCGCACGAATGTATCCATTCTAATTAATTCGTATGATCCATTCTAATTCATTCGTATGATGCATTCTTATTCATTCGCACGATCCAGTCTAATGGATTCACACGATCCATTCTAATTCATTCGCACAAATGTATCCATTCTAATTCATTCATACGATCCATTCTAATTCATTCGTACGATCCATTCTAATTCATTCGCACAAATGTATCCATTCTAATTCATTCGTACGATCCATTCTAATTCATTCGTACGATCAGTTCTAATTCATTCACAAAATCTATTCTAATTCATTCATACGATCCATTCTAATTCATTCGCACGATCAATTCTAATTCATTCGTACGATCCATTCTAATTCTTTCATACGATCCATTCTAATTCATTCGTATGATCTATTCTAATTCATTCGCACGATCCATTCTAATTCATTCGTACGATCCATTCTAATTCATTCATACGATCCATTCTAATTCATTCGTACAATCCATTCTAATTCATTAGCACAAATGTATCCAATCTAATTCATTCATACGATCCAATCTTACTCATTCGTATGATCCATTCTATTTCATTCGTACGATCTATTCTAATTCTTTCGTACGATCCATTCTAATTCATTCGTACGATCCATTCTAATTCCCTCGTACGATCCATTCTAATTCATTCGTACGATCCATTCTAATTCATTCATACAATCCATTCTAATTCTTTCACACGATCCATTCTAATTCATTCGTACGATCCATTCTAATTCATTTGTGCAATCCATTCTTTTTCATTCGTACGATCCATTCTTACTCATTCGTACGATCCATTCTAATTCATTCACACGAATGTATCCATTCGTACGGATGAATTAGAATAGATTGTACGAATGAATTAGAATGGATCGTACGAATGAATTAGAATGGATCGTACGAAGGAATTAGAATGGATCGTACGAATGAATTAGAATGGATCGTACGAATGAATTAGAATAGATCGTACGAATGAATTAGAATGGATCGTACGAAGGAATTAGAATGGATCGTACGAATGAATTAGACTGGATCGTACGAATGAATTTGAATGGATACATTTGTGCGAATGAATCTAAATGGATTGTATGAATGAATTACAATGGATCGTACGAATGAATTAGAATGGATCGTACGAATGAATAAGAATAGCTCATACGAATGAATTAGAATGAATCGTATGAATGAATTAGAATGGTTATATTCGTGCGAATGAATTAGAATAGATCGTACGAATGAATTAGAATGGATCGTACAAATAAATTAGAATGGATCGTGGGAATGCATTAGAATGGATCGTACGAATGAATTAGAATGGATCCACCGAATGAGTTGGAATGGATCATACGAATGAATTAGAATGGATTGTACGAATGAATTAGAATGGATCGTATGAATGAATAAGAATGGATCGTACGAATGAATTAGAATGGATCGTGCGAATGAATTGGCATGAATCGTACGAATGTATTAGAATGGATCGTACGAATGAATTAGAACGAATCGTACGATCCATTCTAATTCAATCGTCCGATCCATTCTAATTCATTCGCATGAATGTATCCATTCTAATTCATTCGTACAATCCATTCTATTTCATTCGTACAATCCATTCTTACTCATTCGTATGATCCATTCTAATTCATTCGTATGATCCATTCTAATTCATTCGTACGATCCATTCTAATTCATTCGTACGATCCATTCTAATTCATTCGCACGATCCATTCTAATTCATTCATACGATCCATTCTAATCATTCATACGATCCATTCTAATTCATTCCTACAATCCATTCTAAATCAATCTCCCGATCCATTCTAATTCATTCATACGATCCATTCTATTCGAATGGATCATGCAATCCATTCGAATTCATTCGCACGATCCATTCTAATTCATTCATACGATCCATTCTAATTCATTCATACAATGCATTCTAATTCTTTCACACGATCCATTCTAATTTATTCGTACGATCCATTCTAATTCATTCGTACAATCCATTCTATTTCATTTGTACGATCCATTCTTACTCATTCGTATGATCCATTCTAATTCATTCGTACGATCCATTCTAATTAATTTGTACGATCCATTATAATTCATTCGTACAATCCATTCTATTTCATTCGTACGATCCATTCTTACTCATTCAGATGATCCATTCTAATTCATTCGCACGAATGTATCCATTCTAATTCATTCCGTACGATCCATTCTAATTCATTCGTACAATCGTACGAATGAATTAGAATAGATCATACGAATGAATTAGAATTGATTGTGCGAATGAATTCGAATGGATCGTACAAATGAATTAGAATGGATCGTACGAATGAATTAGAATGGATCATACGAATGAGTAAGAATGGATCGTACGAATGAATTAGAATGGATCGTACGAATGAATTAGAATGGATTGTACGAATAAATTAGAATTGATACATTCGTCCGAATGAATTAGAATGGATCATACGAATGAGTAAGAATGGATCGTACGAATGAAATAGAATAGATTGTACGAATGAATTAGAATGGATCCTATGAATGAATTAGAATGGATCGTGTGAAAGAATTAGAATGGATGGTATGAATGAATTAGAATGGATCGTATGAATGAATTAGAATGGATCGTGCCAATGAATTCGAATGGATCGTACGATCCATTCTAATTCATTCATACAATCCAATCTAATTCATTCGCACGAATGTATCCATTCTAATCCATTCGTACGATCCATTCTAATCCATTCGTACGATCCTTTCTAATTCATTCGCACAAATGTATCCATTCTAATTCATTCGTACGATCCATTCTAATTCATTCGTACGATCCATTCTAATTCATTCGTATGATCCATTCTAATTAGTTCGTATGATCCATTCTAATTCATTCGTACAATCTATTCTATTCCATTCTAATTCATTCATACGATCCATTCTTACTCATTCGTACGATCCATTCTAATTCATTCGTACGAGAAATTCTTTCATACGATCTATTCTAATTCATTAGTAGGATCCATTCTAATTCATTCGTACAATCTATTCTATTTCATTCGTACGATCCATTCTTACTCATTCGTATGATCCATTCTAATTCATTCGGACGAATGTATCCATTCTAATTTATTCGTACGATCCATTCTAATTCATTCGTACGATCCATTCTAATTCATTAATATGATCTATTCTAATTCATTCGTACGATCCATTCTAATTCATTCGTACGATCCATTCTAATTCATTCGCACAATCCATTCTAATTCATTCGTACGATCCATTCTAATTCATTCATACGATCCATTCTAATTCATTCGTACGATCCATTCTAATTCATTCGCACAAATGTATCCATTCTAATTCATTCGTACGATCATATTAATGAATTAGAATGGATCGTACGAATGAATTAGAATGGATCGTGTGAAAGAATTAGAATGCATTGTATGAATGAATTAGAATGGATCGTATGAATGAATTAGAATGGATCGTGCGAATGAATTCGAATGGATCGCATGATCCATTCGAATAGAATGGATTGTACGAATGAATTAGAATGGATCGTACGAATGAATTAGAATGGATCATACGAATGAATTTGAATGGATCATACGAATGAGTAAGAATGGATCGTACGAATGAAATAGAATGGATTATACGAAAGAATTAGAATGGATACATTTGTGCGAATGAATTAGAATGGATCGTACGAATGAATTAGAATGGATCGTACGAATGAATTAGAATGGATCGTACGAATGAATTAGAATGCATCGTACGAAAGAATTAGAATGAATATATTCGTGCGAATGAATTAGAATGGATCGTACGAATGAATTAGACTGGATCGTACGAATGAATTTGAATGGATACATTTGTGCGAATAAATCTAAATGGATTGTATGAATGAATTACAATGGATCGTACGAATGAATTAGAATGGTTCGTACGAATGAATTAGAATGGATCAAATGAATGAATTAGAATGGTTACATTCATGCGAATGAATTAGAATGGATCGTACGAATGGATTAGAATGGATCGTATGAGTGAATTAGAATGGATACGAAGGAATTAGAGTGGATCGTACGAAGGAATTAGAATGGATCATACGAATGAAATTGAATGGATCGTACGAAGGAATTAGAATGGATCCTACGAAGGAATTAGAATGCATTCGTATGATCCATTCTAATTCATTCGGACGAATGTATCCATTCTAATTTATTCGTACGATCCATTCTAATTCATTCGTACGATCCATTCTAATTCATTCGTACGATCCATTCTATTTTATTCATACGATCTATTCTAATTCATTCGTACGATCCATTCTAATTTATTCATACGATCCATTCTAATTCATTCTAATTCATTCGTACGATCCATTCTAATTCATTCGTATGATCCATTCTAATTCATTCGTACGATCTATTCTAATTCATTTGTAAGATCCATTCTAATTCATTTATACGATCCATTCTAATTCATTCGTACGATCCATTCTAATTCATTAATATGATCCATTCTAATTCATTCGTACGATCCATTCTAATGAATTAGAATTGATCGTACGAATGAAATAGAATGGATTGTGCGAATGAATTAGAATGGATCGTACGAATGAATTAGAATGGATCGTGTGAAAGAATTAGAATGGATAGTATGAATGAATTAGAATAGATCGTTTGAATGAATTAGAATGGATCGTATGAGTGAATTAGAATGGGTACGAAGGAATTAGAATGGATCGTACGAAGGAATTAGAATGGATCATACGAATGAATTAGAATGGATCGTGCTAATGAAATAGAATTGATCGAACGAATTTATTGTAATTTATTCATACAATCCATTCTAATTCTTTCACACGATCCATTCTAATTCATTCGTACGATCCATTCTTACTCATTGGTACGATCCATTCTAATTCATTCGCACGAATGTATCCATTCTAATTCATTCGTACGAATCCATTCTAATTCATTCGTACGATCCATTCTAATACATTCATACGATCCATTCTAATTCATTTGCACGAATATATCCATTCTAATTCATTCGTACGATCCATTCTAATTCCTTCATACGATCCATTCTAATTCATTCGTACGATCTATTCTAATTCATTCGTACGATCCATTCTAATTCATTCGTACGATCCATTCTAATTCATTCATACGATCTATTCTAATTCTTTCGCACGATCCATTCTAATTCATTCATACGATCCTACGATCCATTCTAATTCATTCGCATGAATGTAACCATTCTAATTCATTCATTTGATCCATTCTAATTCATTCGTACGATCCATTCTAATTCATTCGTCCGATCCATTCTAATTCATTCGTACGATCCATTCTAATTCCTTCGTACGATCCATTCTAATTCATTCGTACGATCTATTCTAATTCATTCGTATGATCCATTCTAATTCATTCGTACGATCCATTCTAATTCATTCGTATGATCCATTCTAATTCATTCGTACGATCCATTCTAATTCATCTGCACGATCCATTTTAATTCATTCATACGATCCATTCTAATTCATTCATATGATCCATTCTAATTCATTCCTACAATCCATTCTAATTCATTCGCCCGATCCATTCTAATTCATTCATACGATCCATTCTATTCGAATGGATCATGCGATCCATTTGAATTCATTCGCACGATCCATTCTAATTCATTCATACGATTCATTCTAATTCATTCATACAATGCATTCTAATTCATTCATACGATCCATTCTAATTCATTTGCACGAATATATCCATTCTAATTCATTCGTACGATCCATTCTAATTCCTTCGTATGATCCATTCTAATTCATTCGTACGATCTATTCTAATTCATTCGTACGATCCATTCTAATTCATTCGTACGATCCATTCTAATTCATATGCACAAAGGTATCCATTCTAATCCATTCGTAGAATCCATTCTAATCCATTCGTACGATCCATTCTAATTCATTCGTACGATCCATTCTAATTCATTCGCTCGAATGTATCCATTCTAATCCATTCGTACGATCCATTCTAATCCATTCGTACGATCCATTCTAATTCATTCGCATGAATGTAACCATTCTAATTCATTCATTTGATCCATTCTAATTCATTCGTACGATCCATTCTAATTCATTCGTCCGATCCATTCTAATTCATTCGCACGAATGTATCCATTCTAATTCATTCATATGATCCATTCTAATTCATTCGTACGATCCATTCTAATCCATTCGCACAAATGTATCCATTCTAATTCATTCGTACGATCCATTCTAATCCATTCGTATGATCCATTCTAATTCATTCGCATGAATGTATCCATTCTAATACATTCACAAGATCCATTCTAATTCATTCATACGATCCATTCTAATTCATTCGTACGATCCATTGTAATTCATTCGTATGATCCATTCTAATTCATTCCTACGATCTATTCTAATTCATTCGCTCCAATATATCCATTCTAATTCATTCGTTCAATCCATTCTAATTCATTCGCACGATCCATTCTAATTCATTCGTATGATCTATTCTAATCCATTCGTACGATCCATTCTAATTCATTCGTACGATCCGTTTTAATTCATTCGTACGATCCATTCTAATTCATTCGCACGAATGTATCCATTCTAGTTCATTCGTACGATCCATTCTAATTCATTCGTACGATCCATTCTAATTCATTCGTACGATCCATTCTAATTCATTCATACGATCCATTCTAATTCATTCGTACGATCCATTCTAATTCATTCACACAAATGTATCCATTCTAATTCATTCGTACGATCCATTCTAATTCATTCGCACGATCCATTCTAATTCATTCGTACGATCCATTCTAATTCTTTCACACGATCCATTCTAATTCATTCGTACGATCCATTCTAATTCATTCGCACGATCCATTCTAATTCATTCGTACGATCCTTCTAATTCATTCATAAGATCCATTCTAATTCATTCGTATGATCCATTCTAATTCATTCGCACAAATATATCCATTCTAATTCATTCGTACGATCCATTCTAATTCATTCGCATGATCCATTCTAATTCATTCACGATCCATTCTAATTCATTCGTACGATCCATTCTAATTCATTCGTATGATCCATTCTAATTAATTCGTATGATCCATTCTAATTCATTCGTACGATCCATTCTAATTCATTCATACAATCCATTCTAATTCATTCGCACGAATGTATCCATTCTAATTAATTCGTACGATCCATTCTAATTCATTCGAATGATCTATTCTTATTCATTCGCATGATCCAGTCTAATTGATTCGCACGATCCATTCTAATTCATTCACACGAATGTATCCATTCTAATTCATTCTTACGATCCATTCTAATTCATTAATATGATCCATTCTAATTCATTCGTATGATCCATTCTAATTCATATGCACAAAGGTATCCATTCTAATTCATTCGCACGAAAGAATTAGAATGGATTGTATGAAAGAATAGATCGTATGAATGAATTAGAATGGATCGTACGGAATGAATTAGAATGGATTGTATGAATGAATTAGAATGGATCGTACGAATGAGTAAGAATGGATCGTACGAATGAATTAGAATGGATCGTACGAATGAATTAGAATGGATCGTACAAATTAATTAGAATGGATCATACGAATGAAATAGAATGGATCGTACGAAGGAATTAGAATGGATCGTACGAAGGAATTAGAATGGATCGTACGAAGGAATTAGAATGGATATATTCGTGCAAATGAATTAGAATGGATCGTATGAATGAATTAGAATGGATCGTATGAGTGAATTAGAACGGATAGTACGAATGAAGTAGAATGGATCGTATGAATGAATTTGAATGGATACATTCGTGCGAATGAATTAGAATGGATCGTATGAATGAATTAGAATGGATCGTACGAATGAATTAGAATGGATCGTGCGAATGAATTAGAATGGATCGTACGAATGAATTAGAATGGATCGTACGAATGAACTAGAATGGATATATTCGTGCGAATGAATTAGAATGGATCGTACGAATGAATTAGAATGGATCGTACGAATGAATTAGAATGGATCTTACGAATGAATTAGAATGGATCGTACAAATGAATTAGAATGGATCGTACGAATGAATTAGAATGGATACATTCGTGCGAATGAATTAGAATGGATCGGACGAATGAATTAGAATGGATCGTACGAATGAATTAGAATGGATCAAATGAATGAATTAGAATGGATCGTACGAATAAATTAGAATGGATACATTCGTCCGAATGAATTAGAATGGATCGTACGAATGAATTAGAATGGATCGTACGAATGAATTCGAATGGATCTTACGAATGAATTAGAATGGATAGTACGAATGAATTAGAATGGATCGTATGAATGAATTAGAATGGATCTTACGAATGAATTAGAATGGATCGTACGAATGAATTAGAATGGATCGTACGAATGAATTAGAATGGATCGTATGAATGAATTAGAATGGATACATTCGTACGAATGAATTAGAATGGATCGTACGAATGAATTAGAATGGATCGTACGGAATGAATTAGAATGGATATATTTGAACGAATAAATTAGAATGGATCATACTAATGAATTAGAATGGATCGTACGAATGAATTAGAATGGATAGTGCGAATGAATTAGAATCGATCGTACGAATGGATTAGAATGGATCGTACGAATGAATTAGAATGGATCATACGAATGAGTAAGAATGGATCATACGAATGAATTAGAATGGATCGTACGAATGAATTAGAATGGATCGTACGAATAAATTAGAATGGATACATTCGTCCGAATGAATTAGAATGGATCATACGAATGAGTAAGAATGGATCGTACGAATGAAATAGAATAGATTGTACGAATGAGTTAGAATGGATCCTACGAATGAATTAGAATGGATCGTGTGAAAGAATTAGAATGGATTGTATGAATGAATTAGAATGGATCGTATGAATGAATTAGAATGGATCGTACAAATGGATTAGAATGGATCGTACGAATGAATTAGAATGGATCGTACGAATGAACTAGAATGGATACATTCGTGCGAATGAATTAGAATGGATCGTACGAATGAATTAGAATAGATCATACGAATGAATTAGAATGAATCTTATGATTGAATTAGAATGGATCGTACGAATGAATTAGAATGGATCGTATGAATGAATTAGAATAGATCGTACGAATGAATTAGAATCAATCGTACGAAGGAATTAGAATGGATCGTACGAATGAATTAGAATGGATCGTATGAATGAATTAGAATGGATACATTTGTGCAATTGAATTAGAATGGATTGTACGAATGAATTAGAATGGATCGTATGAATGAATTAGAATGGATCGTGTGAAAGAATTAGAATGGATTGTATGAATGAATTAGAATGGATCATATGAATGAATTAGAATGGATACATTCGTGCGAATGAATTAGAATGGATCGTACGAATGAATTAGAATGGATCGTACGAATGAAATAGAATGGATCGTACGAATGAATTAGAATGGATCGTATGAATGAATTAGAATGGTTACATTCATGCGAATGAATTAGAATGGATCGTACGAATGGATTAGAATGGATACATTCGAGCGAATGAATTAGAATGGATCGTACCAATGAGTAAGAATGGATTGTACGAATGAAATAGAATAGATTGTACGAATGAATTAGAATGGATCCTACGAATGAATTAGAATTGATCGTGTGAATGAATTAGAATGGATCGTATGAATGAATTAGAATGGATCGTGCGAATGAATTCGAATGGATCGTACGAATTCATTCTAATTCATTCATACAATCTATTCTAATTCATTCGTACGATCCATTCTAATTCATTCGCACGATCCATTCTAATGAATTAGAATGGATTGAATGAATGAATTAGAATGGATCGTACGAATGAACTAGAATGGATACATTCGTGCGAATGAATTAGAATGGATCGTACGAATAAATTAGAATGGATCGTACGAATGAATTAGAATGGATCTTACGAATGAATTAGAATGGATCATACGAATGAATTAGAATGGATCGTACGAATGAATTAGAATGGATACATTCGTGCGAATGAATTAGAATGGATCGGACGAATGAATTAGAATGGATCGTACGAATGAATTCGAATGGATCGTACGAATTCATTCTAATTCATTCATACAATCCATTCTAATTCTTTCACACGATCCATTCTAATTCATTCGTACGTTCCATTCTAATTCATTAGCACGATCCATGCTAATTCATTCGTTCGATCAATTCTAATTCATTAGCACGATGCATTCTAATTCATTCGTACGATCCATTCTAATTCATTCGCACGATCCATTCTAATTCATTCATAGGATCCATTCTAATTCATTCATACAATCCATTCTAATTCATTCTTACAATCCATTCTAATTCATTCTTACAATCCATTCTAATTCTTTCACACGATCCATTCTAATTCATTCGTAGGATCCATTCTAATTCATTCGTACAATCTATTCTATTTCATTCGTACGATCCATTCTTACTCATTCGTATGATCCATTCTAATTCATTCGGACGAATGTATCCATTCTAATTTATTCGTACGATCCATTCTAATTCATTCGTACGATCCATTCTATTTCATTTGTACGATCCATTCTTACTCATTCGTACGATCCATTCGAATTCATTCGCACGATCCATTCTAATTCATTCATACGATCCATTCTAATTCATTCGCACTATCCATTCTAATTCACTCATACGATCCATTCTAATTCATTCGTACGATCCATTCTAATTCCTTCGTACGATCCATTCTAATTCTTTCACACGATCCATTCTAATTCATTCGTAGGATCCATTCTAATTCATTCGTACAATCTATTCTATTTCATTCGTACGATCCATTCTTACTCATTCGTATGATCCATTCTAATTCATTCGGACGAATGTATCCATTCTAATTTATTCGTACGATCCATTCTAATTCATTCGTACGATTCATTCTAATTCATTCGTACGATCCATTCTAATTCATTCGTCCGATCCATTCTAATTCCTTCGCACGAATGTATCCATTCTAATTCATTCGTACGATCCATTCTAATTCATTCGTACGATCTATTCTAATTCATTCGTAAGATCCATTCTAATTCATTCGTACGATCCATTCTAATTCATTCGTACGATCCATTCTAATTCATTCGCACGAATGTATCCATTCTAGTTCATTCAAATGATCCATTCTAATTCATTCATACAATCCATTCTAATTCATTCGCATGAATGTATCCATTCTAATTCATTCGTACGATCAGTTCTAATTCATTCATAAAATCTATTCTAATTCATTCATACGATCCAATCTAATTCATTCACACGAATGTATCCATTCTAATTCATTCATACGATCCATTCTATTTCATCCATTCTTATTCATTCATACGATCCATTCTAATTCATTCGCACAATCCATTCTAATTCATTCGTACAATCCATTCTAATTCATTCGTATGATCCATTCTAACTAATTCGGTGGATCCATTCTAATTCATTCGTACGATCCATTCTAATTCATTCCCACGATTCATTCTAATTTATTCGTACGATCCATTCTAATTCATTCGCACAATCTATTCTAATTCATTCGCACGAATGTAACCATTCTAATTCATTCATACGATTCATTCTAATTCATTCGTATGAGCTATTCTAATTCATTCGTACGATCCATTCTAATTCATTCGTAAGATTCATTCTAATTCATTCGTACGATCCATTCTAATTCATTCGTACGATCCATTCTAATTCATTCGCACGAATGTATCCATTCTAATTCATTAATATGATCCATTCTAATTCATTCGTACGATTCATTCTAATTCATATGCACAAAGGTATCCATTCTAATCCATTCGTAGGATCCATTCTAATCCATTCGTACGATCCATTCTAATTCATTCGTACGAGCCATTCTAATTCATTCGCTCGAATGTATTCATTCTAATCCATTCGTACGATCTATTCTAATCCATTCGTACGATCCATTCTAATTCATTCGCATGAATGTTACCATTCTAATTCATTCATTTGATCCATTCTAGTTCATTCGTACGATCCATTCTAATTCATTCGTCCGATCCATTCTAATTCATTCGCACGAATGTATCCATTCTAATTCATTCATACGATCCATTCTAATTCATTCGTACGATCCATTCTAATCCTTTCGCACAAATGTATCCATTCTAATTCATTCGTACGATCCATTCTAATCCATTCGTACGATCCATTCTAATTCATTCGCATGAATGTATCCATTCTAATACATTCACACGATCCATTCTAATTCATTCATACGATCCATTCTAATTCATTCGTACGATCCATTGTAATTCATTCGTATGATCCATTCTAATTCATTCCTACGATCTATTCTAATTCATTCGCTCGAATATATCCATTCTAATTCATTCGTTCGATCCATTCTAATTCATTCGCACGATCCATTCTAATTCATTCGTATGATCCATTCTAATCCATTCGTACGATCCATTCTAATTCATTCGTACGATCCATTCTAATTCATTCGTACGATCCATTCTAATCCATTCGTACGATCCATTCTAATTCATTCGTACGATCCATTCTAATTCATTCGTACGATCCATTCTAATTCATTCGCACGAATGTATCCATTCTAGTTCATTCGTACGATCCATTCTAATTCATTCGTACGATCCATTCTAATTCATTCGCACGATCTATTCTAATTCATTCGTACGATCCATTCTAATTCATTCATACGATCCATTCTAATTCATTCGTACGATCCATTCTAATTCATTCGCACAAATGTATCCATTCTAATTCATTCGTATGATCCATTCTAATTCATTCGCACGATCCATTCTAATTTATTCGTACGATCCATTCTAATTCTTTCACACGATCCATTCTAATTCATTCGTACGATCCATTCTAATTCATTCGCACGATCCATTCTAATTCATTCGCACGATCCATTCTAATTCATTCGTACGATCCATTCTAATTCATTCATACGATCCATTCTAATTCATTCGTACGATCCATTCTAATTCATTCGTACGATCCATTCTAATTCATTCGCACAAATGTATCCATTCTAATTCATTCGTACGATCCATTCTAATTCATTCGCACGATCCATTCTAATTCATTCGTACGATCCATTCTAATTCTTTCACACGATCCATTCTAATTCATTCGTACGATCCATTCTAATTCATTCGCACGATCCATTCTAATTCATTCGCACGATCCATTCTAATTCATTCGTACGATCCATTCTAATTCATTCATACGATCCATTCTAATTCATTCGTACGATCCATTCTAATTCATTCAAACGATCCATTCTAATTCATTCGTACGATCCATTCTAATTCATTCGCACAAATGTATCCATTCTAATTCATTCGTACGATCCATTCTAATTCATTCGCACGATCCATTCTAATTCGTTTGTACGATCCATTCTAATTCTTTCACACGATCCATTCTAATTCATTCGTACGATCCATTCTAATTCATTCGCACGATCCATTCTAATTCATTCGCACGATCCATTCTAATTCATTCGTACGATCCATTCTAATTCATTCGTACGATCCATTCTAATTCATTCGTACGATCCATTCTAATTCATTCGTACGATCCATTCTAATTCATTCATACAATCCATTCTAATTCATTCGCACAAATGTATCCATTCTAATTAATTCGTACGATCCATTCTAATTCATTCGTATGATCTATTCTTATTCATTCGCACGATCCAGTCTAATTGATTCGCACGATCCATTCTAATTCATTCGCACGAATGTATCCATTCTAATTCATTCGTACGATCCATTCTAATTCATTAATATGATCCATTCTAATTCATTCGTACGATCCATTCTAATTCATATGCACAAAGGTATCCATTCTAATTCATTCGCACGAAAGAATTAGAATGGATTGTATGAAAGAATAGATCGGTTGAATGAATTAGAATGGATCGTACGGAATGAATTAGAATGGATTGTATGAATGAATTAGAATGGATCGTACGAATGAGTAAGAATGGATCGTACGAATGAATTAGAAAGGATCATACGAATGAATTAGAATGGATCGTACGAATTAATTAGAATGGATCATACGAATGAAATAGAATGGATCGTACGAAGGAATTAGAATGGATCGTACGAAGGAATTAGAATGGATCGTACGAAGGAATTAGAATGGATCGTACGAATGAATTAGAATTAATATATTCGTGCAAATGAATTAGAATGGATCTTATGAATGAATTAGAACGGATCGTATGAGTGAATTAGAACGGATAGTACGAATGAAGTAGAATGGATCGTATGAATGAATTAGAATGGATACATTCGTGCGAATGAATTAGAATGGATCGTATGAATGAATTAGAATGGATCGTATGAATGAATTAGAATCGATCGTGCGAATGAATTAGAATGGATCGTACGAATGAATTAGAATGGATCGTACGAATGAAATAGAATGGATCGTACGAATGAATTAGAATGGATCGTATGAATGAATTAGAATGGTTACATTCATGCGAATGAATTAGAATGGATCGTACGAATGGATTAGAATGGATACATTCGAGCGAATGAATTAAAATGGATCGTACCAATGAGTAAGAATGGATCGTACGAATGAAATAGAATAGATTGTACGAATGAATTAGAATGGATCCTACGAATGAATTAGAATGGATCGTGTGAAAGAATTAGAATGGATTGTATGAATGAATTAGAATGGATCGTATGAATGAATTAGAATGGATCGTGCGAATGAATTCGAATGGATCGTACGAATTCATTCTAATTCATTCATACAATCTATTCTAATTCATTCGCACGATCCATTCTAATTCATTCGCACGATCCATTCTAATGAATTAGAATGGATTGAATGAATGAATTAGAATGGATCGTACGAATGAACTAGAATGGATACATTCGTGCGAATGAATTAGAATGGATCGTACGAATGAATTAGAATGGATCGTACGAATGAATTAGAATGGATCTTACGAATGAATTTGAATGGATCATACGAATGAATTAGAATGGATCGTACGAATGAATTAGAATTGATACATTCGTGCGAATGAATTAGAATGGATCGGACGAATGAATTAGAATGGATCGTACGAATGAATTCCAATGGATCGTACGAATTCATTCTAATTCATTCATACAATCCATTCTAATTCTTTCACACGATCCATTCTAATTCATTCGTACGTTCCATTCTAATTCATTAGCACGATCCATGCTAATTCATTCGTTCGATCAATTCTAATTCATTAGCACGATCCATTCTAATTCATTCGTACGATCCATTCTAATTCATTCGCACGATCCATTCTAATTCATTCATAGGATCCATTGTAATTCATTCATACAATCCATTCTAATTCATTCTTACAATCCATTCTAATTCTTTGACACGATCCATTCTAATTCATTCGTAGGATCCATTCTAATTCATTCGTACAATCTATTCTATTTCATTCGTACGATCCATTCTTACTCATTCGTATGATCCATTCTAATTCATTCGGACGAATGTATCCATTCTAATTTATTCGTACGATCCATTCTAATTCATTCGTACGATCCATGCTATTTCATTTGTACGATCCATTCTTACTCATTCGTACGATCCATTCGAATTCATTCGCACGATCCATTCTAATTCATTCATACGATCCATTCTAATTCATTCGCACTATCCATTCTAATTCACTCATACGATCCATTCTAATTCATTTGTACGATCCATTCTAATTCCTTCGTACGATCCATTCTAATTCTTTCACACGATCCATTCTAATTCATTCGTAGGATCCATTCTAATTCATTCGTACAATCTATTCTATTTCATTCGTACGATCCATTCTTACTCATTCGTATGATCCATTCTAATTCATTCGGACGAATGTATCCATTCTAATTTATTCGTACGATCCATTCTAATTCATTCGTACGATTCATTCTAATTCATTCGTCCGATCCATTCTAATTCATTCGTCCGATCCATTCTAATTCCTTCGCACGAATGTATCCATTCTAATTCATTCGTACGATCCATTCTAATTCATTCGTACGATCTATTCTAATTCATTCGTAAGATCCATTCTAATTCATTCGTACGATCCATTCTAATTCATTCGTACGATCCATTCTAATTCATTCGCACGAATGTATCCATTCTAGTTCATTCAAATGATCCATTCTAATTCATTCATACAATCCATTCTAATTCATTCGCATGAATGTATCCATTCTAATTCATTCGTACGATCAGTTCTAATTCATTCATAAAATCTATTCTAATTCATTCATACGATCCAATCTAATTCATTCACACGAATGTATCCATTCTAATTCATTCATACGATCCATTCTATTTCATCCATTCTTATTCATTCATACGATCCATTCTAATTCATTCGCACAATCCATTCTAATTCATTCGTACAATCCATTCTAATTCATTCGTATGATCCATTCTAACTAATTCGGTGGATCCATTCTAATTCATTCGTACGATCCATTCTAATTCATTCCCACGATTCATTCTAATTTATTCGTACGATCCATTCTAATTCATTCGCACAATCTATTCTAATTCATTCGCACGAATGTAACCATTCTAATTCATTCATACGATTCATTCTAATTCATTCGTATGAGCTATTCTAATTCATTCGTACGATCCATTCTAATTCATTCGTAAGATTCATTCTAATTCATTCGTACGATCCATTCTAATTCATTCGTACGATCCATTCTAATTCATTCGCACGAATGTATCCATTCTAATTCATTAATATGATCCATTCTAATTCATTCGTACGATTCATTCTAATTCATATGCACAAAGGTATCCATTCTAATCCATTCGTAGGATCCATTCTAATCCATTCGTACGATCCATTCTAATTCATTCGTACGAGCCATTCTAATTCATTCGCTCGAATGTATCCATTCTAATCCATTCGTACGATCTATTCTAATCCATTCGTACGATCCATTCTAATTCATTCGCTTGAATGTTACCATTCTAATTCATTCATTTGATCCATTCTAGTTCATTCGTACGATCCATTCTAATTCATTCGTCCGATCCATTCTAATTCATTCGCACGAATGTATCCATTCTAATTCATTCATACGATCCATTCTAATTCATTCGTACGATCCATTCTAATCCTTTCGCACAAATGTATCCATTCTAATTCATTCGTACGATCCATTCTAATCCATTCGTACGATCCATTCTAATTCATTCGCATGAATGTATCCATTCTAATACATTCACACGATCCATTCTAATTCATTCATACGATCCATTCTAATTCATTCGTACGATCCATTGTAATTCATTCGTATGATCCATTCTAATTCATTCCTACGATCTATTCTAATTCATTCGCTCGAATATATCCATTCTAATTCATTCGTTCGATCCATTCTAATTCATTCGCACGATCCATTCTAATTCATTCGTATGATCCATTCTAATCCATTCGTACGATCCATTCTAATTCATTCGTACGATCCATTCTAATTCATTCGTACGATCCATTCTAATCCATTCGTACGATCCATTCTAATTCATTCGTACGATCCATTCTAATTCATTCGTACGATCCATTCTAATTCATTCGCACGAATGTATCCATTCTAGTTCATTCGTACGATCCATTCTAATTCATTCGTACGATCCATTCTAATTCATTCGCACGATCTATTCTAATTCATTCGTACGATCCATTCTAATTCATTCATACGATCCATTCTAATTCATTCGTACGATCCATTCTAATTCATTCGCACAAATGTATCCATTCTAATTCATTCGTACGATCCATTCTAATTCATTCGCACGATCCATTCTAATTTATTCGTACGATCCATTCTAATTCTTTCACACGATCCATTCTAATTCATTCGTACGATCCATTCTAATTCATTCGCACGATCCATTCTAATTCATTCGCACGATCCATTCTAATTCATTCGTACGATCCATTCTAATTCATTCATACGATCCATTCTAATTCATTCGTACGATCCATTCTAATTCATTCGTACGATCCATTCTAATTCATTCGCACAAATGTATCCATTCTAATTCATTCGTACGATCCATTCTAATTCATTCGCACGATCCATTCTAATTCATTCGTACGATCCATTCTAATTCTTTCACACGATCCATTCTAATTCATTCGTACGATCCATTCTAATTCATTCGCACGATCCATTCTAATTCATTCGCACGATCCATTCTAATTCATTCGTACGATCCATTCTAATTCATTCATACGATCCATTCTAATTCATTCGTACGATCCATTCTAATTCATTCATACGATCCATTCTAATTCATTCGTACGATCCATTCTAATTCATTCGCACAAATGTATCCATTCTAATTCATTCGTACGATCCATTCTAATTCATTCGCACGATCCATTCTAATACGTTTGTACGATCCATTCTAATTCTTTCACACGATCCATTCTAATTCATTCGTACGATCCATTCTAATTCATTCGCACGATCCATTCTAATTCATTCGCACGATCCATTCTAATTCATTCGTACGATCCATTCTAATTCATTCGTACGATCCATTCTAATTCATTCGTACGATCCATTCTAATTCATTCGTACGATCCATTCTAATTCATTCATACAATCCATTCTAATTCATTCGCACAAATGTATCCATTCTAATTAATTCGTACGATCCATTCTAATTCATTCGTATGATCTATTCTTATTCATTCGCACGATCCAGTCTAATTGATTCGCACGATCCATTCTAATTCATTCGCACGAATGTATCCATTCTAATTCATTCGTACGATCCATTCTAATTCATTAATATGATCCATTCTAATTCATTCGTACGATCCATTCTAATTCATATGCACAAAGGTATCCATTCTAATTCATTCGCACGAAAGAATTAGAATGGATTGTATGAAAGAATAGATCGGTTGAATGAATTAGAATGGATCGTACGGAATGAATTAGAATGGATTGTATGAATGAATTAGAATGGATCGTACGAATGAGTAAGAATGGATCGTACGAATGAATTAGAAAGGATCATACGAATGAATTAGAATGGATCGTACGAATTAATTAGAATGGATCATACGAATGAAATAGAATGGATCGTACGAAGGAATTAGAATGGATCGTACGAAGGAATTAGAATGGATCGTACGAAGGAATTAGAATGGATCGTACGAATGAATTAGAATGAATATATTCGTGCAAATGAATTAGAATGGATCTTATGAATGAATTAGAACGGATCGTATGAGTGAATTAGAACGGATAGTACGAATGAAGTAGAATGGATCGTATGAATGAATTAGAATGGATACATTCGTGCGAATGAATTAGAATGGATCGTATGAATGAATTAGAATGGATCGTATGAATGAATTAGAATCGATCGTGCGAATGAATTAGAATGGATCGTACGAATGAATTAGAATGGATCGTACGAATGAAATAGAATGGATCGTACGAATGAATTAGAATGGATCGTATGAATGAATTAGAATGGTTACATTCATGCGAATGAATTAGAATGGATCGTACGAATGGATTAGAATGGATACATTCGAGCGAATGAATTAAAATGGATCGTACCAATGAGTAAGAATGGATCGTACGAATGAAATAGAATAGATTGTACGAATGAATTAGAATGGATCCTACGAATGAATTAGAATGGATCGTGTGAAAGAATTAGAATGGATTGTATGAATGAATTAGAATGGATCGTATGAATGAATTAGAATGCATCGTGCGAATGAATTCGAATGGATCGTACGAATTCATTCTAATTCATTCATACAATCTATTCTAATTCATTCGCACGATCCATTCTAATTCATTCGCACGATCCATTCTAATGAATTAGAATGGATTGAATGAATGAATTAGAATGGATCGTACGAATGAACTAGAATGGATACATTCGTGCGAATGAATTAGAATGGATCGTACGAATGAATTAGAATGGACCGTACGAATGAATTAGAATGGATCTTACGAATGAATTTGAATGGATCATACGAATGAATTAGAATGGATCGTACGAATGAATTAGAATTGATACATTCGTGCGAATGAATTAGAATGGATCGGACGAATGAATTAGAATGGATCGTACGAATGAATTCCAATGGATCGTACGAATTCATTCTAATTCATTCATACAATCCATTCTAATTCTTTCACACGATCCATTCTAATTCATTCGTACGTTCCATTCTAATTCATTAGCACGATCCATGCTAATTCATTCGTTCGATCAATTCTAATTCATTAGCACGATCCATTCTAATTCATTCGTACGATCCATTCTAATTCATTCGCACTATCCATTCTAATTCATTCATAGGATCCATTGTAATTCATTCATACAATCCATTCTAATTCATTCTTACAATCCATTCTAATTCTTTCACACGATCCATTCTAATTCATTCGTAGGATCCATTCTAATTCATTTGTACAATCTATTCTATTTCATTCGTACGATCCATTCTTACTCATTCGTATGATCCATTCTAATTCATTCGGACGAATGTATCCAATCTAATTTATTCGTACGATCCATTCTAATTCATTCGTACGATCCATTCTATTTCATTTGTACGATCCATTCTTACTCATTCGTACGATCCATTCGAATTCATTCGCACGATCCATTCTAATTCATTTATACGATCCATTCTAATTCATTCGCACTATCCATTCTAATTCACTCATACGATCCATTCTAATTCATTCGTACGATCCATTCTAATTCCTTCGTACGATCCATTCTAATTCTTTCACACGATCCATTCTAATTCATTCGTAGGATCCATTCTAATTCATTCGTACAATCTATTCTATTTCATTCGTACGATCCATTCTTACTCATTCGTATGATCCATTCTAATTCATTCGGACGAATGTATCCATTCTAATTTATTCGTACGATCCATTCTAATTCATTCGTACGATTCATTCTAATTCATTCGTCCGATCCATTCTAATTCATTCGTCCGATCCATTCTAATTCCTTCGCACGAATGTATCCATTCTAATTCATTCGTACGATCCATTCTAATTCATTCGTACGATCTATTCTAATTCATTCGTAAGATCCATTCTAATTCATTCGTACGATCCATTCTAATTCATTCGTACGATCCATTCTAATTCATTCGCACGAATGTATCCATTCTAGTTCATTCAAATGATCCATTCTAATTCATTCATACAATCCATTCTAATTCATTCGCACGAATGTATCCATTCTAATTCATTCGTACGATCAGTTCTAATTCATTCATAAAATCTATTCTAATTCATTCATACGATCCAATCTAATTCATTCACACGAATGTATCCATTCTAATTCATTCATACGATCCATTCTATTTCATCCATTCTTATTCATTCATACGATCCATTCTAATTCATTCGCACAATCCATTCTAATTCATTCGTACAATCCATTCTAATTCATTCGTATGATCCATTCTAACTAATTCGGTGGATCCATTCTAATTCATTCGTACGATCCATTCTAATTCATTCCCACGATCCATTCTAATTTATTCGTACGATCCATTCTAATTCATTCGCACAATCTATTCTAATTCATTCGCACGAATGTAACCATTCTAATTCATTCATACGATTCATTCTAATTCATTCGTATGAGCTATTCTAATTCATTCGTTCGATTCATTCTAATTCATTCGTAAGATTCATTCTAATTCATTCGTACGATCCATGCTAATTCATTCGTACGATCCATTCTAATTCATTCGCACGAATGTATCCATTCTAATTCATTAATATGATCCATTCTAATTCATTCGTACGATTCATTCTAATTCATATGCACAAAGGTATCCATTCTAAACCATTCGTAGGATCCATTCTAATCCATTCGTACGATTCATTCTAATTCATTCGTACGAGCCATTCTAATTCATTCGCTCGAATGTATCCATTCTAATCCATTCGTACGATCTATTCTAATCCATTCGTACGATCCATTCTAATTCATTCGCATGAATGTTACCATTCTAATTCATTCATTTGATCCATTCTAGTTCATTCGTACGATCCATTCTAATTCATTCGTCCGATCCATTCTAATTCATTCGCACGAATATATCCATTCTAATTCATTCATACGATCCATTCTAATTCATTCGTACGATCCATTCTAATCCTTTCGCACAAATGTATCCATTCTAATTCATTCGTACGATCCATTCTAATTCATTCGCATGAATGTATCCATTCTAATACATTCACACGATCCATTCTAATTCATTCATACGATCCATTCTAATTCATTCGTACGATCCGTTGTAATTCATTCGTATGATCCATTCTAATTCATTCCTACGATCTATTCTAATTCATTCGCTCGAATATATCCATTCTAATTCATTCGTTCGATCCATTCTAATTCATTCGCACGATCCATTCAAATTCATTCGTATGATCCATTCTAATCCATTCGTACGATCCATTCTAATTCATTCGTACGATCCATTCTAATTCATTCGTACGATCCATTCTAATTCATTCGTACGATCCATTCTAATCCATTCGTACGATCCATTCTAATTCATTCGTACGATCCATTCTAATTCATTCGTACGATCCATTCTAATTCATTCGCACGAATGTATCCATTCTTAATTCATTCGTACGATCCATTCTAATGCATTCGTACGATCCATTCTAATTCATTCGCACGATCTATTCTAATTCATTCGTACGATCCATTCTAATTCATTCATACAATCCATTCTAATTCATTCGTACGATCCATTCTAATTCATTCGCACAAATGTATCCATTCTAATTCATTCGTACGATCCATTCTAATTCATTCGCACGATCCATTCTAATTCATTCATACGATCCATTCTAATTCTTTCACACGATCCATTCTAATTCATTCGTACGATCCATTATAATTCATTCGCACGATCCATTCTAATTCATTCGCACGATCCATTCTAATTCATTCGTACGATCCATTCTAATTCATTCATACGATCCATTCTAATTCATTCGTACGATCCATTCTAATTCATTCGTACGATCCATTCTAATTCATTCGCACAAATGTATCCATTCTAATTCATTCGTACGATCCATTCTAATTCATTCGCACGATCCATTCTAATTCATTCGTACGATCCATTCTAATTCTTTCACACGATCCATTCTAATTCATTCGTATGATCCATTCTAATTCATTCGCACGATCCATTCTAATTCATTCGCACGATCCATTCTAATTCATTCGTACGATCCATTCTAATTCATTCATACGATCCATTCTAATTCATTCGTACGATCCATTCTAATTCATTCATACGATCCATTCTAATTCATTCGTACGATCCATTCTAATTCATTCGCACAAATGTATCCATTCTAATTCATTCGTACGATCCATTCTAATTCATTCGCACGATCCATTCTAATTCGTTTGTACGATCCATTCTAATTCTTTCACACGATCCATTCTAATTCATTCGCACGATCCATTCTAATTCATTCGCACGATCCATTCTAATTCATTCGTACGATCCATTCTAATTCATTCGTACGATCCATTCTAATTCATTCGTACGATCCATTCTAATTCATTCGTACGATCCATTCTAATTCATTCATACAATCCATTCTAATTCATTCGCACAAATGTATCCATTCTAATTAATTCGTACGATCCATTCTAATTCATTCGTATGATCTATTCTTATTCATTCGCACGATCCAGTCTAATTGATTCGCACGATCCATTCTAATTCATTCGCACGAATGTATCCATTCTAATTCATTCGTACGATCCATTCTAATTCATTAATATGATCCATTCTAATTCATTCGTACGATCCATTCTAATTCATATGCACAAAGGTATCCATTCTTATTCATTCGCATGAAAGAATTAGAATGGATTGTATGAATGAATTAGAATGGATTGTATGAATGAATTAGAATGGATCGTACGAATGAGTAAGAATGGATTGTACGAATGAATTAGAATGGATCATACGAATGAATTAGAATGGATCGTACGAATTAATTAGAATGGATCATACGAATGAAATAGAATGGATCGTACGAAGGAATTAGAATGGATCGTACGAAGGAATTAGAATGGATCGTACGAATGAATTAGAATGAATATATTCGTGCAAATGAATTAGAATGGATCTTATGAATGAATTAGAACGGATCGTATGAGTGAATTAGAACGGATAGTACGAATGAAGTAGAATGGATCGTATGAATGAATTAGAATGGATACATTCGTGCGAATGAATTAGAATGGATCGTATGAATGAATTAGAATGGATCGTATGAATGAATTAGAATGGATCGTGCGAATGAATTAGAATGGATCGTACGAATGAATTAGAATGGATCGTACGAATGAGCTAGAATGGATACATTCGTGCGAATGAATTAGAATGGATCGTACGAATGAATTAGAATGGATCGTACGAATGAATTAGAATGGATCTTACGAATGAATTAGAATGGATCGTACGAATGAATTAGAATGGATACATTCGTGCGAATGAATTAGAATGGATCGGACGAATGAATTAGAATGGATCGTACGAATGAATTAGAATGGATCAAATGAATGAATTAGAAAGGATCGTACGAATAAATTACAATGGATACATTCGTCCGAATGAATTAGATTCGATCGTACGAATGAATTAGAATGGATCGTACGAATGAATTGGAATGGATCGTACGAATGAATTAGAATGGATACATTCGTACGAATGAATTAGAATGGATCGTATGAATGAATTAGAATGGATCGTACGGAATGAATTAGAATGGATATATTTGAATGAATAAATTAGAATGGATCATACGAATGAATTAGAATGGATCGTACGAATGAATTAGAATGGAAAGTGCGAATCAATTAGAATCGATCGTACGAATGAATTAGAATGGATCGTACGAATGAATTAGAATGGATCGTACGAATAAATTAGAATGGATACATTCGTCCGAATGAATTAGAATGGATCATACGAATGAGTAAAAATGGATCGTACGAATGAAATAGAATAGATTGTACGAATGAATTAGATTGGATCCTACGAATGAATTTGAATGGATCGTGTGAAAGAATTAGAATGGATTGTATGAATGAATTAGAATGGATCGTATGAATGAATTAGAATGGATCGTACGAATGAATTAGAATGGATCGTACGAATGAATTAGAATGGATCGTACGAATGAACTAAAATAAATGCATTCGTGCGAATGAATTAGAATGGATCGTACGAATGAATTAGAATGGATCGTACAAATGAATTAGAATGTATTTTACGAATGAAATAGAATGGATCGTACGAATGAATTAGAATGGATCGTACGAATGAATTAGAATAAATCGTATGAATGAATTAGAATCGATCATACGAAGGAATTAGAATGGATCGTATGAATGAATTAAAATGGATCGTATGAATGAATTAGAATGGATACATTCGTGCGAATGAATTAGAATGGATTGTACGAATGAATTAGAATGGATCGTATGAATGAATTAGAATGGATCGTGTGAAAGAATTAGAATGGATTGTATGAATGAATTAGAATGGATCATATGAATGAATTAGAATGGATACATTCATGCGAATGAATTAGAATGGATCGTACGAATGAATTAGAATGGATCGTACGAATGAATTAGAATGGATCGTACGAATGAATTAGAATGGATCGTATGAATGAATTAGAATGGTTACATTCATGCGAATGAATTAGAATGGATCGTACGAATTGATTAGAATGGATCATACGAATGAATTAGAATGGATACATTCGTGCGAATGAATTAGAATGGAATGAATTAGAATGGATCGTACCAATGAGTAAGAATGGATCGTACGAATGAAATAGAATAGATTGTACGAATGAATTAGAATGGATCCTACGAATGAATTAGAATGGATCGTGTGAAAGAATTAGAATGGATTGTATGAATGAATTAGAATGGATCGTATGAATGAATTAGAATGGATCGTGCGAATGAATTCGAATGGATCGTACGAATTCATTCTAATTCATTCATACAATCTATTCTAATTCATTCGTACGATCCATTCTAATTCATTCGCATGATCCATTCTAATGAATTAGGATGGATTGTTTGAATGAATTAGAATGGATCGTACGAATGAACTAGAATGGATACAATCGTGCGAATGAATTAGAATGGATCGTACGAATGAATTAGAATGGATCTTACGAATGAATTAGAATGGATCTTACGAATGAATTAGAATGGATCGTACGAATGAATTAGAATGGATACATTCATGCGAATGAATTAGAATGGATCGGACGAATGAATTAGAATGGATCGTACGAATGAATTAGAATGGATCGTACGAATGAATTAGAATGGATCGTACGAATAAATTTGAATGGATACATTCGTCCGAATGATTTAGAATGGATCGTATGAATGAAATAGAATAGATTGTACGAATGAATTAGAATGGATCCTACGAATGAATTAGAATGGATCGTGTGAAAGAATTAGAATGGATTGTATGAATGAATTAGAATGGATCGTATGAATGAATTAGAATGGATCATGCGAATGAATTCGAATGGATCGTACGAATTAATTCTAATTTATTCATAAAATCCATTCTAATTCTTTCACACGATCCATTCTAATTCATTCGTATGTTCCATTCTAATTCATTAGCACGATCCATGCTAATTCATTCATTCGATCAATTCTAATTCATTAGCACGATCCATTCTAATTCATTCGTACGATCCATTCTAATTCATTCGCACGATCCATTCTAATTCATTCATAGGATCCATTCTAATTCATTCATACAATCCATTCTAATTCATTCATACAATCCATTCTAATTCCTTCACACGATCCATTCTAATTCATTCGTAGGATCCATTCTAATTCATTCGTACAATCTATTCTATTTCATTCGTACGATACATTCTTACTCATTCGTATGATCCATTCTAATTCATTCGGACGAATGTATCCATTCTAATTTATTCGTACGATCCATTCTAATTCATCCGTACGATCCATTCTTACTCATTCGTACGATCCATTCGAATTCATTCGCACGATCCATTCTAATTCATTCATACGATCCATTCTAATTCATTCGCACTATCCATTCTAATTCACTCATACGATCCATTCTAATTCATTCGTACGATCCATTCTAATTCCTTCGTACGATCCATTCTAATTCTTTCACACTTTCCATTCTAATTCATTCGTAGGATCCATTCTAATTCATTCGTACAATCTATTCTATTTCATTCGTACGATCCATTCTTACTCATTCGTATGATCCATTCTAATTCATTCGGACGAATGTATCCATTCTAATTTATTCGTACGATCCATTCTAATTCATTCGTACGATCCATTCTAATTCATTCGTACGATCCATTCTAATTCATTCGTCCAATCCATTCTAATTCATTCGCACGAATGTATCCATTCTAATTCATTCGTACGATCCATTCTAATTCATTCGTACGATCCATTCTAATTCATTCGTAAGATCCATTCTAATTCATTCGTATGATCCATTCTAATTCATTCGTACGATCCATTCTAATTCATTCGCACGAATGTATCCATTCTAGTTCATTCGTACGATCCATTCTAATTCATTCATACAATCCATTCTAATTCATTCGCACGAATGTATCCATTCTAATTCATTCGTACGATCAGTTCTAATTCATTCACAAAATCTATTCTAATTCATTCATACGATCCATTCTAATTCATTCACACGAATGTATCCATTCTAATTTATTCATACGATCCATTCTATTTCATCTATTCTTATTCATTCATACGATCCATTCTAATTCATTCGCACAATCCATTCTAATTCATTCGTACAATCCATTCTAATTCATTCGTATGATCCATTCTAACTCATTCGGTGAATCCATTCTAATTCATTCGTACGATCCATTCTAATTCATTCCCACGATCCATTCTAATTTATTCGTACGATCCATTCTAATTCATTCATACGATCTATTCTAATTCATTGGCACGAATGTAACCATTCTAATTCATTCATACGATTCATTCTAATTCATTCGTACGATCCATTCTAATTCATATGCACAAAGGTATCCATTCTAATTCATTCATACGATCCATTCTAATTCATTCGTAAGATCCATTCTAATTCATTCGTACGATCCATTCTAATTCATTCGTACGATCCATTCTAATTCATTCGCACGAATGTATCCATTCTAATTCATTAATATGATCCATTCTAATTCATTCGTACGATCCATTCTAATTCATATACACAAAGGTATCCATTCTAATCCATTCGTAGGATCCATTCTAATCCATTCGTACGATCCATTCTAATTCATTCCTACGATCCATTCTAATTCATTCGCTCGAATGTATCCATTCTAATCCATTCGTATGATCCATTCTAATCCATTCATACGATCCATTCTAATTCATTCGCATGAATGTAACCATTCTAATTCATTCATTTGATCAATTCTAATTCATTCGTACGATCCATTCTAATTCATTCGTCCGATCCATTCTAATTCATTCGCACGAATGTATCCATTCTATTTCATTCGTACGATCCATTCTAATTCATTCGTAAGATCCATTCTAATTCATTCGTACGATCCATTCTAATTCATTCGTACGATCCATTCTAATCCATTCGCACGATCCATTCTAATTCATTTGCACGAATATATCCATTCTAATTCATTCGTACGATCCATTCTAATTCCTTCGTACGATCCATTCTAATTCATTCGTACGATATATTCTAATTCATTCGTACGATCCATTCTAATTCATTCGCACGATCCATTCTAATTCATTCATAGGATCCATTCTAATCCATTCATACGATCCATTCTAATTATTTCGCATGAATTTATCCTTTCTAATTCATTCGCACGAATGTATCCATTCTAATTCATTCGTACGAATCCATTCTAATTCATTCGTACAATCTATTCTATTTTATTCGTACGATCCATTCTAGTTCATTCGTACGATCCATTCTAATTCATTCGGACGTATTTCATTCGTACGATCCATTCTTACTCATTCGTATGATCCATTATGGATACATTCGTGCGAATGAATTAGAATGGATCATACGAATGAGTAAGAATGGATCGTACGAATGAAATAGAATGGATTGTGCGAATGAATTAGAATGGATCGTAGAATGGATCAGAATAGATCCTGTGAAAGAATTAGAATGGATTGTATGAATGAATTAGAATGAATTCGTACGGTCCATTCGAACTCATTCGCACGATCCATTCTAATTCATTCATACGATCCATTCTAATTCTTTCACACGATCTATTCTGATCCATTCTACGATCCATTCTAATTCATTCGCACAATCCATTCTATTTCATTCGTACGATCCATTCTGACTCATTCGTATGATCCATTCTAATTCATTCGCACGAATGTATCCATAATGGATCAGACGAATGAGTAAGAATGGATCGTACGAATGAAATAGAATGGATTGTACGAATGAATTAGAATGGATCGTGCGAATGAATTAGAATGGATTGTACGAATGAATTAGAATGGATCGTACGAATGAACTAGAATGGATACATTCGTGCGAATGAATTAGAATGGATCGTACGAATGAATTAGAATGGATCGTACGAATGAATTAGAATGGATCTTACGAATGAATTAGAATGGATCGTACGAATGAATTAGAATGGATCGTACGAATGAATTAGAATGGATACATTCGTGCGAATGAATTAGAATGGATCGGACGAATGAATTAGAATGGATCGTACGAATGATTTAGAATGGATCGTACGAATGAATTAGAATGGATCGTACGAATAAATTAGAATGGATACATTCGTCCGAATGAATTAGAATGGATCATACGAATGAGTAAGAATGGATCGTACGAATGAAATAGAATAGATTGTACGAATGAATTAGAATGGATCCCACGAATGAATTAGAATGGATCGTGTGAAAGAATTAGAATGGATTGTATGAATGAATTAGAATGGATCGTAGGAATGAATTAGAATGGATCGTGCGAATGAATTCGAATGGATCGTACAAATTCATTCTAATTCATTCATACAATCCATTCTAATTCTTTCACACGATCCATTCTAATTCATTCGTACGTTCCATTCTAATTCATTAGAACGATCCATGCTAATTCATTCGTTCGATCAATTTTAATTCATTAGCACGATCCATTCTAATTCATTCATACGATCCATTCTAATTCATTCGCACGATCCATTCTAATTCATTCATAGGATCCATTCTAATTCATTCATACGATCTATTCTAATTCTTTCGCATGAATGTATCCTTTCTAATTCATTCGCACGAATGTATCCATTCTAATTCATTCGTACGATCCATTCTAATTCATTCGTACGATCCATTCTAATTCATTCGTACGATCCATTCTAATTCATTCATATGATCTATTCTAATTCATTCATGCAATCCATTCTAATTCTTTCACACGATCCATTCTAATTCATTCGTACGATCCATTCTAATTCATTCGCACAATCCATTCTATTTCATTCGTACGATCCATTCTTACTCATTGGTACGATCCATTCTAATTCATTCGCATGAATGTATCCATTCTAATTCATTCGTACGAATCCATTCTAATTAATTCGTACAATCCATTCTATTTCATTCGTACGATCCATTCTTACTCATTCGTAAGATCCATTCTAATTCATTCGCACGAATGTATCCATTCTAAATCATTCGTATGATCCATTCTAATTCATTCGTACAATCCATTCTAAATCATTCGTACAATCCATTCTATTTCATTCGTACGATCAATTCTAATTCATTAGCACGATCCATTCTAATTCATTCTTACGATCCATTCAAATTCATTCGCACGATCCATTCTAATTCATTCGTACAATTCATTCTATTTCATTCGTACGATCCATTCTTACTCATTCGTATGATCCATTCTAATTCATTCGCACGAATGTATCCATTCTAATCCATTCGTACGATCCATTCTAATCCATTCGTAAGATCCATTCTAATTCATTCGCATGAATGTAACCATTCTAATTCATTCATTTGATCCATTCTAATTCATTCGTACGATCCATTCTAATTTATTCGTCCGATCCATTCTAATTCATTCACACGAATGTATCCATTCTAAACCATTCATACGATCCATTCTAATTTATTCGTACGATCCATTCTAATTCATTTGTAAGATCCATTCTAATTCATTCGTACGATCCATTCTAATTCATTCGTACGATCCATTCTAATTCATTCTCACGAATGTATCCATTCTAGTTCATTCGTACGATCCATTCTAATTCGTTCGTACGATCCATTCTAATTCTTTAGCACGATCCATTCTAATTCATTCGTACGATCCATTCTAATTCATTCGTACGAATGAATTAGAATGGATACATTCGTGCGAATGAATTAGAATGGATCGTACCAATGAGTAAGAATGGATTGTACGAATGAAATAGAATGGATTGTGCGAATGAATTAGAATGGATCGTACGAATAAATTAGAATGGATCGTGTAAAAGAATTAGAATGGATTGTATGAATGAATTAGAATAGATCGTATGAATGAATTAGAATGAATCGTATGAGTGAATTAGAATGGATACGAAGGAATTAGAATGGATCATACGAAGGAATTAGAATGGATCATACGAAGGAAATAGAATGGATCGTACGAAGGAATTAGAATGGATCGTACGAAGGAATTAGAATGGATCGTACGAAGGAATTAGAATGGATCGTACGAATGAATTAGAATGGATATATTCGTGCAAATGAATTAGAATGGATCGTATGAATGAATAAGAATGGATCATTCGTATGATCCATTCTAACTCATTCGGTGGATCCATTCTAATTCATTCGTACGATCCATTCTAATTCATTCCCACGATCCATTCTAATTTATTCGTACGAACCATTCTAATTCATTCGTACGATCTATTCTAATTCATTCGCATGAATGTAACCATTCTAATTTATTCATACGATCCATTCTAATTCATTCGTACGATCCATTCTAATTCACGCATACGATCCATTCTAATACATTCATACGATCCATTCTAATTCATTTGCACGAATATATCCATTCTAATTCATTCGTACGATCCATTCTAATTCATTCGTACGATCCATTCTAATTCATTCGTATGATCCATTCTAATTCATTCGTACGATCCATTCTAATTCCTTCGTACGAATGAATTAGAATGGATACATTTGTGCGAATGAATTAGAATGGATCGTACGAATGAATTAGAATGGATCGTATGAAGGAATTAGAATGGATCATACGAATGAATTAGAACGGATCGTACGAAGGAATTAGAATGGATCGTACGAATGAATTAGAATGGATCGTACGAATAAATTAGAATGGAAATATTCGTCCGAATGAATTAGAATGGATCATACGAATGAATTAGAATGGATCCTACGAATGAATTAGAATAGATCCTACGAATGAATTAGAATAGATCGTGTGAAAGAATTAGAATGGATTGTATGAATAAATTAGAAAGAATTCGTACGATCCATTCGAATTCATTCGCACGATCCATTCTAATTCATTCATACGATCCATTCTAATTCATTCATACAATCCATTCTAATTCTTTCACACGATCCATTCTAATTCATTCGTGTAATCCATTCTAATTCATTTGTACAATCTTTTCTAATACATTCGTACGATCCATTCTTACTCATTCGTATGATCCATTCTAATTCATTCGGACGAATGTATCCATTCTAATTTATTCGTACGATCCATTCTAATTCATTCGTACGATCCATTCTAATTCATTCGTACGATCCATTCTAATTCATTCGTCCGATCCATTCTAATTCATTCGCACGAATGTATCCATTCTAATTCATTCGTACGATCTATTCTAATTCATTCGTACGATCCATTCTAATTCATTCGTAAGATCCATTCTAATTCATTCGTACGATCCATTCTAATTCATTCGTACGATCCATTCTAATTCATTCGCACAAATGTATCCATTCTAGTTCATTCGTACGATCCATTCTAATTCATTCGTACGATCCATTCTAATTCCTTCATACGATCCATTCTTATTCATTCGTACGATCTATTCTAATTCATTCGTACGATCCATTCTAATTCATTCGTACGATCCATTCTAATTCCTTCGTACGATCCATTCTAATTCATTCGTACGATCCATTCTAATTCCATCGTATCCATTCTAATTCACTCATACGATCCATTCTAATTCATTCGTACGATCCATTCTAATTCATTCATACAATCCATTCTAATTCATTCGCACGAATGTATCCATTCTAATTCATTCGTACGATCAGTTCTAATTCATTCACAAAATCTATTCTAATTCATTCATACGATCCATTCTAATTCATTCACACGAATATATCCATTCTAATTCATTCATACGATCCATTCTAATTCATTCGTATGATCCATTCTAATTCACTCATACGATCCATTCTAATACATTCATACGATCCATTCTAATTCATTTGCACGAATATATCCATTCTAATTCATTCGTTCGATCCATTCTAATTCCATTGTACAATCCATTCTAATTCATTTGTATGATCTATTCTAATTCATTCATACGATCCATTCTAATTCATTCGTACGATCCATTCTAATTCATTCGTACGATCCATTCTAATTCATTCGTACGATCCATTCTAATTCATTCTTACAATCCATTCTAATTCTTTCACACGATCCATTCTAATTCATTCGTACGATCCATTCTAATTCATTCGTGCAATCCATTCTATTTCATTCGTACGATCCATTCTTACTCATTCGTACGATCCATTCTAATTCATTCACACGAATGTATCCATTCGTACGAATGAATTAGAATAGATTGTACGAATGAATTAGAATGGATCGTACGAATGAATTAGAATGGATCGTACGAAGGAATTAGAATGGATCGTACGAATGAATTAGAATGGATCGTACGAATGAATTAGAATAGATCGTACGAATGAATTAGAATGGATCTTACGAAGGAATTTGAATGGATCGTACGAATGAATTAGAATGGATATATTCGTGCAAATGAATTAGAATGGATCGTATGAATGTATTAGAATGGATCGTATGAGTGAATTAGAATGGATCGTACGAATGAATTAGAATGGATCGTATGAATGAATTAGAATGGATACATTCGTGCGAATGAATTAGAATTGATCGTACGAATGAATTAGAATCGATCGTGCGAATGAATTAGAATGGATCGTACGAATGAATTAGAATGGATCGTACGAATGAACTAGAATGGATACATTCGTGCGAATGAATTAGAATGGATCGTACGAATGAATTAGAATGGATTGTACGAATGAATTAGAATGGATCTTACGAATGAATTAGAATGGATCGTACGAATGAGTAAGAGTGGATCGTACGAATGAAATAGAATGGATTGTACGAATGAATTAGAATGGATTCGAACGAATGAATTAGAATGGATACATTCGTGCGAATGAATTAGAATGGATCATACGAATGAGTAAGAATGGATCGTACGAATGAAATAGAATAGATTGTACGAATGAATTAGAATGGATCCTACGAATGAATTAGAATGGATCGTGTGAAAGAATTAGAATGGATTGTATGAATGAATTAGAATGGATCGTACGAATGAATTAAAATGGATCGTACAAATGAATTTGAATGGATACATTCGTGCGAATGAATTAGAATTGATCGTACGAATGAATTAGAATGGATCGTGCGAATGAATTAGAATGGATCATACGAATGAATTAGAATGGATCGTACGAATGAACTAGAATGGATACATTCGTGCGAATGAATTAGAATGGATCGTACGAATGAATTAGAATGGATCGTACGAATAAATTAGAATGGATCTTACGAATGAATTAGAATGGATCGTACGAATGAATTAGAATGGATCGTACGAATGAATTAGAATGGATACATTCGTGCGAATGAATTAGAATGGATCGGACGAATGAATTAGAATGGATCGTACGAATGAATTAGAATGGATCGTATGAATGAATTAGAATGGATCGTACGAATAAATTAGAATGGATACATTCGTCCGAATGAATTAGAATGGATCATACGAATGAGAAAGAATGGATAGTACGAATGAAATAGAATAGATTGTACGAATGAATTAGAATGGATCCTACGAATGAATTAGAATAGATCGTGTGAAAGAATTAGAATGGATTGTATGAATCAATTAGAATGAAGTCGTACGATCCATTCGAATTCATTCGCACGGTCCATTCTAATTCATTCATATGATCCATTCTAATTCATTCATACAATCCATTCTAATTCTTTCACACGATCCATTCTAATTCATTCGTCTAATCCATTCTAATTCATTCGTACAATCTATTCTAATACATTCGTACGATCCATTCTTACTCATTCGTATGATCCATTCTAATTCATTCGGACGAATGTATCCATTCTAATTTATTCGTACGATCCATTCTAATTCATTCGTACGATCCATTCTAATTCATTCGTCCGATCCATTCTAATTCATTCGCACAAATGTATCCATTCTAATTCATTCGTACGATCCATTCTAATTCATTCGTACGATCCATTCTAATTCATTCGTAAGATCCATTCTAATTCATTCGTACGATCCATTCTAATTCATTCGTGCGATCCATTCTAGTTCATTCGCACGAATGTATCCATTCTAGTTCATTCGTACGATCCATTCTAATCCATTCGTACGATCCATTCTAATTCATTCGCATAAATGTAACCATTCTAATTCATTCATTTGATCCATTCTAATTCATTCGTACGATCCATTCTAATTCATTCGTCCGATCCATTCTAATTCATTCGCACGAATGTATCCATTCTAATTCATTTGCACGATCCATTCTAATTCATTCGTACGATCCATTCTAATTCATTCGTACGATCCATTCTAATTCATTCGTAGGATCTTAGAATGGAATATACGAATGAATTAGAATGGATCGTACGAATGAATTAGAATGGATCGTACGAATGAATTAGAATGGATCGTGCGATCGATTCTAATTCATTCGTGCGATCCATTCTAATTCATTCGCACGAATTTATCCATTCTAGTTCATTCATACGATCCATTCTAATCCATTCGGACGATCCATTCTAATTCATTCACATAAATGTAACCATTCTAATTCATTCATTTGATCCATTCTAATTCATTCGTACGATCCATTCTAATTCATTCGTCCGATCCATTCTAATTCATTCGCACGAATGTATCCATTCTAATTCATTCGCACGATCCATTCTAATTCATTCGTACGATCCATTCTAATTCATTCATACGATCCATTCTAATTCATTCGTACGATCCATTCTAATTCATTCGCACGATCCATTCTAATTCATTCGTAAAATCCATTCTATTTCATTCGTACGATCCATTCTTACTCATTCGTATGATCCATTATGGATACATTCGTGCGAATGAATTAGAATGGATCATACGAATGAGTAAGAATCGATCGTACGAATGAAATAGAATTGATTGTGCGAATGAATTAGAATGGATCGTAGAATGGATCAGAATAGATCGTGGGAAAGAATTAGAAAGGATCGTATGAATGAATTAGAATGGATCGTGCGAATGAAATCGAATGGATCGTACGAATTCATTCTAATTCATTCATACAATCCATTCTAAATCTTTCACACGATCGATTCTGATCCATTCTACGATCCATTCTAATTCATTCGCACAATCCATTCTATTTCATTCGTACGATCCATTCTTACTCATTCGTATGATCCATTCTAATTCATTCACACGAATGTATCCATAATGGATCATACGAATGAGTAAGAATGGATCGTACGAATGAAATACATACAAATGAATTAGAATGGATCATACGAATGAACTAGAATGGATCGTACGAATGAAATAGAATAGATTGTACGAATGAATTAGAATGGATTCGTAAGAATGAATTACAATGGATACATTCGTGCGAATGAATTAGAATGGATACATTCGTGCGAAAGAATTAGAATAGATCGTATGAATGAATTAGAATGGATCCTATGAATGAATTAGAATGGATCGTGCGAATGAATTAGAATGGATCGTACGAATGAATTAGAATAGATCGTACGAATGAATTAGAATGGATCGTACGAATAAATTAGAACGGATCGTACGAATGAATTAGAATGGATCGTACGAATGAATTAGAATGGATACATTCGTGCGAATGAATTAGAATGGATCGGACGAATGAATTAGAATGGATCGTACGAAGGAATTAGAATGGATCAAATGAATGAATTAGAATGGTTACATTCATGCGAATGAATTAGAATGGATCGTACGAATGAATTAGAATGGATCGTATGAATGAATTAGAATGGATCAAATGAATGAATTAGAATGGTTACATTCATGCGAATGAATTAGAATGGATCGTACGAATGGATTAGAATGGATCGTACGAATGGATTAGAATGGATACATTCGAGCGTACGATCCATTCTAATTCATTCGTCCGACCCATTCTAATTCATTCGCACGAATGTATCCATTCTAATTCATTCGTACGATCCATTCTAATTCAATCGTACGATCCATTCTAATTCATTCGTAAGATCCATTCTAATTCATTCGTACGATCCATTCTAATTCATTCGTACGATCCATTCTAATTCATTCGCACGAATGTATCCATTCTAGTTCATTCGTATGATCCATTCTAATTCATTCGTACGATCCATTCTAATTCATTCGCACGATCCATTCTAATTCATTCGTACGATCCCTTCTAATTGATTCATACGATCCATTCTAATTCATTCGTACGATCCATTCTAATTCATTCACACAAATGTATCCATTCTAATTCATTCGTACGATCCATTTTAATTCATTCGCATGATCCATTCTAATTTATTCGTACGATGCATTCTAATTCTATCACACGATCCATTCTAATTCATTCGTACGATCCATTCTAATTCATTCGCACGATCCATTCTAATTCATTCGCATGATCCATTCTAATTCATTCATACGATGCATTCTAATTCATTTGTACGATCCATTCTAATTCATTCGCACAAATGTATCCATTCTAATTCATTCGTACGATCCATTCTAATTCATTCGCACGATCCATTCTATTTCATTCGTACGATCCATTCTAATTTATTCGTATGATCCATTCTAATTCATTCGTATGATCCATTCTAATTAATTCGTACGATCCATTCTAATTCATTCGCACGAATGTATCCATTCTAATTCATTCGTACAATCCATTCTATTTCATTCGTACGATCCATTCTTACTCATTCGTATGATCCATTCTAATACATTCGTACGATTCATGCTAATTCATTCGCACGATCCATTCTAATTCATTCGTACGATCCATTCTTATTCATTCATACGATCCATTCTAATTCATTCGCACAATCCATTCTAATCCATTCTAATCCATTCAAATTCATTTGTAAGATCCATTCTAATTCATTCGTACGATCCATTCTAATTCATTCATACAATCCATTCTAATTCTTTCACACGATCCATTCTAATTCATTCGTACGATCCATTCTAAATCATTCGTGCAATCCATTCTATTTCATTCGTACGATCAATTCTAATTCATTAGAATGGATCGTACGAATGAATTAGAATGGATCATATTAATGAATTAGAATGGATCGTACGAATGAATTAGAATGGATCGTACGAACGAATTAGAATAGATCGTACGAAGGAATTAGAATGGATCGTACGAATGAATTAGAATGGATATATTCATGCAAATGAATTAGAATGGATCGTATGAAAGAATTAGAATGGATCGTACGAATGAATTAGAATGGATATATTCGTGCAAATGAATTAGAATGGATCGTATAAATGTATTAGAATGGATCGTATGAGTGAATTAGAATGGATCGTACGAATGAATTAGAATGGATCGTACGAATGAATTAGAATGGATCGTGTGAAAGAATTAGAATGGATTGTACGAATGAATTAGAATGGATCGTATGAATGAATTAGAATGGATCGTACGAATTAATTAGAATGGATCGTACGAATGAATTTGAATGGATACATTTGTGCGAATGAATCTAAATAGATTGTATGAATGAATTACAATGGATCGTACGAATGAATTATAATGGATCGTACGAATAAATTAGAATAGCTCATACGAATGAATTATAATGAATCGTATGAATGAATTAGAATGGTTACATTCGTGCGAATGAATTAGAATAGATCGTACGAATGAATTAGAATGGATCGTACGAATAAATTAGAATGGATCGTGGGAATGTATTAGAATGGATCGTACGAATGAATTAGAATGGATCCACCGAATGAGATAGAATGGATCATACGAATGAATTAGAATGGATTGTACGAATGAATTAGAATGGATTGTGCGAATGAATTAGAATGGATCGTCTGAATGAATAAGAATGGATCGTACGAATGAATTAGAATGGATTGTGCGAATGAATTAGCATGAATCGTACGAATGTATTAGAATGGATCGTAAGAATGAATTAGAATGAATCGTACGATCCATTCTAATTCAATCGTCCGATCCATTCTAATTCATTCGCATGAATGTATCCATTCTAATTCATTCGTACAATCCATTCTATTTCATTCGTACGATCCATTCTTACTCATTCGTATGATCCATTCTAATTCATTCGTATGATCCATTCTAATTCATTTGTACGATCCATTCTAATTCATTCGTACGATCCATTTTAATTCATTCGCACGATCCATTCTAATTCATTCATACGATGCATTCTAATTCATTCATACGATCCATTCTGATTAATTCGCCCGATCCATTCTAATTCATTCATACGATCCATTCTATTCGAATGGATCATGCGATCCATTCGAATTCATTCGCACGATCCATTCTAATTCATTCATACGATCCATTCTAATTCATTCATACAATGCATTCTAATTCTTTCGCACGATCCATTCTAATTGATTCATACGATCCATTCTAATTCATTCGTACGATCCATTCTAATTCACTCATACGATCCATTGTAATTCATTCATACGATCCATTCTAATTCATTTGCACGAATATATCGATTCTAATTAATTCGTACGATCCATTCTAATTCCTTCGTACGATCCATTCTAATTCCTTCGTACGATCCATTCTATTTCATTTGTATGATCCATTCTAATTCCTTCGTACGATCCATTCTAATTCCTTCGTATCCATTCTAATTCATTCATACAATCATTTCTAATTTATTCGGACGAATGTATCCATTCTAATTCATTTGCACGATCCATTCTAATTCATTCCTATGATCTATTCTAATTCTTTCGTACGATCCATTCTAATCCATTCTAATCCATTCTTTCATATGATCCATTCTAATTCATATGCACAAAGGTATCCATTCTAATCCATTCGTAGATCCATTCGTACGATACATTCTAATTCATTCGTACGATCCATTCTAATTTATTCGCACGAATGTATCCATTCTAATTCATTCGTACGATCCATTCTAATTCATTCGCATAAACTATTCTAATTCATTCATACGATCCATTCTAATTCATTCGCACGAATGTATCCATTCTAATTCATTCATACGATCCATTCTACTTCATTCGTACTATCCGTTCTAATTCACTCATACGATCCATTCTAATTCATTCATACGATCCATTCTAATTCATTTGCACAAAGGTATCCATTCTAATTCATTCGTATGATCCATTCGAATTCATTCGCACGATCCATTCTAATTCATTCGTACGATCCATTCTAATTCATTCGTACGATCTATTCTAATTCATTCGCACGATCCATTCTAATTCATTCGTACAATCTATTCTATTTCATTCGTACGATGCATTCTTACTCATTCGTATGATCCATTCTAATTCATTTGGACGAATGTATCCATTCTAATTTATTCGTACGATCCATTCTAATTCATTCGTACGATCCATTCTAATTCATTCGTACGATCCATTCTAATTCATTCGTACGATCCATTCTATTTCATTCATATGATCCATTCTAATTCATTTGCAAGAATATATCCATTCTAATTCATTCGTACGATCCATTCTAATTCCTTCGTACGATCCATTCTAATTCATTCGTACAATCTATTCTAATTCATTCGTACGATCCATTCTAATTCATTCGTACGATCCATTCTAATTCCTTCGTACGATCCATTCTAATTCATTCGTACGATCCATTCTAATTCATTCGTACAATCTATTCTAATTCATTCGTACAAATGGATACATTCGTGTGAATGAATTAGAATGGATCGTATGAATGAGTAAGAATGGATCGTACGAATGAAATAGAATGGATAGCACGAATGAATTAGAATGGATCATACGAATGAATTAGAATGGATCGTGTGAAAGAATTAGAATGGATTGTATGAATGAATTAGAATGGATCGTACGAAGGAATTAGAATGGATCGTACAAATGAATTAGAATGGATCGTACGAATGAATTAGAATGGATCGTACGAATGAATTAGAATGGATCGTGTGAAAGAATTAGAATGGATCGTACGAATGAATTAGAATGGATCGTGCGAATGAATTAGAATAGATTGCGCAAATGAATTAGAATGGATCGGGCGAATGAATTAGAATAGATCGTACGAATGAATTAGAATGGATCGTACGAATGAATTAGAATAGATTGCGCGAATGAATTAGAATGGATCGTACGAATGAATTAGAATGGATCATACGAAGGAATTAGAATGGATCGTACGAATGAATTAGAATGGATCGTACGAATGAATTAGAATGGATCGTACGAAGGAATTAGAATGGATCGTACGAATGAATTAGAATGGATCGTACGAATGAATTAGAATGGATCTTACGAATGAATTAGAATGGACCGTATGAATGAATTAGAATGGATCGTACGAATGAATTAGAATGGATACATTCGTGCGAATGAATTAGAATGGATCGGACGAATGAATTAGAATGGATAGTACGAATGAATTAGAATGGATCGTACGAATGAATTAGAATGGATCGTACGAATAAATTAGAATGGATACATTCGTCCGAATGAATTAGAATGGATCATACGAATCAGTAAGAATGGATCGTACGAATGAAATAGAATAGATTGTACGAATGAATTAGAATGGATTCGTACGAATGAATTAGAATGGATACATTCGTGCGAATGAATTAGAATGGATTGTACCAATGAGTAAGAATGGATCGTACGAATGAAATAGAATGGATTGTGCGAATGAATTAGAATGGATCGTACGAATGAATTAGAATGGATCGTGTGAAAGAATTAGAATGGATTGTATGAATGAATTAGAATAGATCGTATGAATGAATTAGAATGGATCGCACGAATGTATCCATTCTAATTCATTCGTACGAATCCATTCTAATTCATTCGTACAATACATTCTATTTCATTCGTACGATCCATTCTTACTCATTCGTATGATCCATTCTAATTCATTCGCACGAATGTATCCATTCTAAATCATTCGTACGATCCATTCTAATTCATTCGTACGATCCATTCTAAATCATTCGTACAATCCATTCTATTTCATTCGTACGATCAATTCTAATTCATTAGCACGATCCATTCTAATTCATTCGTACGATCCATTCAAATTCATTCGCACGATCCATTCTAATTCATTCGTACAATCCATTCTATTTCATTCATACAATCCATTCTTACTCATTCGTATGATCCATTCTAATTCATTCGCACGAATGTATCCATTCTAATCCATTCGTACGATCCATTCTGATCCATTCGTACGATCCATTCTAATTCATTCGTATGAATGTAACCATTCTAATTCATTCATTTGATCCATTCTAATTCATTCGTACGATCCATTCTAATTCATTCGTCCGATCCATTCTAATTCATTCTAATTCATTCGCACGAATGTATCCATTCTAATTCATTCGTACGATCAGTTCTAATTCATTCACAAAATCTATTCTAATTCATTCATACGATCCATTCTAATTCATTCACACGAATGTATCCATTCTAATTCATTCATACGATCCATTCTAATTCATTCGTACGATCCATTCTAATTCACTCATACGATCCATTCTAATACATTCATACGATCCATTCTAATTCATTTGCACGAATATATCCATTCTAATTCATTCGTACGATCCATTCTAATTCCTTCGTAAGATCCATTCTAATTCATTCGTACGATCTATTCTATTTCATTCATACGATCCATTCTTACTCATTCGTACGATCCATTCTAATTCATTCGTCCGATCCATTCTAATTCATTCGCACGAATGTATCCATTCTAATTCATTTGCACGATCTATTCTAATTCATTCCTATGATCTATTCTAATTCATTCGTACGATCCATTCTAATTCATTCTAATTCATTCGTACGATCCATTCTACGATCCATTCTAATTCATTCATACGATCCATTCTAATTCATATGCACAAAGGTATCCATTCTAATCCATTTGTAGGATCCATTCTAATCCATTCGTACGATACATTCTAATTCATTCGTACGATCCATTCTAATTTATTCGCACGAATGTATCCATTCTAATTCATTCGTACGATCCATTCTAATTCATTCGCACAATCTATTCTAATTCATTCATATGATCCATTCTAATTCATTCGCACGAATGTATCCATTCTAATTCATTCATACGATCCATTCTACTTCATTCGTACTATCCGTTCTAATTCACTCATACGATCCATTCTAATTCATTCATACGATCCATTCTAATTCATATGCACAAAGGTTTCCATTCTAATTCATTTGTACAATCCATTCGAATTCATTCGCACGATCCATTCTAATTCATTCGTACGATCCATTCTAATTCATTCGCACGATCCATTCTAATTCATTCGTACAATCTATTCTATTTCATTCGTACGATCCATTCTTACTCATTCGTATGATCCATTCTAATTCATTCGGACGAATGTATCCATTCTAATTTATTCGTACGATCCATTCTAATTCATTCGTACGTTCCATTCTAATTCATTCGTACGATCCATTCTAATTCATTCGTCCGATCCATTCTAATTCATTCACACGATCCATTCTAATTCATTCGTACGATCCATTCTAATTCATTCATACAATCCATTCTAATTCATTCGTACGATCCATTCTAATTCACTCATATGATCCATTCTAATACATTCATACGATCCATTCTAATTCATTTGCACGAATATATCTATTCTAATTCATTCGTACGATCCATTCTAATTCCTTCGTACGATCCATTCTAATTCATTCGTACGATCTATTCTAATTCATTCGTATGATCCATTCTAATTCATTCGTACGATCCATTCTAATTCTTTCGTACGATCCATTCTAATTCATTCGTACAATCTATTCTAATTCATTCGTACGAATGGATACATTCGTGTGAATGAATTAGAATGGATCGTACGAATGAGTAAGAATGGATCGTACGAATGAAATAGAATGGATTGCACGAATGAATTAGAATGGATCGTACGAATGAATTAGAATGGATCGTGTGAAAGAATTAGAATGGATTGTATTAATGAATTAGAATGGATCGTACGAAGGAATTAGAATGGATCGTACGAATGAATTAGAATGGATCGTACGAATTAATTAGAGTGGATCTTACGAATGAATTAGAATGGATCGTGTGAAAGAATTAGAATGGATCGTAAGAATGAATTAGAATGGATCGTGCGAATGAATTAGAATAGATTGTGTGAATGAATTAGAATGGATCGTGCGAATGAATTAGAATGGATCGTACGAATGAATTAGAATGGATCGTACGAATGAATTAGAATAGATTGCGCGAATGAATTAGAATGCATCGTACGAATGAATTAGAATGGATCGTACGAAGGAATTAGAATGGATCGTACGAATGAATTAGAATGGATCGTACGAATGAATTAGAATAGATCGTACGAAGGAATTAGAATGGATCGTACGAATGAATTAGAATGGATCGTACGAATGAATTAGAATGGATCTTACGAATGAATTAGAATGGATCGTACGAATGAATTAGAATGGATCGTATGAATGAATTAGAATGGATCGTACGAATGAATTAGAATGGATACATTCGTGCGAATGAATTAGAATGGATCAGATGAATGAATTAGAATGGATCGTACGAATGAATTAGAATGGATCGTACGAATTAATTAGAATGGATCGTACGAATAAATTAGAATGGATCGTACCAATGAGTAAGAATGGATCGTACGAATGAAATAGAATGGATCGTGTGAAAGAATTAGAATAGATCGTATGAATGAATTAGAATGGATCCTATGAATGAATTAGAATTGATCGTACGAATGAAATTGAATGGATTGCACGAATGATTTAGAATGGATCGTACGAATGAATTAGAATGGATCGTGTGAAAGAATTAGAATGCTATGTATGAATGAATTAGAATGGATCGTACGAATGATTTAGAATGGATCGTACGAAGGAATTAGAATGGATCGTACGAATGTATTAGAATGGATCCTATGAATGAATTAGAATGGATCGTACAAATTAATTAGAATGGATCGTACGAATGAATTAGAATGGATACATTTATGCGAATGAATTAGAATGGATCGTACGAATGGATTAGAATGGATCGTACGAATGGATTAGAATGGATACATTCGTGCGAATGAATTAGAATGGATCATACGAATGAGTAAGAATGGTCTAATTCATTCGTACGATCCATTCTAATTCATTCTTATATTCCATTCTAAGATCCTTCGAATGAATTAGAATGGATCGTACGAATGAATTAGAATGGATCGTACGAATTAATTAGAATGGATCGTGCGAATGAATTAGAATAGATACATTCGTGCGAATGAATTAGAATTGATCGTACGAATGAATTAGAATGGATCGTGCGAATGAATTAGAACTGATCGTACGAATGAATTAGAATGGATCGTACGAATGAATTAGAATGGATCATGCTAATGAATTAGAATTGATCGAACGAATGAATTAGCATGGATCGTGCTAATGAATTAGAATGGAACGTATGAATAAATTAGAATGGATCGTGTGGAAGAATTAGAATGGATTAGAATGGATTAGAATGGATCGTGTGAAAGAATAAGAATGAATTAGAATGGATCGTACAAATGAATTAGAATGAATTGTGCGAATGAATTAGAATGGACCGTACGAATGAATTAGAATAGATCGTATGAATGAATTAGAATGGATACATTCGTGCGAATGAATTAGAATGGATCGTACGAATGGATTAGAATGGATCGTACGAATAAATTAGAATGGATCATACGAATGAGTAAGAATGAATCGTACGAATGAATTAGAATGGATACATTTGTGCGAATGAATTAGAATGGATCGTACGAATGAATTAGAATGGATCGTACGAATGAATTAGAATGGATCGTATGAATGAATTAGAATGGATCGTACGAATGAATTAGAATGGATCGTATGAATGAATTAGAATGGATCGTACGAATGAATTAGACTGGATCGTACGAATGAATTTGAATGGATACATTTGTGCGAATGAATCTAAATGGATTGTATGAATGAATTACAATGGATCGTACGAATGAATTAGAATGGATCGTACGAATGAATTAGAATAGCTTATACGAATGAATTAGAATGAATCGTATGAATGAATTAGAATGGTTACATTTGTGCGAATGAATTAGAATAGATCGTACGAATGAATTAGAATGGATCATACGAATAAATTAGAATGGATCGTGGGAATGAATTAGAATGGATCGTACGAATGAATTAGAATGGATCCACCGAATGAGTTAGAATGGATCATACGAATGAATTAGAATGGATTGTACGAATGAATTACAATGGATTGTGCGAATGAATTAGAATGGATCGTATGAATGAATAAGAATGGATCGTACGAATGAATTAGAATGGATCGTGCGAATGAATTAGCATGAATCGTACGAATGTATTAGAATGGATCGTACGAATGAATTAGAATGAATCGTACGATCCATTCTAATTCATTCGTACGATCCATTCTAATTCATTCGCATGAATGTATCCATTCTAGTTCATTCGTACGATCCATTCTAGTTCATTCGTACGATCCATTCTAATTCATTCGTACGATCCATTCTAATTCATTCATACAATCCATTCTAATTCATTCGCACGAATGTATCCATTCTAATTAATTCGTACGATCCATTCTAATTCATTCGTATGATCCATTCTTATTCATTCGCACGATCCAGTCTAATGGATTCGCACGATCCATTCTAATTCATTCGCACGAATGTATCCATTCTAATTCATTCGTACGATCCATTCTAATTCATTAATATGATCCATTCTAATTCATTCGCACGATCCATTCTAATTCATTCGTACGATCCATTCTAATTCATTCATACGATCCATTCTAATTCATTCGCACGGTCCATTCTAATTCATTCGTACAATCTATTCTATTTCATTCGTACGATCCATTCTTACTCATTCGTATGATCCATTCTAATTCATTCGGACGAATGTATCCATTCTAATTTATTCGTACGATCCATTCTAATTCATTCGTACGATCCATTCTAATTCATTCGTATGATCCATTCTAATTCAATCGTCCGATCCATTCTAATTCATTCGCACGAATGTATCCATTCTAATTCATTCGTATGGTCCATTCTAATTCATTCGCATAATCCATTCTATTTCATTCGTACGATCCATTCTTACTCATCCGTATGATCCATTATGGATACATTCGTGCGAATGAATTAGAATGGATCATACGAATGAGTAAGAATGGATCGTACGAATGAAATAGAATGGATTGTGCGAATGAATTAGAATGGATCATACGAATGAATTAGAATGGATCGTGTGAAAGAATTGGAATGGATTGTATGAATGAATTAGAATAGATCGTATGAATGAATTAGAATGGATCGTACGAATGAATTATAATGGATCGTACGAATGAATTAGAATGGATCGTACGAATGAATTAGAATGGATCTTACGAATAAATTAGAATGGATCGTGCGATCCATGCTAATTCATTCGTTCGATCAATTCTAATTCATTAGCACGATCCATTCTAATTCATTCGTACGATCCATTCTAATTCATTCGCACAATCCATTCTAATTCATTCGTACGATCCATTCTAATTCTTTCACACGATCCATTCTAATTCATTCGTACGATCCATTCTAATTCATTCGTACGATCCATTCTAATTCAATCGTCCGATCCATTCTAATTTATTCGCACGAATGTATCCATTCTAATTCATTCGTACTGTCCATTCTAATTCATTCGCACAATCCATTCTATTTCATTCGTACGATCCATTCTTACTCATTCGTATGATCCATTATCGATACATTCGTGCGAATGAATTAGAATGGATCATATGAATGAGTAAGAATGGATCGTACGAATGAAATATAATGGATTGTGCGAATGAATTAGAATGGATCGTACGAATGAATTAGAATGGATCATGTGAAAGAATTAGAATGGATTGTATGAATGAATTAGAATAGATCGTATGAATGAATTAGAATGGATCGTACGAATGAATTACAATGGATCGTACGAATGCATTAGATTGGATCGTACGAATGAATTAGAATGGATCGTGCGATCCATGCTAATTCATTCGTTCGATCAATTCTAATTCATTAGCACGATCCATTCTAATTCATTCGTACGATCCATTCTAATTCATTCGTACGATCTATTCTAATTCATTCGTATGATCCATTCTAATTTCATTCGTACGATCCATTCTAATTCATTCGCTTGAATGTATCCATTCTAATCCATTCGTACGATCGATTCTAATCCATTCGTACGATCCATTCTAATTCATTCGCATGAATGTAACCATTCTAATTCATTCATTTGATCCATTCTAATTCATTCGTACGATCCATTCTAATTCATTCGTCCGATCCATTCTAATTCATTCGCACGAATGTATCCATTCTAATTCATTCGTAAGATCCATTCTAATTCATTCGTACGATCCATTCTAATTCATTCGTACGATCCATTCTAATTCATTAATATGATCCATTCTAATTCATTCGTACGATCAATTCTAATTCATATGGACAAAGGTATCCATTCTAATTCATTCGTACGATCCATTCTAATTCAGGATCGTACGAATGAATTAGAATGGATACATTCGTGCGAATGAATTAGAATTGATCGTACGAATGAATTAGAATGGATTGTGCGAATGAATTAGAATGGATCGTACGAATGAATTAGAATGGATCGTACGAATGAACTAGAATGGATACATTCGTGCAAATGAATTAGAATGGATCGTATGAATGAAGTAGAATGCATTGTACGAATGAATTAGAATGGATCTTACGAATGAATTAGAATGGATCGTACGAATGAATTAGAATGGATCGTACGAATGAATTAGAATGGATACATTTGTGCGAATGAATTAGAATGGATCGGACGAATGAATTAGAATGGATCGTACGAATGAATTAGAATGGATCAAATGAATGAATTAGAATGGTTGCATTCATGCGAATGAATTAGAATGGATCGTACGAATGGATTAGAATGGATACATTCGAGCGAATGAATTAGAATGGATCGTACGAATGAAATTAGAATGGATCGTACGAATGAATTAGAATAGATCGTACGAATGAATTAGAATGGATCGTACGAATGAATTAGAATGGATCGTACGAATAAATTAGAATGGATATATTCGTCTGAATGTATTAGAATGGATCATACGAATGAGTAAGAATGGATCGTACGAATGAAATAGAATAGATTGTACGAATGAATTAGAATGGATCCTACGAATGAATTAGAATGGATCGTGTGAAAGAATTAGAATGGTTTGTATGAATGAATTAGAATGGATCGTATGAATGAATTAGAATGGATCGTGCGAATGAATTCGAATGGATCGTACGAATTCATTCTAATTCATTCATACAATCCATTCTAATTCGTTCACACGATCCATTCTAATTCATTCGTACGTTCCATTCTAATTCATTAGCACGATCCATGCTAATTCATTCGTTCGATCAATTCTAATTCATTAGCACGATCCATCCTAATTCATTCATACGATCCATTCTAATTCCTTCGTACGATCCATTCTAATTCATTCGTATGATCTATTCTAATTTATTCGTACGATCCATTCTAATTCATTTGTATGATCCATTCTAATTCCTTCGTACGATCCATTCTAATTCATTCGTACGATCCATTCTAATTCATTCGTGCAATCCATTCTATTTCATTCGTACGATCCATTCTTACTCATTCGTACGATCCATTCTAATTCATTCACACGAATGTATCCATTCGTACGAATGAATTAGAATAGATCGTACGAATGAATTAGAATGGATCGTACGAATGAATTAGAATGGATCGTACGAAGGAATTAGAATGGATCGTACGAATTAATTAGAATAGATCGTACGAATGAATTAGAATGGATCGTACGAAGGAATTAGAATGGATCGTACGAATGAATTAGAATGGATATATTCGTGCAAATGAATTAGAATGGATCGTATGAATGTATTAGAATGGATCGTATGAGTGAATTAGAATGGATCGTACGAATGAATTAGAATGGATTGTATGAATGAATTAGAATGGATCGTACGAATGAATTAGAATGGATCATACGAATTAATTAGAATGGATCATACAAATGAATAAGAATGGATCGTACGAATGAATTAGAATAGATTGTACGAATGAATTAGAATGGATCGTACGAATGAATTAGAATAGATTGTACGAATGAATTAGAATGGATCATACGAATGAATTAGAATAGATTGTACGAATTAATTAGAATGGATCATACGAATGAATTAGAATAGATTGTACGAATGAATTAGAATGGATCCTACGAATGAATTAGAATGGATCGTGTGAAAGAATTAGAATGGATCGTACAAATGAATTAGAATGGATCGTACGAATGAATTAGAATGGATCATACGAATGAGTAAGAATGGATCGTACAAATGAAATAGAATGGATTGTACGAATGAATTAAAAAGGATTGTACGAATGAATTAGAATGGATCGTGTGAAAGAATTAGAATGCATTGTATGAATGAATTAGAATGGATCGTATGAATGAATTAAAATGGATCGTGCGAATGAATTCGAATGGATCGCATGATCCATTCGAATAGAATGGATCGTATAAATGATTTAGAATGGATCGGGCGAATGAATTAGAATGGATTGTAGGAATGAATTAGAATGGATCGTATGAATGAATTAGAATGGATCGTATGAATGAATTAGAATGGATCGTGCGAATGAATTAGAATGGATCGTACGAATGAATTAGAATGGATCGTACGAATGAATTAGAATGGATCATACGAATGAATTAGAATGGATCATACGAATGAGTAAGAATGGATCGTACGAATGAAATAGAATGAATTGTACGAATGAATTAGAATGGATACATTTGTGCGAATGAATTAGAATGGATCGTACGAATGAATTAGAATGGATCGTACGAATGAATTAGAATGGATCGTACGAATGAATTAGAATGGATCTTACGAATGAATTAGAATGGATCATACGAATGGATTAGAATGGATACATTCGTGCGAATGAATTAGAATGGATTGTATGAATGAATTAGAATGGATCGTACGAATGAATTAGAATGGATCTTACGAATGAATTAGAATGGATCGTACGAATGGATTAGAATGGATTGTACGAATGAATTAGAATGGATCCTACGAATGAATTAGAATGGATCGTGTGAAAGAATTAGAATGGATTGTATGAATGAATTAGAATGGATCGTGCGAATGAATTTGAATGGATCGTACGAATTCATTCTAATTCATTCATACAATCCATTCTAATTCTTTCACACGATCCATTCTAATTCATTCGTACGTTCCATTCTAATTCATTAGCACGATCCTTGTTAATTCATTCGTTCGATCAATTTTAATTCATTCGTACGATCCATTCTATTTCATTCATACGATCCATTCTAATTTATTCATACAATCTATTCTAATTCTTTCACACGATCAATTCTAATTCATTCGTAGGATCCATTCTATTTCATTCTTACGATCCATTCTAATCCATTCGTACGATCCATTCTAATTCATTAGTACGATCCATTCTAATTCATTCGTACGATCCATTCTAATTCATTCATACATTAATCCATTCTAATTCATTCGTACGATCCATTCTAATTCATTCGTACGAATCCATTCTTATTCATTCATACAATCTATTCTATTTCATTCGTACGATCCATTCTTACTCATTCGTATGATCCATTCTAATTCATTCGGACGAATGTATCCATTCTAATTTATTCGTACGATCCATTCTAATTCATTCGTACGATCCATTCTAATTCATTCGCTCGAATGTATCTATTCTAATCCATTCGTACGATCCATTCTAATCCATTCATACGATCCATTCTAATTCATTCGCATGAATGTAACCATTCTAATTCATTCATTTGATCCATTCTAATTCATTCGTACGATCCATTCTAATTCATTAGCACGATCCATGCTAATTCATTCGTTCGATCAATTCTAATTCATTAGCACTATCCATTCTAATTCATTCGTACGATCCATTCTAATTCATTCGCACGATCCATTCTAATTCATTCATAGGATCCATTCTAATTCATTCATACGATCTATTCTAATTCTTTCGCACGAATGTATCCATTCTAATTCATTCGCACGAATGTATCCATTCTAATTCATTCATACGAATGGATTAGAATGGATCGGACGAATGAATTAGAATAGATCGTACGAATGAATTAGAATGGATCGTACGAAGGAATTAGAATGGATCGTACGAATGAATTAGAATGGATATATTCGTGCAAATGAATTAGAATGGATCGTATGAATGTATTAGAGTGGATCGTATGAGTGAATTAGAATGGATCGTACGAATGAATTAGAATGGATTGTATGAATGAATTAGAATGGATCGTACGAATGAATTAGAATGGATCATACGAATTAATTAGAATGGATCATACGAATGAATTAGAATGGATCGTACGAATGAATTAGAATGGATCGTATGAATGAATTAGAATGGATACATTCGTGCGATCCATTCTAATTCATTCGCACAATCCATTCTATTTCATTCGTACGATCCATTTTTACTCATTGGTACGATCTATTCTAATTCATTCGCACGAATGTATCTATTCTAATTCATTCGTACAAATCCATTCTAATTCATTCGCATGAACTATTCTAATTCATTCACACGAATGTAACCATTCTAATTCATTCGTACGATCCATTCTAATTCATTCGTACGATCCATTCTAATCCTTTCACACGATCCATTCTAATTCATTCACACGAATGAATCCATTCGTACGAATGAATTAGAATAGATTGCGAATGAATTAGAATGGATCGTACGAATGAATTAGAATGGATCGTTTGAATGAATTAGAATGGATCGTACGAATGAATTAGAATGGATCGTGCGAATGAATTCGAATGGATCGTACGATCCATTCTAATTCATTCATACAATCCATTCTAATTCATTCGCACGAATGTATCCATTCTAATCCATTCGTACGATCCATTCTAATCAATTCGTACGATCCATTCTAATTCATTCGCACAAATGTATCCATTCTAATCCATTCGTACGATCCATTCTAATTCATTCGTACGATCCATTCTAATTCATTCGTACGATCCATTCTAATTCATTCAGATGATCCATTCTAATTAATTCGTATGATCCATTCTAATTCATTCGTACGATCCATTCTAATCCATTCGTACGATCCATTCTAATTCATTCGTATGATCCATTCTAATTCATTCGCATTCGAATTCATTCGTACGATCCATTCTAATTCATTCGTACGAATCAATTCTAATTCATTCGTACAATCCATTCTATTTCATTCGTACGATCCATTCTTACTCATTCGTATGATCCATTCTAATTCATTCGCACGAATGTATCCATTCTAAGTCATTCGTACGATCCATTCTAATTCATTCAAACGATCCATTCTAAATCATTCGTACAATCCATTCTTTTTCATTCGTACGATCAATTCTAATTCATTAGCACGATCCATTCTAATTCATTCGTACGATCCATTCAAATTCATTCGCACGATCCATTCTAATTCATTCGTACAATCTATTCTTTTTCATTCGTACGATCCATTCTTACTCATTCGTATGATCCATTCTAATTCATTCGCACGAATGTATCCATTCTAATCCATTCGTACGATCCATTCTAATCTATTCGTACGATCCATTCTAATTCATTCGCAGGAATGTAACCATTCTAATTCATTCATTTGATCCATTCTAATTCATTCGTACGATCCATTCTAATTCATTCATCCGATCCATTCTAATTCATTCGCACGAATATATCCACTCTAAACCATTCATACGATCCATTCTAATTTATTCGTATGATCCAATCTAATTCATTCGTAAGATCCATTCTAATTCATTCGTACGATCCATTCTAATTCATTCGTACGATCCATTCTAATTCATTCATAAGATCCATTCTAATTCATTCGTACGATCCATTCTAATTCATTCGTACGATCCATTCTAATTCATTCGCACGAATGTATCCATTCTAGTTCATTCGTACGGTCCATTCTAATTCATTCGTACGATCCATTCTAATTCATTCGCACGATCCATTCTAATTCATTCGTACGATCCATTCTAATTCATTCATACTATCCATTCTAATTCATTCGTACGATCCATTCTAATTCATTCGCACAAATGTATCCATTCTAATTCATTCATACGATCCATTTTAATTCATTCGCACGATCTATTCTAATTCATTAATACGATCCATTCTAATTCATTCACACGAATGTATCCATTCTAATTCATTCATACGATCCATTCTAATTCATTCGTACGATCCATTCTAATTCACTCATACGATCCATTCTAATACATTCATACGATCCATTCTAATTCATTTGCACGAATATATCCATTCTAATTCATTCGTACGATCCATTCTAATTCCTTCGTACGATCCATTCTAATTCATTCGTACGATCTATTCTATTTTATTCGTACGATCCATTCTTACTCATTCGTACGATCCATTCTAATTCATTCGTCCGATCCATTCTAATTCATTCGCACGAATGTATCCATTCTAATTCATTCGTACGATCCATTCTAATTCATTCGCACGATCCATTCTAATTCATTCGTACGATCCATTCTAATTCTTTCACACGATCCATTCTAATTCATTCGTACGATCCATTCTAATTCATTCGCACGATCCATTCTAATTCATTCGTACGATCCATTCTAATTCATTCATATGATCCATTCTAATTCATTCATACGATCCATTCTAATTCATTCGTATGATCCATTCTAATTCATTCATACGATCCATTCTAATTCATTCGTATGGATCGTATGAATGAATAAGAATGGATCGTACGAATGAATTAGAATGGATCGTGCGATTGAATTAGCATGAATCGTACGAATATATTAGAATGGATCATACGAATGAATTAGAATGAATCGTACGATCCATTCTAATTCATTCGTACGATCCATTCTAATTCATTCGCACGAATGTATCCATTCTAGTTCATTCGTACAATCCATTCTAATTCATTCGTACGATCCATTCTAATTCATTCGCACGATCCATTCTAATTCATTCATACGATCCATTCTAATTCATTCGCACGAATGTATCCATTCTAGTTCATTCGTACGATCCATTCTAATTCATTCGTATGATCCATTCTAATTCATTCGCACGAATATATCCAATCTAATTCTTTCGTACGATGCATTCTAATTCATTCGTACGATCCATTCTAAGTCATTCTCACAAATGTATCCATTCTAATTCATTCGTACGATCCATTCTAATTCATTCCTACGATCTATTCTAATTCATTAGCTCGAATGTATCCATTTTAATTCATTCGTATGATCCATTCTAATTCATTCGTACGATCTAATTCATTCGTACGATCCATTCTAATTCATTCGTACGATCCATTCTAATTCATTTGCACTATCCATTCTAATTCATTCGTACGATCCATTCTAATTCATTCTTATGATCCATTCTAATTTATTCGTTCAAATATATCCATTCTAATTCATTCGTACGAACCATTCTAATTCATTCGCACGATCCATTCTAATTCATTCGCACGAATGTATCAATTCTAATTCATTTGCACTATCCATTCTAATTCATTCCTATGATCTATTCTAATTCATTCGTACGATCCATTCTAATTCATTCTAATTCATTCGTACGATCTGTTTGGGGGATTTTTCCTGGTCCTTGCGAGCCACCTGTAAGATCAAGAAAAGAGAAACGTGAGAACGGCTGGCTCCCTTAGGAGCGCAGACCCTCCGACGCTCAAGTCAGTTATGGTAACACAACGGAGAGCTGTTGTATACCAAAGTGGTAGTGAAAGGGATTTCGAACCTGTACTTTGGAGCCTGGGGGTGTGCATTTATAGACATGGGCGACCTATCGAGCTACGACGCGTGGAGGCTCTTTCCGGCACCTTCTAGGCCCCCACGTTCTAGCCTTCAATAGTTTCTGACAGTTCTTGGAACTTGGACCCCTGACATTCTTTGTCGTCTAGCTCGTCTGACGGAGTAGTGGGGGACAGCAGCTGCTGTTCTGTTGCCGCCATAGGAATCTTCTAGAATGTTCAAGTCTAGGAGGTCTCAAACCGACTCTGACGGGCTTCCGTGGACAGCAATCGTCCACGTAGCTTCAGTGGGTTCTCGACACCTGGCAATCTCAGGGAAAAAGCAAAGGCCAGCTCGCCCGATACTGCTCCGTCCTTTCGCCCATATTTATCAAGAGTTGGACCTCGCGGGAGCAACCTCTTCGATAAACAGGGGTCTAGGCGAGTTTCTGGGCGAGCTTGGGCGAACTCCTGGGCGAGCTTGGGCGAACTCCTGGGCGAGCTTGGGCGAGCTCCTGAGCGAGCTAGGCGAGCTCCTGAGTGAGCATGGCGAGCTCCTAAATGAGCTTGGGCGAGCTCCTGTGCAAGCTAGGCGGGCTCATGAGCGAGCATGGCGAGCTCCTGGACGAGCTAGGCGAGCTCCTGAGCGAGCATGGCGAGCTCCTGGACGAGCTAGGCGAGCTCCTGAGCGAGCATGGCGAGCTCCTGGACGAGCTAGGCGAGCTCCTGAGCGAGCATGGCGAGCTCCTGGACGAGCTAGGCGAGCTCCTGAGCGAGCATGGCGAGCTCCTGGACGAGCTTGGGCGATCTCCTTCGCGCTCTAGGCGAGCTCCTGAGCGAGCATGGCGAGCTTCTGGACGAGCTTGGTCGATCTCCTTCGCGCTCTTTGTCTAAGCCATTTATCGAATTTGGGCGTGCTTCTGTGGGGGACTGGAGGTGTGAGCTGTACTCAGATACAAGGTGTCCATCCCGCTCCATGTGAAGGCGAGCCCCTGACGAGGGTTCCAACTCCTGGACGGGCTATCCAAGATATGTGGTTTTTAACTACCCCCAACATTACCCCCTCCTGAGGGAGTGATCGAGGAAACTCGACACTTGCGCAGGAGTCTTAGCGAGTTCCTATCCCTCGTAATGTGCCTGATATCAATGTCTGCTGCAAAAGTTTCCTGACGGGGCGGAGATAGTAGCTACGGGCGATCTGCACCGAGAGTTTTGACTGCCAGTCTTTCAACGAACGCTGGTCGGGCCGGAAGCATCAGCCACGAGCAATCTCCTTCTGGTGGTCGCTTCATCTTGAATGCGATGCGAGGCTGCGAGCATCTGCTATGAGCTATCTCTCCTTAGTGAAACCTCGAGAACGATGCTGTTACAACAATCGCTGGGCGGGCCTGGAGCATCAGCCGCGAGCGATCTCCTTCCGGTGCAAGCATGTCACACGCGGTCAGGGTCTGCGTCGGGCGAGCTGCGGGCACCTGCCGCGAGCGATCTGCGCCGAGAGCTTTGACTGCCAGTACTTCACAAACGCTGGGCGGGCCACGAGCGTCAGCCACGAGCGATCTCCTTCCGATGCGAGCTTGCCACATGCGGCCAGGGTCTGCGTTGGGCGAGCTGCGGGCACCTGCCGCGAGCGATCTGCGCCGAGAGCTTTGACTGCCAGTACTTCACAAACGCTGGGCGGGCCACGAGCGTCAGCCACGAGCGATCTCCTTCCGGTGCAAGCATGTCACACGCGGTCAGGATCTGCGTCGGGCGAGCTGCGGGCACCTGCCGCGAGCGATCTGCGCCGAGAGCTTTGACTGCCAGTACTTCACAAACGCTGGGCGGGCCACGAGCGTCAGCCACGAGCGATCTCCTTCCGATGCGAGCTTGTCACATGCGGCCAGGGTCTGCGTTGGGTGAGCTGCGGGCACCTGCCGCGAGCGATCTGCGCCGAGAGCTTTGACTGCCAGTACTTCACAAACGCTGGGCGGGCCACGAGCGTCAGCCACGAGCGATCTCCTTCCAATGCGAGCTTGTCACATGCGGCCAGGGTCTGCGTTGGGCGAGCTGCGGGCACCTGCCGCGAGCGATCTTGTGACTTGGGTATCGCACCAAATCTCCAACGGTCGCTTCGTCTTAAATGCGATGCGAGACTCAATGCTGATACAGCGAATCTCATCATGAGATCCCGATCGGCGCGAGACACGTGTCTCCTCCTCATTCGTTCTTCTTCTGTCAGAAATGACAGTGTCGGCGCCGGCGCAGCTTTTTCCACGCGTGGCCCACGTGGCGCTTGACGATTGGAAGGGAACGAGCTGTCGCTTCATCTGTCGTCACGTCGCCTCGCTGAGCGCGCTCTGGCATTAACTGCGGCCCGATTCACCTGTCTCTCATTTGCCTATAAATAGGGGACGATTTTTTACCGCTGCGTGAAAACAGCTCTCCCTTCTCCCCTAACTTTCTCAACTCGCAGCTCGCTTGCGCCCTCTTGTTCTCATGGCTTCCTCTGCTGCTGCTTCTTCTTCAGCCACTGCTGCTGCTGCTGCGATCTCCCGGGAGGAGCCTCTCAATGTCGCCCCCATCTCGGTGCGTGCTCCGGGCACCGAGAAAGAGGCTCCTCCCAAGGTGCCCGCCGTCCTCTGGTTCAACGACATCGGGGGCGTGCCGGTCCCCGAGAGTCTACGGACAGCGGCGGGCATCCCCCAAGAGCTCGACATCCTCCCTTTCCCGAGATCGGGGAGACCGCTCTCCGGAACTGCGGTCTCCGTGGGGCAAATATGGTCAGGGCTCCGACTGCCCCTGAACCATCTAGCTAGCGAGCTCCTGGAGCTGGCGGGCTTATGCCCCGCTCAGCTCCCAGGCAACTCGTGGGGGATTCTCTACGGGCTTTCTCAAATCGAGGAAGCCCTTAACGTGAGGATCCCCCTGGCCTATCTCTTGAAGAAGTGGTCCCTCAAGCCAGGGACAATCTTCAGCGAGGTCGACTGCGGCCACTACTACCTCGCAGGCCGCCCTGGCGAGGTGCTGCCCTTCTCCGCGGTCGAGAACAAAGACCGATATTGGAAGGAGTATCCGTTCGTGATCGAGGGCAACTGGCGAGGTCCCTGCGCCGGAGTCCGCTCCTTTCCCGGCAGACCGCCTCTGCCGGTCTTCAAGGAGATCGCGGAGTATCGCTCTAAGGGGAAGAAGTGTATCTCGGCAGCCCGAGAGAAATCTCTCGATGAGGCGATCCTGGAGTTCCTCGGCGGGCGGACTCCGGACAAGGTCCTGGCCCCGGACTTCTCCTTCCTCTGGAAGGATCTCCGGACGGGCACCATCATGACCCGCCAGAAGATCATGCGCAAGAAGGTGGCGGTCTCTCGCCGCACCGGGGCGACCTCCCAGGCTGCTGCCGCACCCTCCAGTGTCGGCATCTCTTCAGCGAAGAAGGGGAAGAAGAAGCGGGCTTCTCCGATTAGGATCGCCGATGAAGACACCATCGACATGATCCGGAGGAGGATATTCCCTCGCCGCCGCCTCCGTCCCGCGAGGTTGCCCCAGGTCAGGCGAACTCCCCCTTCGTTTCCGATCCCCTCATGCACTCCTCAGTTTCGGAACCTCCACGACGTCAAGTTGTGATGGTCGACCCCGAGGACCCGCGCGTCGAGCTCCTTCTTGGCATGGCGGAGGTGGAAACCCCAATGGCCGAGGTGCTGATGCGCGAGTTCCTGGGCGACCTTTCTAAACCTCTTTATGTCGCGGTAATGACCCCAGAGATGGAGGGCGCCCATATAAAGAAGAAGAAGAAGAAGGCTCCAGCAGCCCGCCCAATGGCGGAGGACGACGCCATTCGCAAGGCTCGTGAAGCCTATGCGCGAGCCATTGAGGACAGGAGGAAAGCCGCCCTCGAGGAAGCGGGCTTGCCATCGGGCGAGGATTCCATTGACGAGTCCAGCTCGGAAGAAGAGGAGCCGCGGTCTCTCGAGGACGAGCCCGCTTCTACGACAGCGAGGCCTCCCCTGCCCTTCGAGGGACCGGCGCCAATGAGCCCGCTGCCTTCTGCACCCGCTCCGGCCAAGACCTCGGCACCGGCCGCTCCTGCCCCTAGCACGCCCGCGCAGGAACCTGCTCCCGAGCCCTCGCCTGTGCCTGCGCCTGCGCCCGAGCTCGGACCCGTGTCCGAGCCTGCGCCCGCGCAGGAACCTGCTCCTGCGTCCAGGCTCGCGCCTGCGCCCGCGCCCGAGCCCGCGCTTGCGCCTGAGCCCGCGCCTGCGCCCGAGCCCGCGCCTGCTCCCGAACCCGCGCGTGCGCCCGAGCCCACGCCCGCGTCTGAGCCCGCGCCTGCGCCCAAGCCCACGCCTGCTCCCGAGCCCGCGCTCGCTCCCGAGCCTGCGCTTGCGCCTGAGCCCGCGCCTGCGCCCGAGCCTGCGCCTGCTCCCGAGCCCGCGCCTGCGCCCGAGCCCGCGCCTGCTCCCGAGCCCGCGCCTGCGCCCGAGCCCGCGCTCGCGCCCGAGCCCGCGCCTGCTCCCGAGCCCGCGCCTGCGCCCGAGCCCGCACTCGCGCCTGAGTCCGCGCCCGCCACTCTTGAGGTTCCCCCGCTCCCTGAGCTGGGCAGGTTGGCCTATTGGTCTCCGGACCTGGGGGCCATCCTGGACGACTTTCCGAGCTCCAGCTCGAAAGCCTCGGACCCGGACCTGCCGGGGCGAAGGGGAGCCGCCGCGCCTTCCCCTACCAACGAAGGAATTGCCGGCGCTCAAGAGGCCGAGCCTGCTGCTGCCTCCATCAGTGCGCCCCCTCCAGCTGCTCCCACCGAGGCGAGCCAAGCGGGCTCCTCCACTGGCGGTCCTGAGCGCGCCCCTTTCTTCATGCGGGAGATCCTGGGGCGCAATATCTTTGCCCAAGCTCCCTACGTCGATATCATTAACCGACTGCTCGAGGTAAGGCCGCCTCCATACTCCTTTGTCTCCAAACCCCCGCTTCAATTTCTAACTTAATCTGTTCGCTCTCTCCGTAGGTAGAGCGGGTCGGCCGGGCTCTTGTTGACGAGGTCGCAGAAGTCGCGGGGAACACCGTTGCTCTCTACGATGACACTCTCCATGACTCGGAGAGGAGAGTAGACGAGTACATTCTTCGAATCCGCCAAATGGACCAGTCAGGCGAGCTGCGGGCTGAAGTGGACCGACTGCGCCAGCAGGTCGCCTCCTCTAACACGGAGGTCAACGAACTGCACCAGCGGGCTGCCACCTTCACCACCACGCTAGCTTCGGTTGAGGATGACCGCGACCGCGCCCTATCCGATGCGGAGGCCACCCAGAAGGAAGTCTCCGAGCTTCAACGTCAGTTGGCGGCCTCCAGGGATGAGATCGCGTCTCTGAAGGAAACGCATCTCCAAGACCTCCACTCCCAGCAACGCCGCCTCCAGACGCAACTCAACGAGCTTCTGCAGAAAGGCGCAATCGACGCCATCGAGAAGTACAAGGCCGAAAGGTCGAAAAAGAGGGAGCGCGGCGGTGACGACGAGGGCGCTGGCGCGGGCCCAGTTTAAGCTGTATCTCTGTAATCTTTGACTTTAATAAATGAAATGAAACTTTTTGAGTCCGCTTGTTTCCATTTCTTTCTCTGTCTTGCTTTCGAGTCCGTCCTAGGAATTCGCAGCGATCTCGAGAGTGATACCCCGGGCGAGGCAGCTAATTCGATTCAACCCTTTTTATTTTTAAAGTATATGCAAACGAAAAACTTCGGCATGCTCGTAAAAACTCAAGTCTCTGAGCCCGGAAAACGTTTAAGCAAAACAAAGGATTTCAAAAACTTCCCTACACTCAGAGACTAAAAACCATTTTTGTTTTTAAATGAAACTAATAAGTGCTAGCTGCCCCCTGCCCGGTTAATTTCTCTCGATGGTCCTGTTCGGCGGGCTCGCCCTTCGAGGGATATGCCCACGCCAGGATGCTTCCGTTCATGACAGGTGAACGCGAAGGATCCTGGTTAGGCTTAGAGTCCACTTGGCAGCGGACTTCCCCGGGAAGCTCAAGGTCGCCCATTGGCTGCCTCTGAGGATCCCGGTCTAGCTTTAAGTCCGCACAACGGCGGACTGCCCCGGGAAGCTCAAGGTCGCCCACTGGCTGCCTCTGAGGATCCCAGTCTTGCTTTAAGTCCGCACAACGGCGGACTGCCCCGGGAAGCTCAAGGTCGCCCACTGGCTGCCTCTGAGGATCCCGGTCTTGCTTTAAGTCCGCACAACGGCGGACTGCCCCGGGAAGCTCAAGGTCGCCCACTGGCTGCCTCTGAGGATCCCGGTCTTGCTTTAAGTCCGCACAACGACGGACTGCTTTGTAGATCAAGCGAGCTCTTGGTGCGGCGAGCTTCCGGGTGGAATTCTTTGTGTAAAACCCCATCATTCATTCATAACCTCTTTCAAAAAGAAAATTTACAAAAATTTCCTTAGGCATAGAACTTACGAAGGTGCAAAGCATTCCAAGGCCGCTCTAACAGGTCGCCTTCAGCGGTCATCAACTGGTAAGCCCCCGAGCCACGCGCTTCGCGTATTATGTAGGGGCCCTCCCAGTTCGCCGCGAGCTTCCCTGCATTAGGTTCCTGCGTGTTTGCGAACACCTTTCTCATCACCATGTCCCCGGCTTTGAATGCCCGATGGCGGACTCTTTTGTCGTAGGCGCGCTTCATTTCTTGTCGGTACCCAGCGAGATGTAGATTGGCGCGCTCTCGTTTTTCTTCGAGCTGGTCGAGAGAGTCGGCGAGCAGAGCGTCGTTATCGACCTCACCTGCAGCAAGCTTTCTTTCTGTTGGCAGCTCGGCTTCGATGGGCAGCACGGCTTCACACCCGTAAGTTAGGCTGAAAGGCGATTCATCGGTTGAGCGACGTGGAGTGGTACGATAAGCCCACAGCACGCCGTCGAGCTCCTGCTCCCACAGTCCTTTCTTTCCTTCCAACCTTTTCTTGAGGTTGTCTAAGATTACTCGATTCGTAGCTTCGGCCTGCCCGTTGCTTTGAGGGTACCTCGGGGACGAGAATCTTAGGTCGACTCCATACTCAACACAAAAGCTTCTGATCAAGCGATTGTCGAACTGGCGACCATTGTCGGTGATGAGTACTCGGGGCAGCCCAAAGCGGCAGAAAATATTCTTCCAAAGGAAGTCCTTGACTTGCTTCTCACCAATCTTAGCTAGCGGGACCGCTTCCACCCATTTGGTGAAGTAGTCCGTAGCTACTAAGATGAATTTCTTCTGCCGGGTAGACACAGGGAAAGGTCCCACAATGTCCATTCCCCATTGCTGGAAAGGCCAGGGGCTCGCCAGAGGGTGCAGTTCTTCTGCAGGCATATGGTTTGTCGTTGCGTGCTTTTGGCATTGGATGCACCTCTGAGCGGCCTTCAAAGCGTCTTGCTCCAGAGTGGGCCACCAGTATCCTTGCCTTCGCACTTTCGCAGCTAGAGATCGCCCACCAGCGTGGTTTCCCAGCTCGCCAGAGTGGATGCAATTCAGAACTTCTTCGGTCTCCGGGTTTTCGATGCAACGAAGGTTTGGCCCGCCAAACGACCTCCGAAAAAGGCGATCCCAGCGAATGAGATAGCGACCAGCGCATTTCTCCAATCGCCGGGCTTCCTCTTTACCTTCGGGAAGCTCGCCCTTCTGAAGGAAACGAAGAATGAGAGCGATCCACCCGCCAGGAGATACATCGGCAGAAACTTGGTTAACTGCGAGCTCCGCCAGCTGGAGCCGAGACTGATTCTGGACTTCAATGAGAATATGGCGAGCTTCCGATGTTCCGAGTAGGGAGGCAGCATTTGCTAATGCATCAGCTCGCCTATTATCGGCTCGTGGAATTTGCTCGAAAGAGATCTTTTCGAACCCCGCGGCCTTGCTCTTCACCAGATCCATGTAGATCGCCATTCGTGCATCCCGGGAGGCGTACTCCCCATTGACTTGGCAAATAATTGGCTGGGAATCACTAAAGACTTTCAAGCGTTTAATGCCTACCTCTTGAGCGAGCTCCAGACCAGCCAATAATGCCTCGTACTCTGCTTCATTGTTAGTAGCGGCGAAATCCAGTCGGACTGATTTCTCGAGCAGCATCTCTTGGGCGATCAGAGCGACCCCGATCCCAGCCCCCAAAGCGTTGGAGGAACCATCTACGAACAATTCCCATCCCATCATCTCTGGATGCTCATTGGGAGGACGCTCGCCTTGGTTGTCCAAGAACCTCGCCTTCCCAGGGTGTGCCTCAGTTGGCTCATCCTCCTGGTACTGGACTGGTTCTTCTATGGGGAAGTCCGCCAAGAAATCAGCGAGAGCCTGTCCTTTGACAGCAACTCGAGGGACATATTCCAATCCATAGGCGGCGAGCTCGGCAGACCATCGATACAACCTGCCGGCTACCGAAGGCCTGGAGAGAGCGCTCTTCAGGGGATGCTCCGTGATGACTTTGACGATATGCGCTGAGAAGTAGGGATGAAGCTTTCTCGCGGTAAGGACCAAGGCCAATGCGACCTTCTCGATTGGTCGATACCGGAGCTCGGCGGGAAGCATCGTATGGCTCACAAAATAGACAGGTCGCTCTACCTTTGCTTCTTCCACTACCAGGACCCCGCTTACGGCGTTCTCCGTGACTGCGAGATACACGCCAAGCTCGGCGCCATCTTTTGGTGCCGCTAGGATCGGCGGGCTCGCAAGATAGTCTTTGATCTTCTGAAAGGCGTGCTCGCAATTTTCATCCCAGCAAATGCTTGCTCCTTTTCGCAGCAGCTCGAAAAGAGGTCGGCAATTGTCTGAGGATTTGGATATAAACCGGTTGAGCGCGGCGATTCGTCCGCTCAATCTCTGGACTTCTTGCCGGGTTCTTGGTGCGGGCATTTCGACAAGTGATCGGATTTGCCCAAGGTCGGCCTCGATCCCCCTGTGGGTGACCAGGTACCCGAGGAATTTCCCCGACGTCACTCCGAATGCGCACTTCGCCGGGTTCAGCCTCATTCGGTACTTTCTCAGTATCTCGAAGGTTTCGCGGAGGTCGGCTACATGCCCTCCTCGCTCTCGACTTTTGACCAGAAGGTCGTCAACATAAACCTCGGCATTTCTGCCGATCTGATTTTTAAACATTTGAGTGACTAACCTTTGGTAGGTCACTCCAGCGTTCTTGAGTCCGAAGGGCATCACTCGATAGCAGTACAGCTTCTGATAGCCCGCTCCGGAGTAGAAAGCGGTCTTCTCTTGATCCTCGGGATGGAGGGGTATTTGGTTGTACCCTGAGTATCCATCCATGAATGACAGAGCTTGGAATCCGACAGCTGCGTCGACCAGTGCGCCGATTCTCGGAAGAGGAAATCCGTCCTTCGGGCATGCCTTGTTGAGGTCGGAGAAGTCAATGCATACCCTGACCGCTCCGCTCTTCTTAGGCACCGCCACGATATTGGAGATCCACTCGGGGAAGTGCGCCTCGCGGATGAAGCCGGCTCGCTCCAGCTTATCTATCTCCGCCGCCACTGCTACGGACTTTGCAGCAGGTATGTGCCGAGCTTTCTGTTTGACCGACGGGAACTCCTTCACGGTGTGCAGACGATGACAGGCGACCTCCGGGTCAATCCCTGGCATGTCCGCGAAGCTCCAGGCAAATACGTCGCGGTATTCCCTGAGCAAGCTGGTTATGGCTTGGACCTCGCCCTCGGTTAACGAGGTCCCAAGACTAACAATTCTTGGCCCTTCTTTGCCGCCAATATCGATCTCTTGAAGTGCTTCGGCAACCGGAAAACTTCCTCTCTTGGGGGTTGTTAGGCGGCCTTCCTCCAACTTAAGATCCACACCGCTCCCACCCGAAGATGGAGTAGGGGACTTAAACGAAGAGGCCCCCAACGGGCTCCCCAGGAGCTCGCTCGTACCGGGCGGTAATTGCTAGGAGGGTGCGGGCCTCTTGGCCTCGGCGACCTCCACGTCCATGAGGTGAGGAGTATCCTGCTCGCATCTGGTTGCGGCTACCTGATCTCCCCGAATGACCACGACCCCACCCGTGGTTGGGAATTTGAGGGCCTGATGGTTGGGTGAAGATACTGCCTTCATCTGCCTTAGCCAAGGCCGCCCAAGAATGGCGTTAAAGGCCGAACTCCCGTCGACTACCGCGAAGCGGACTTGGCGAGCTTCCGGGCCCGCTGTCACGGTGAGGGTTATCTCTCCCGCTACTTTAGCGACCTCACCGGTGAATCCGCTGAGGGAGCTCGTCGAGGGAGACAAGTCGGCAAGTCTCAAACCCATTCGTAGGTAGGCCGACAGAAAAAGGATGTCAACGGCGCTCCCTGAATCCACCAGAGCCCGCCTTACCTCGATGTTTGCCATTATCAGGCGTATGACGAGGGGGTCATTGTGGGGCGCGACAACCCCAGCCATGTCATCCTCCGAAAACCATAGGAAATCGCGGGCTTCTGCCCTCGGCGCTTGAAGTAAAGTAGGAGTTAGCGAGACAGAAAATACCTTCTGCGCCCGCTCCATCTCCCTTACTCGCCGGCGAGCTTCATTACTTGATCTGGGGCCGCTCAGCTGCCCGCTAATGGTGTGGCAGATCGCCGGTCCTCCCGGGGGAGGAGGAGGTAAGGCGGGCTCCGCGAGTCCTGGGCGATCTCCCTCCCGAGGTGCTCGCTCTGGAATCACCTCGAACCTCCTCGGGAGCGAGATGAACTGGCTCAAGTGCCCCAAGGTGATCAAATCCTCCAGGTGGTTTTTCAGAGCCCGGCATCTATTAGTGTGATGCCCTGGGCTTCGATGAAAAGCGCACCGCCGCGAGTTGTCGGTAGAGCCAGGTTCTCCGACCTGTAGGGGTGGCGGATACTGGAAGAAAGGCTCATTCCGAATCTGATGGAAAATTTGCCCCGGCGAGTGGGTCAGCACGGTGAAGTCCCGCTCCCCGGGCCCCGGAGGCAGGCGCCAGTTTGCTGGCCTTCCAGCGACCACCACGGGGGCTTCAGCGAGCGGTATTGCAGGAGTTGCGGACGGTCCGGGCAAGGGTACCGTAAGTGGCACCTCCCTCCTCTCCACGGCCTTAACGATAAGAGGTCGCAAAGCCGGAGGAGGTCGCTGCTCTACTGTCTTTCCCTTCCGATCTAGCACCGCATCCTCAAGCTTGATGTGCTGCTGGACCAGGGCGAATAGTTCGACCATTGTGCGAGGGTCCTTGATTACTAAGGCGTCATGAAGCTTGCCCCCCTCGGGGAGGGCGCTTCTGAAGGCGCTCACCGCGGTACGATCCTGGCCCGCCGCGTCTTCCAGAGCGAGGTAAGCGCTTCGGAATCGCGTTGCGAAGCATCGGAGCGTTTCGCGAGCTCCCATGGCCAGAGTAAACAGAGATTCGATCCTCTTCGGGGGCTGCCTGTTGCAGCGATACTGCTCCAGGAATAGCCTAGAGAGAGTTGGAAAGTTGGGGATCACGCCGGACGGCAGCTTGTGGAACCAATTCAATGCCGATCCGGTCAGACTGCTTGGAAACGCGCGACACAAGACATGGTCCTGGTCCCGGAAAAATAGAAGTTTCCTGTAGGCCAAGAGATGGTCGACGGGATCTTGCGATCCGTCGAACAATACAAACTTCGGGGGGGTCCAGTGGTGCGGAAAACCCCCTTGATGGACCTCGCTGGTGAAAGGCGAGCTTCCTCCGTGGGCGGCGAGGTCCTCCAGTAAATCCACTGGCGCACTAGGTCGCTGCCAGTGCCCGGGGAGAAATCCCAAAGGCGGCTGTGCAGGTCCTAGGCGCTCGTGCGCACTCCCTCTAGGAAGGGTCGGATCCACCCCACGGCGACCCTCGGGAGCCACCAATCGGCGGCCTCCTGGCTGCTCGCGCGCGGATCCCTTCAGCGAGGCGGTTGGTCTGTGGGAGGCCGTCACCTCTCGAGGTTCGGAAGGTAGAGTCACCGCGGGCTCTTTCCCTCGTCGCCGATGGCGCGGGTCGCGATCCCTCTCTTGAGACCTCGCCTCCGATCCGTCAGAGTCGACGCTCCGGCTACGTCGGCGAGGGATGGTCGCGTGCGAGGTCGCCTAGTTGCTGGACCGCTGGGTTACCAGCTTCTGTAACCTTGTGAGCGGGGTCTCCTTCGCTCCACGCACGGCCGTCCTCTCAACCGGGGGTTCCGGTCGGGAAGTTCGCCGTGCTGGGACGGTCGTGGGCAGACGCGACGAGACGGGAGGTCGCGCGGGGGACACGGGCCTCGAAGGTCCTGACCGCCGGCTAGCCGCCGGAGCCTGACGCAAGCGCGTCAACTCCTCCATCATCGCCCGCTGGGTGGCCAACATCTCCAACAGGAGCTGGTCACTGAGCGGGACAAAGGGCTGGGGAGTCTCAGCGGGGGGTTCGCTGTGCACAGACCCCATACGGGCCCTCGCCCGCCTACGCCCCCTTGTCGCCGGAGCCATCTTTGGGGTTATTAAGGCCGTCGACGCACAACCGTATGGTCGTGAGCGTTCTCACAGGAACCAGTCGAAATCCCACAGACGGCGCCAAATGTTTGGGGGATTTTTCCTGGTCCTTGCGAGCCACCTGTAAGATCAAGAAAAGAGAAACGTGAGAACGGCTGGCTCCCTTAGGAGCGCAGACCCTCCGACGCTCAAGTCAGTTATTGTAACACAACAGAGAGCTGTTGTATACCAAAGTGGTAGTGAAAGGGATTTCGAACCTGTACTTTGGAGCCTGGGGGTGTGCATTTATAGACATGGGCGACCTATCGAGCTATGACGCGTGGAGGCTCTTTCCGGCACCTTCTAGGCCCCCACGTTCTAGCCTTCAATAGTTTCTGACAGTTCTTGGAACTTGGACCCCTGACATTCTTTGTCGTCTAGCTCGTCTGACGGAGTAGTGGGGGACAGCAGCTGCTGTTCTGTTGCCGTCATAGGAATCTTCTAGAATGTTCAAGTCTAGGAGGTCTCAAACCGACTCTGACGGGCTTCCGTGGACAGCAATCGTCCACGTAGCTTCAGTGGGTTCTCGACACCTGGCAATCTCAGGGAAAAAGCAAAGGCCAGCTCGCCCGATACTGCTCCGTCCTTTCGCCCATATTTATCAAGAGTTGGACCTCGCGGGAGCAACCTCTTCGATAAACAGGGGTCTAGGCGAGTTTCTGGGCGAGCTTGGGCGAACTCCTGGGCGAGCTTGGGCGAACTCCTGGGCGAGCTTGGGCGAGCTCCTGAGCGAGCTAGGCGAGCTCCTGAGTGAGCATGGCGAGCTCCTAAATGAGCTTGGGCGAGCTCCTGTGCAAGCTAGGCGGGCTCATGAGCGAGCATGGCGAGCTCCTGGACGAGCTAGGCGAGCTCCTGAGCGAGCATGGCGAGCTCCTGGACGAGCTAGGCGAGCTCCTGAGCGAGCATGGCGAGCTCCTGGACGAGCTAGGCGAGCTCCTGAGCGAGCATGGCGAGCTCCTGGACGAGCTAGGCGAGCTCCTGAGTGAGCATGGCGAGCTCCTGGACGAGCTTGGGCGATCTCCTTCGCGCTCTAGGCGAGCTCCTGAGCGAGCATGGCGAGCTTCTGGACGAGCTTGGTCGATCTCCTTCGCGCTCTTTGTCTAAGCCATTTATCGAATTTGGGCGTGCTTCTGTGGGGGACTGGAGGTGTGAGCTGTACTCAGATACAAGGTGTCCATCCCGCTCCATGTGAAGGCGAGCCCCTGACGAGGGTTCCAACTCCTGGACGGGCTATCCAAGATATGTGGTTTTTAACTACCCCCAACACGATCCATTCTAATTCATTCGTATATTCCATTCTAATTCATTAGCACGATCCATGCTAATGAATTAGAATGGATCGTACGATCCAATCTAATTCATTCATACGATCCATTCTTACACATTCGTATGATCCATTCTAATTCATTCGTACGATCCATTCTAATTCAATCGTACGATCCATTCTAATTCCTTCGTACGATCCATTCTAATTCATTCATACAATCCATTCTAATTCATTCGAACGATCCATTCTAATTCCTTCGTACGATCCATTCTAATTCATTCGTACGATCCATTCTAATTCATTCGCGCAATCTATTCTAATTCATTCGTACGATCCATTCTAATTCATTCGTATGATCCATTCTAATTCATTCATACAATCCATTCTAATTTATTCGCACGAATGTATCCATTCTAATTCATTTTTACGATCCATTCTAATTCATTCGCACAATCTATTCTAATTCATTCATACGATCCATTCTAATTCATTCGCACGAATGTATCAATTCTAATTCATTCATACGATCCATTCTACTTCATTCGTACTATCCGTTCTAATTCACTCATACGATCCATTCTAATTCATTCATACGATCCATTCTAATTCATTTCCACGAATATATCCATTCTAATTCATTCGTACGATCCATTCTAATTCCTTCGTACGAACCATTCTAATTCCTTCGTACCATTCTAATTCCTTCGTACGATCCATTCTAATTCCTTCGTACGATCCATTCTATTTCATTCGTATGATCCATTCTAATTCCTTCGTACGATCCATTCTAATTCATTCGTATCCATTCTAATTCACTCATACGATCCATTCTAATTCATTCGTACGATCCATTCTAATTCATTCATACAATCGATTCTAATTCATTCGCACGAATGTATCCATTCTAATTCATTCGTACGATCAGTTCTAATTCATTCACAAAATCTATTCTAATTCATTCATACGATCCATTCTAATTCATTCACACGAATGTATCCATTCTAATTCATTCATACGATCCATTCTAATTCATTTGTACGATCCATTCTAATTCACTCAAACGATCCATTCTAAAACATTCATACGATCCATTCTAATTCATTTGCGTGAATATATCCATTCTAATTCATTCGTACGATCCATTCTAATTCCTTCGTACGATCCATTCTAATTCATTCGTATGATCTATTCTAATTCATTCGTATGATCCATTCTAATTCATTCGTACGATCCATTCTAATTCCTTCGTACGATCCATTCTAATTCATTCGTACGATCCATTCTAATTCATTCATACAATCCATTCTAATTCTTTCACACGATCCATTCTAATTCATTCGTACGATCCATTCTAATTCATTCGTGCAATCCATTCTATTTCATTCGTACGATCCATTCTTACTCATTCGTACGATCCATTCTAATTCATTCACACGAATGTATCCATTCGTATGAATGAATTAGAATATATTGTACTAATGAATTTGAATGGATCGTACGAATGAATTAGAATGGATCGTACGAATGAATTAGAATGGGTATCCATTCGTGCGAATGAATTAGAATGGATTGTGCGAATGAATTAGAATGGATCGTACGAATGAATTAGAATGATTCGTACGAATGAATTAGAATGGATATATTCGTGCAAATGAATTAGAATGGATCGTATGAATGTATTAAAATGGATCGTATGAGTGTATTAGAATGGATCGTACGAATGAATTAGAATGGATTGTATGAATGAATTAGAATGGATCGTACAAATGAATTAGAATGGATCATACGAATTAATTAGAATGGATCATACGAATGAATTAGAATGGATCGTACGAATGAATTAGAATGGATCGTACGAATGAATTAGAATGGATACATTCGTGACAATGAATTAGAATGGATTGTGTGAATGAATAAGAACAGATCGTGCGAATGAATTAGAATGGATCGTGCGAATGAATTAGAATGGATCGTACGAATGAATTAGAATGGATACATTTGTGCGAATGAATTAGAATGGATCGTACGAATGAATTAGAATGGATCGTATGAATGAATTAGAATGGATCGTACGAATGAATTAGAATGGATCGTGCGAATGAATTAGAATGGATTGTACGAATGAATTAGAATGGATCGTGTGAAAGAATTAGAATGGATCGTACGAATGAATTAGAATGGATCGTGCGAATGAATTAGAATGGATCGTACGAATGAATTAGAATGGATACATTTGTGCGAATGAATTAGAATGGATCGTACGAATGAATTAGAATGGATCGTACGAATGAATTAGAATGGATCGTGCGAATGAATTAGAATGGATCGTATGAATGAATTAGAATGGATCGTACGAATGAACTAGAATGGATACATTCGTGCGAATGAATTAGAATGGATCGTACGAATGAATTAGAATGGATCGTACGAATGAATTAGAATGGTTCTTACGAATGAATTAGAATAGATCGTACGAATGAATTAGAATGGATACATTCGTGCGAATGAATTAGAATGGATCGGACGAATGAATTAGAATGGATCATACGATTGAATTAGAATGGATCGTACGAATGAATTAGAATGGATCGTACGAATAAATTAGAATGGATACATTCGTCCGAATGAATTAGAATGGATCATACGAATGAGTAAGAATGGATCGTACGAATGAAATAGAATAGATTGTACAAATGAATTAGAATGGATCCTACGAATGAATTAGAATGGATCGTGTGAAAGAATTAGAATGGATTGTATGAATGAATTAGAATAGATCGTATGAATGAATTAGAATGGATCGTGCGAATGAATTCGAATGGATCGTACAAATTCATTCTAATTCATTCATACAATCCATTCTAATTCTTTCACACGATCTATTCTAATTCATTCGTAGTATCCATTCTAATTTATTCGTACGATCCATTCTAATTCATTCGTACCATCCATTCTAATTCATTCGTACGATCCATTCTAATTCATTCGTCCGATCCATTCTAATTCATTCGCACGAATATATCCATTCTAATTCATTTGTACGGTCCATTCTAATTCATTCGCACAATCCATTCTATTCCATTCGTACGATCGTGTCTTACTCATTCGTATGATCCATTATGGATACATTCGTGCGAATGAATTAGAATGGATCATACGAATGAGTAAGAATGGATCGTACGAATGAAATAGAATGGATTGTGCGAATGAATTAGAATGGATCGTACGAATGTATTAGAATGGATCGTGTGAAAGAATTAGAATGGATTGTATGAATGAATTAGAATAGATCGTATGAATGAATTAGAATGGATCATACGAATGAATTAGAATGGATCGTACGAATGAACTAGAATGGATACATTCGTGCGAATGAATTAGAATGGATCGTACGAATGAATTAGAATGGATCGTACGAATGAATTAGAATGGATCTTACGAATGAATTAGAATGGATCGTACGAATGCACGATCCATGCGAATGAATTAGAATAGATCGTACGAATGAACTAGAATGGATACGTTCGTGCGAATGAATTAGAATGGATCGTACGAATGAATTAGAATGGATCGTACGAATGAATTAGAATGGATCTTACGAATGAATTAGAATGGATCGTACGAATAAATTAGAATGGATCGTACGAATGAATTAGAATAGATATATTCGTGCGAATGAATTAGAATGGATCGGACGAATGAATTAGAATGGATCGTACGAATGAAGTAGAATGGATCGTACGAATGAATTAGAATGGATCGTACGAATGAATTAGAATAGCTCATACGAATAAATTAGAATGAATCGTATGAATGAATTAGAATGGTTACATTCGTGCGAATGAATTAGAATGGATCGTACGAATGAATTAGAATGGATCATATTAATGAATTAGAATCGATCGTATGAATGAATTAGAATGGATACATTCGTGTGAATGAATTAGAATGGATCGTGCGAATCAATTAGACTGGATCGTGCGAATGAATAAGAATAGATCATACGAATGAATTAGAATGGATCGTACGAATTAAATAGAATGGATACATTCGTGCGAATGAATTAGAATGGATTGTATGAATGAATTAGAATAGATCGTACGAATGAATTAGAATGAATCATACAAATTAATTAGAATGGATCATACGAATGAATTAGAATGGATCGTACGAATGAATTAGAATGGGTATGATCCATTCTAATTCATTCGCTCGAATGTATCCATTCTAATCCATTCGTACGATCCATTCTAATCCATTCGTACGATCCATTCTAATTCATTCGCATGAATATAACCATTCTAATTCATTCATTTGATCCATTCTAATTCATTCGTACGATCCATTATAATTCATTCGTCTGATCCATTCTAATTCATTCACACGAATGTATCCATTCTAATTCATTCGTACGATCCATTCTAATTCATTCGTACGATCCATTCTAATTCATTCGTAAGATCCATTCTAATTCATTCGTACGATCCATTCTAATTCATTCGTACGATCCATTCTAATTCATTCGCACGATCCATGCTAATGGATTAGAATGTATCGTACGAATAAATTAGAATGGATCGTACGAATGAATTAGAATGGATCTTACGAATGAATTAGAATGGATACATTCGTGCGAATGAATTAGAATGGATCGGACGAATGAATTAGAATGGATTGTACGAATGAATTAGAATGGATCAAATGAATGAATTAGAATGGTTACATTCATGCGAATGAATTAGAATGGATCGTATGAATGGATCAGAATGGATCGTACGAATGGATTAGAATGGATACATTCGAGCGAATGAATTAGAATGGATCGTACGAATGAATTAGAATGGATCGTACGAATGGATTAGAATGGATCCTACGAATGGATTAGAATGGATACCTTTGTGCATATGAATTAGAATGGATCGTACGAATGAATTAGAATGGATCATATCAATGAATGAGAATGGATCGTACGAATGAATTAGAATGGATACATTCGTGCACGATCCATTCTAATTCATTCGCACGAATGTATCCATTCTAATTCATTCGTACGATCCATTCTAATTCATTAATATGATCCATTCTATTTCATTCGTACGATCCATTCTTACTCATTCGTATGATCCATTCTAATTCATTCGCACGAATGTATCCATTCTAAATTATTCGTATAATCCATTCTAATTCATTCGTACGATCCATTCTAAATCATTCATACAATCCATTCTATTTCATTCGTACGATCAATTCTAATTCATTAGCACGATCCATTCTAATTCATTCGTACGATCCATTCAAATTCATTCGCACGATCCATTCTAATTCATTCGTACAATCCATTCTATTTCATTCGTACGATCCATTCTTACTCATTCGTATGATCCATTCTAATTCATTCGCACGAATGCATCCATTCTAATCCATTCGTACGATCCATTCTAATCCATTCGTACGATCCATTCTAATTCATTCGCATGAATGTAACCATTCTAATTCATTCATTTGATCCATTCTAATTCATTTGTACGATCCATTCTAATTCATTCGTCCGATCCATTCTAATTCATTCGCACGAATGTATCCATTCTAAACCATTCATACGATCCATTCTAATTTATTCGTACGATCCATTCTATTTCATTCGCATGAATCGATCCATTCTAATTCATTCGTACGATCCATTCTAATTCATTCGTACGATCCATTCTAATTCATTCGTAAGATCCATTCTAATTCATTCGTACGATCCATTCTAATTCATTCGTACGATCCATTCTAATTCATTCGCACGAATGTATCCATTCTAGTTCATTCATACGATCCATTCTAATTCATTCGCACGATCCATTCTAATTCATTCGTACGATCCATTCTAATTCATTCATACGATCCATTCTAATTCATTCGCACGATCCATTCTAATTCATTCGTACGATCTATTCTAATTCTTTCACACGATCCATTCTAATTCATTCGTACGATCCATTCTAATTCATTCGCACGATCCATTCTAATTCATTCGTACGATCCATTTTAATTCATTCATACGATCCATTCTAATTCATTCGTACGATCCATTCTAATTCATTCGCACAAATGTATCCATTCTAATTCATTCGTACGATCCATTCTAATTCATTCGCACGATCCATTCTAATTCATTCGTACGATCCATTCTAATTCATTCGCACGATCTGTTCTTATTCATTCGCACAATCCATTCTAATTCATTCGCACGAATGTATCCAGTCTAATTCATTCGTACGATCCATTCTAATTCATTCGTACGATCCATTCTAATTCATTCGTATGATCCATTCTAATTAATTCGTATGATCCATTCTAATTCATTCGTACGATCCATTCTAATTCATTCCTACAATCCACTCTAATTCTTTCACACGATCCATTCTAATTCATTCGTACGATCCATTCTAATTCATTTGTGCAATCCATTCTATTTCATTCGTACGATCCATTCTTACTCATTCTTACGATCCATTCTAATTCATTCACACGAATGTATCCATTCGTACGAATGTATCCATTCGTACGAATGAATTAGAATAGATTGTACGAATGAATTAGAATGGATCGTACGAATGAATTAGAATGGATCGTACGAATGAATTAGAATGGATCGTATGAATGAATTAGAATGGATCGTACGAATGAATTAGAATGGATCGTGTGAATGAATTAGAATGGATCGTACGAATGAATTAGAATGGATATATTCGTGCAAATGAATTAGAATGGATCCCGTCTAATGGATTCGCACGATCCATTCTAATTCATTCGCACGAATGTATCCATTCTAATTCATTCGTACGATCCATTCTAATTCATTAATATGATCGATTCTAATTCATTCGTACGATCCATTCTAATTCATATGCACAAAGGTATCCATTCTAATCCATTCGTAGGATCCATTCTAATCCATTCGTACGATCATAATTCATTCGTACGATCCATTCTTATTCATTCGCTCAAATGTATCCATTCTAATCCATTCGTACGATCCATTCTAATCCATTCGTACGATCCATTCTAATTCATTCACACAAATGTATCCATTCTATTTCATTCGTACGATCCATTCTAATTCATTCGCACGATCCATTCTAATTCATTCGTACGATCCATTCGAATTCATTCGCACGATCCATTCTAATTCATTCGTACGATCCATTCTAATTCATTCGTACGATCCATTCTAATTCATTCGCACAATCTATTCTATTTCATTCATACGATCTATTCTATTTCATTCATACGATCCATTCTTACTCATTCGTATGATCCATTCTAATTCATTCGGAAGAATGTATCCATTCTAATTTATTCGTACGATCCATTCTAATTCATTCGTACAATCCATTCTAATTCATTCGTACGGTCCATTCTAATTCCTTCGCACAATCCATTCTTTTTCATTCGTACGATCCATTCTTACTCATTCGTATGATCCATTATGGATACATTCATGCGAATGAATTAGAATGGATCATACGAATGAGTAATGTTCGGGGGATTTTTCGCTGGTCCGTGCGGGCTGCCTGCAAGACAAAGAAAAGAGAACGTGAGAACGGCTGGCTCCCTTAGGAGCGCAGACCCTCCGACGCTCAAGTCAGTCACGGTGGCACAACGGCGAGCTGCGGTATACCAAAGTGGTAGGAAAAGGAATTCGAACCCGTACTATGGAGCCTGGGGGTGAGCATTTATAGCAGTCGGCGGCCTATCATACCCCGACACGTGGAGATTCTTCCAGGGCTTTCTAGAACCCCACGATCTGGCTCGCGTGGGTCTGACAGTCCTTGGTACTCGCGCCCTGACATTCTGTCATCAAGCCTGCCGGACGGTTTGAGTGGGGGAGGGAATCTTTCTTGTCGTGGCTAGGTGGCCATTCTGGAATGCTCGAGTCTGGGCGGTCTCAGGGAGGAAGCAAAGGCAAGCTCGCCCTACACTGCTTTGCCCCCTTGTCCGTATTTATCAAGAATCGGACCTTGCGGGAGCAACCTCTTCGATAAACAGGGGTCTGGGCGAGCTCCTGAGCGAGCTAGACGAGCTCCTGAGCGAACATGGGCGAGCTCCTGTGCGAGCATGGGCGAGCTCGTGCGCGAGCTAGGCGAGTTCCTGAGCGAGCTAGGCGAGCTCATGCGCGAGCTAGGTGAGCTCCTGAGTGAACTTGGGCGAGCTCCTGTGCGAGCATGGGCGAGCTCGTGCGCGAGCTAGGCGAGCTCCTGAGTGAACTTGGGCGAGCTCCTGAGCGAGCTCTTGGCCTTCGGTCCCTTCAGCCCAATGTGGATCTCGCTCCACTGTCAAGATGATTCGATGAGTACGGGGGAGCGAACTCCTGCGGGGTCTAGGAGGGGCGAGCTGCACTCAGATACAAGGTGTCCATCCAGCTCCCTGTGGGGGCGAGTTCCTGATGGGCTGGGAGGGGCGAGCTGCACTCAGATACAAGGTGTCCATCCAGCTCCCTGCGGGGGCGAGCTCCTGATGGGCTGGGAGGGGCGAGCTGCACTCAGATACAAGGTGTCCATCCAGCTCCCTGTGGGGGCGAGCTCCTGATGGGCTGGGAGGGCGAGCTCCCTGCGAGCTTAAATGGGGCACGCTCGGCTTCCGAGGGTTCCAGCTCCTGGACGGGCTTCCTCGAGAACTCTATCTCCGATGTGCTTTGCAAGGCTATCCAAAATATGTGGTTTCTGGCTAACCCCAACATTACCCCCTCCTGAGGGAGTGATCGAGGAAACTCGACGCTTGCTCAGGAGTCTTAGCGAGCTCCTATCCCTGGTAATGTGCCTGATATCAATGTCTGCTGCAACAGTTTCCTGGCGGGGCGGAGATAGTAGCGATGGCGGCCTGCGCCGAGAACTTTGACTGCCAGTATTTCACAAACGCCGGGCGGGCCACGAGCATCAGCCACGAGCGATCTCCTTCCGATGCGAGCTCCCCATATGCGGTCAGGGTCTGCTTCGGGCGAGCTTGGGCGCCTGCCGCGGGCGGTCTGCGTCGAGAGTTTTGACTCTCAGTACTTTTCAAACACTGGGCGGGCCGGGAGCGTCAGCCACGAGCGATCTCCTTCCGATGCGAGCTTGTCACGTGCGGCCAGGGTCTGCCTCGGGCGAGCTTGGGCGCCTGCCGTAGGCGGTCTACGCTGAGAGCTTTGACTGCCAATACTCCACAAACGTCGGGCGGGCCGTGAGCGTCAGCCTCGAGCGATCTCCTTCCGGTGCGAGCTCGTCGCACGCGGTCAGGGTCTGCTTCGGGCGAGCTTGGGCGCCTGCCGTAGGCGGTCTGCGCCGAGAGCTTTGACTGCCAGTATTTCACAAACACTGGGCGGGCTGGGAGCATCAGCCACGAGCGATCTCCTTCCGATGCGAGCTTGTCACATGCGGTCAGGGTCTGCCTCGAGCGAGCTGCGGGCACCTGCCGCGAGCGATCTTGTGACTTGGGTATCGCACCAAATCTCCATCGGTCGCTTCACCTTAAATGCGGCGCGAGGCTCAACGCTGATACGGCGAATCTCATCATGAGACCCCGATCGGCGCGAGACACGTGTCTCCTCCTTATTCGCTCTTCTTCTGTCAATAAAGGACAGTGCTGGTGCCGGCGCAGCTTTTTCCACGCGTGGTCCACGTGGCGCTCGACGATTGGAGAGAAGCGAGCTGTCGCTTTGATCGCCGTTACGTCGCCTCGCCGAGCGCGCTTGGGCATTAACTGCGGATCGATTCACTTGTCTCTCGCTTGCCTATAAATAGGGGACGGGGGGCGATTTTTACCGCTGCGTGAAAAACAGCTCTCCCTTCTCCCTTTGCTTCTAGCGCTTTCAGCTCGCTTTAGCCCTTCTGCTCTTATGGCTTCCGCTGCTGACGTTGCTGCTGCTGCTGCTGCCGCCCAGGCCGCCGAGCCCGCCACCGAAAGGGCGGTGGTCTGGCTGCAAAACCCCGTCGGGGTGCCCGTCGGGGACAGTATCCAGGCGGCGATCGATCTCCCTCGGGAGATCCTCGTCACCGAGATGCCACTCTCGGGGAGGCCGCCCCAGGGCACAGTAGCTTCTGTCGGGCTGCTGTGGTCCGGGCTGCGGTTCCCCCTGAGTCATCTCGCCGGGGAGCTCCTGGAGTTGACGGGGCTTTGCCCCGCCCAACTCTCAGGAAACTCCTGGGGGATACTCTATGGGCTGTCTCAGCTGGAGACCGCCCTGAAGGCGAGGATCCCACTGAGCTATCTGCTCAAAAAGTGGCTCCTCAAGCCCTCGCCGGTCTTCAGCTCCGCGGGCTGCGGCTACTTCTACCTCGCCGGGCGACCTGGCGAGGTGCTCCCCTTCTCCACCATCGAGAGCAAGGACCGCCACTGGAAGGACTATCCTTTCGTGGCGGTCGGCGACTGGCGCGGGCGGTTTAGCGGAGTCCCGGCTCACCCCGGGGCTCCCCCGACGGCGATCTTCCGGGAGATCTCCTTCTACAAGGCGGGGAAGAAGAAGTGCATCGCTCCGGACAGGGAGCGATCTCTGGACGAGGCGATCCTTCACTACCTCGGTGGGCGGACTCCGGAGAAGATCACCGCTCCCGACATCGCCTTCCAGCTGAAGGACGGGAAGACCGGCGCTATTCTGCTGAAGCAGAAGATCCTCCGGAAGAAGAAAGAGGAGGAGATCGGCGCTATTCCGCCGATGCAGAACGCTCCTCCCTCCAAAGGGGCCAGCAAGGGGGCCGGGAGCTCGGGAGGCAACCCCCGCAAGAAGACGGTCCGGAGGCGGGCTTCGCCCATCCGCCTCAACGACCCCGACACCATGGAGATGCTCCGCTAGGGCGAAGCTTCCGCTCCTCCGCAACCTCCTCACCCGGACGCCGGCCCAGGTCAGCCTCCCGCCCCAACTCCAATTGTCCGCCGCAAGATCCAAATGGTTGAGCCCGACGACCCGAACATCGACCTCCCGCTTACCATGGCGGAAGTCGAATCCGGGATGGCTCAAATTTTAATGGGCTACTTCCCGGGCGATCTGACCGTCCCGCTTCGTGTAGCAGTGCTGACGCCGGAGATGGAGGCCCGCGGGAAGAAGAAGGCCAAGCGCGCGGGCCCCGCTCCTTCTAATGTCCAGGCGGAACGGCGGCGGAAAGCGCTGGAGGAGGCGGGCTTGGACTCGGAGCCCAGCTGGACGGACTCCGCGGAAGAGGCATCAGGCTGCGAGGAGGAAGAGCCCGCTCCTCAACCTTCCCGGGCGGAGCCTTCTGCTTCCGCCCAAGTGGAGAAGCCCCCGACTCCATCAGCTCCCGCACCAGGGCCGGGATCGAGCGGGCAGGAGCCTCCATCTCCCGCCGACGGGGCAGGGGTCCAGCAGGGCGAGTCCGACACCGTCGCTGCGACCTCCTTGCCGGCCTCGGCTCCAACTCCCACGGCCTCTACACCGGCGGCCGCTCCAGCTCCCGTCCCTCCGGCCACGCCTCCTGCAGAAGGCCAGGAGGGAGTATGCTCCCAGCAGGGCTTAGGGGACCTGGTCTACAGGTCCCCTAGCTTTGTAGACATTGGCTCCGACTCCGAGTCCTTCAGCTCGGAGCCGGAGGCCAAGGGGGCCACGGCGGACCCTCCGAGCCCGCCAGGAGCCGGAGCTCGCCCGGGGGATGTGATAGCCCCCTCTCTTCCCGTCGCGCCCCCTCCTTCCGGAGCTCCCGGGGGTCCCAGCGCGGGCTCCTCTGCGAAGGAGGGGAGGGCGCCCTACTACGTGCGGCAGCTGCTGGGCCGCAACATTTTTGCGCGTGCTCCCTTTGCCTCCATAAGCGAACGCCTTGCCGAGGTACTCACCGCACCTGTCTTCGTACAAATGTTAGTCTCAATTCTTGCTAACTCTTTCACCTTCCTTATGCAGGCGGAGAAGCAGAGCCAGGCGCTGGCCGCGGAGGTCGCTGGGGCCGGGAAGGCACTGGCCGCCTTGTTCGATGATTCCCTTCGGGGGTCCGAGCGCAAGGTAGACGAGCACATCCACGAGCTTCAGCGAGCCAAGGGCTCCGAGGAGCTGAGGGCGGAGTCAGAGGCACTGCACCGCAGGGTCAAAACCCTGGCGTCAGGCCTCGCCATGGCCGAGGTAGCCAAAGGCCTGTCCGCTACCGCCCTCCTCAAGGCCAAGGCGGAGCGAGACGAAGCTGTGTCCGCCCGGGAGGTCGCACAGCGGGAGGCGGCTCAACTTCAAGGCGAGGTCGCTGCTCTGAAGACGGAGATCGCGGCCTTGAAGGAGACACACGCCAACGGCCTTCGGGCTCAGCAAGGTCGCCTCCAAGCCCAACTGGACGATCTCCTCAAGAAAGGCGCCCTGGCCGCTGTGGAGAAGTACAAGACCGAAAGGTCGAAGAAGCGGCGCCGAGGGGACGACAGTGGGGCGGAGACAAGCAAGCCTTGAGCTTGCTGCCTTGTAACTACTTTTGTAATTTTTGTCAATCAATGAAATTTATATCTTTTTGAGTCCGCATATGCGTTTATTTCTTTCTATGTGCCACTTATGAGTCCGCTCTAGGAGTTCGCAGCGATCTCGAGAGTGATACCCCGGGCGAGGCAGCTAATTCGATTCAATCTTTTTATTTTAAAGTATATGCAAACGAAAAACTCGGCATGCTCGCAAAAACTCGAGTCTCTGAGCCCGGAAAACGTTTAAGCGAACCAAAAGACTTCAAAAACTTCCCTACACTCAGAGACTTAAACCATTTTTATTTTAAAGGAAACTAATAAGTGCTAGCTGCCCCCTGCCTGGTTAATTTCTCTCGATGATCCTGTTTGGCGGGCTCGCCCTTTGAGGGGTTTGCCAACGCCAAGATGCTTCCGTTCATGGCAGGTGAACGCGAAGGATCCTGGTTAGGTTTAGAGTCCACTAGGCAGCGGACTTCCCCGGGAAGCTCAAGGTCGCCCACTGGCTGCCTCTGAGGATCCCGGTCTTGCTTTAAGTCCGCACAACGGCGGACTGCCCCGGGAAACTCAAGGTCGCCCACTGGCTGTCTCTGAGGATCCCGGTCTTGCTTTAAGTCCGCACAACGGCGGACTGCCCCGGGAAGCTCAAGGTCGCCCACTGGCTGCCTCTGAGGATCCCGGTCTTGCTTTAAGTCCGCACAACGGCGGACTGCCCCGGGAAACTCAAGGTCGCCCACTAGCTGCCTCTGAGGATCCCGGTTTTGCTTTAAGTCCGTACAACGGCGGACTGCCCCGGGAAGCTCAAGGTCGCCCACTGGCTGCCTCTGAGGATCCCGGTCTTGCTTTAAGTCCGCGCAACGGTGGACTGCACACTATAGATCATGTGGGCTCTGTCTGCGCCGAGCCTCCTAGTTAAATTGTTGAAAACCTCTATCGTTCATTCATAAATTCTTCAGAATTTACAAAAATTCCCTTAGGCATAGAACTTGCGAAGGTGCAGAGCGTTCCAAGGTCGCTCTAACAGGTCGCCTCCAGCGATCATCAACCGGTAAGCCCCCGAGCTTCCTGCTTCGTGTATTATGTATGGGCCTTCCCAGTTCGCCGCGAGCTTTCCTGCATTAGGCTCTTGCGTGTTTGCAAACACCTTTCTCATCACCAAATCGCCGGCCTTGAATGCCCGATGGCGGACTCTTTTGTCATAGGCGCGCTTCATCTTTTGTCTGTATCTGGCGAGGTGTAGATTGGTGCGCTCTTGTCTTTCTTCGAGCTGATCAAGGGAGTCGACGAGCAGTTTGTCGTTGTCGACCTCCGCCGACGCAAGCCTTCTTTCAGTGGGCAGCTCGGCCTCTATGGGTAGCACGGCTTCGCAACCAAAAGTGAGACTGAAAGGGGATTCGTTAGTTGAGCGACGTGGAGTAGTGCGATAGGCCCACAAGACTCCATCGAGCTCCTGCTCCCACAATCCTTTTTTCCCTTCCAGCCTCTTCTTGAGGTTGTCCAAGATCACGCGATTCGTTGCTTCGGCCTGCCCATTGCTTTGAGGGTACCTTGGGGAAGAGAATCTTAGGTCGACTCCATTTTCAACACAAAAGCTTCTGATTAAGCGATTGTCGAACTGGCGACCATTGTCGGTGATAAGTACCCGAGGCAGACCGAACCGACAGAAAATATTCTTCCAAAGGAAGTCTTTTACCTGCTTCTCGCCTATCTTAGCTAGCGGGACGGCTTCCACCCATTTGGTGAAGTAGTCCGTAGCTACTAGGATGAATTTCCTTTGCCGGGCTGACACGGGGAAAGGTCCCACAATGTCCAACCCCCATTGCTGGAAAGGCCAGGGGCTCGCCAGGGGATGCAGTTCTTCTGCGGGCATATGGTTCGTGGTGGCGTGCTTCTGGCATTGGATACACCTCTGGGCGACCTTCAAAGCGTCTTGCTCCAGAGTGGGCCACCAGTATCCTTGCCTTCGTACTTTCGCAGCAAGGGACCGCCCACCAGCGTGGTTTCCCAGCTCGCCAGAGTGAATGCACTTTAAAACTTCTTCAGTTTCCGGGCTCTCGACGCAACGGAGATTCGGCCCGCCAAAGGATCTTCGAAAAAGGCGATCCCAGCGAATGAGATAGCGCCCAGCGCATTTCTCCACTCGCCGGGCTTCCTCTCTATCCTCTGGTAGCTCGCCCTTCTGGAGAAAGCGAAAAATGGGGGCGGTCCACCCGCTGGGTGGTACGTCGGCGGAGACTTGGTTAACAGCGAGCTCCATCAGTTGGAGCTGAGACTGATTTTGGACTTCGATGAGAATCTGGCGAGCCTCTGATGTTCCCAGCAAAGAGGCGGTGTTTGCCAAAGCATCAGCTCGCCTATTATCGGCTCGTGGAATTTGCTCGAAGGAGATCTTTTCAAACTCCGCGGCCTTGTGCTTCACCAGATCCACATAGCCCGCCATTCAAAAGTTTCGCGGAGATCGGCAACATGCCCCTCTCGCTCCCGACTCTTCACCAGGAGGTCGTCTACATAAACTTCGATGTTTCTACCGATCTGATCTTTGAACATATGAGTGACTAACCTTTGGTAGGTCGCTCCAATGTTCTTAAGTCCGAACGGCATCACTCGATAGCAGTACAGCTTCTGGTAGCCCGCTCCAGAGTAGAAGGCGGTCTTCTCCTGATCGTCGGCGTGGAGAGGTATCTGGTTATACCCAGAGTATCCATCCATGAAGGACAGGGCCTGGAACCCGACAGCTGCGTCGACCAGTGCGCCTATTCTCGGAAGAGGAAATCCGTCCTTCGGGCATGCCTTGTTGAGGTCGGAGAAGTCAATGCACACCCTGACTGCTCCGCTCTTCTTAGGCACCGCCACGATATTGGAGATCCACTCGGGGAAGTGCGCCTCGCGGATGAAGCCGGCTCGCTCCAGCTTGTCTATCTCCGCCGCCACTGCAACGGACTTCGCAGTAGGTATGTGCCGAGCTTTCTGCTTGACCGGCGGGAACTCCTTCATGGTGTGCAGACAATGACAGGCGACCTCCGGGTCAATCCCTGGCATGTCCACGAAGCTCCAGGCGAATACGTCACGGTATTCCCTGAGTAAGTTGGTTATGGCCAGGACCTCGCCCTTGGTTAGCGAGGTCCCGAGGCTAACAACTCTTGGCCCTTCCTTGCCGCCAAGGTCGATCTCTTGAAGTGGTTCGGCAATTGGAAAACTTCCTCTCTTGGGGGTTGTCGGGCGACCTCCCTCCTCCAACTTAAGGTCCACACCGCTCCCACCCGGGGGTGGAGTAGGGGACTTAAGCGAGGAGGCCTCCAGCGGGCTCCCCAATAGCTCGCTCGTAGCGGGCGGTAATTGCTAGGAGGGCGCGGGCCTCTTGGCCTCGGCGACCTCCATGTCCATGAGGTGAAGGACATCCTGCTCGCATCGGGTAGCGGCTACCTGATCACCCCGAATTACTACGACCCCGCTCGCGGTCGGGAATTTGAGGGCCTGATGGTTGGGTGAAGCTACCGCATTCATTTGCCTTAGCCAAGGCCGCCCAAGGATGGCGTTAAATGCGGAACTTCCATCCACTACCGCGAAGCGGACCTGGAGAGCCTCCGGGCCAGCGGTCACAGTGAGGGTTATTTCCCCTGCCACTTTGGCGACCTCGCCGGTGAATCCACTGAGGGAGCTCGTCGAGGGAGACAGGTCGGCGAGTCTCAACCCCATTCGCAGGTAGGCCGACAGAAAAAGGATGTCCACGGCGCTCCCCGAATCAACCAGATCTCGCCTCACCTCGATGTTAGCCATCATCAGGCGTATGACGAGGGGGTCATTGTGGGGCGTAACGACCCCAGTCATGTCATCTTCCGAAAACCAGAGAAAATTGCGGGCTTCCACCCTTGGTGCTTGAAGTAAAGTAGGAGTTAGCGAGACGGAAAATACCTTCTGTGCCCGCTCCATCTCCCTGACTCGTCGGCGGGCTTCATTACTGGATCTCGGGCCGCTCAGCCGCCCGCTAATGGTATGGCAGATCGCCGGTCCTCCCGGGAGAGGCGGAGGCAGGGCGGGCTCAGCGGGCCCCGGGCGATCTCCCTCCCGAGGAGCCCGTGCCGGTACCACCTCGAACCTCCTTGGAGGCGAAATAAACTGATTCAAGTGGCCCTGGGTGACCAAATCCTCGAGGTGGTTCTTGAGAGCCCGGCATCTGTTAGTGTGATGCCCAGGGCTTCGATGAAAAGCGCACCGCCACGAGTTGTCGGTAGAGCCAGGCTCTCCGACCTGCAGGGATGGCGGGTACTGGAAGAAAGGTTCATTCCGAATCTGATGGAAGATTTGTCCTGGCGAGTGGGTTAGCACGGTGAAGTCCCGCTCCCCGGGTCCTGAAGGCAGGCGCCAGTTCGCCGGCCTTCCAGCGACAGCCGCGGGGGCTTCAGCGGGCTGTTCAGCAGGAACAGCGGGCGGTCCGGGCAAAGGCACCGCCAGGGGCACCTCCCTTCTCTCCACGGCCTTAACGACAAGCGGTCGCGGGGCCGGAGGAGGTCGCTGCTCGACTGCCTTTCCCTTCCGGTCTAGCACAGCGTCTTCGAGCTTGATGTGTTGCACGGTACGATCTTGGCCCGCCGCGTCTTCCAGAGCGAGGTAGGCGCTTCGGAATCGCGTTGCGAAGCATCGGAGCGTCTCGCGGGCTCCCATGGTTAAGGTAAACAGAGACTCGATTCTCTTCGGGGGCTGCCTATTGCAGCGATACTGCTCCAGGAATAGCCTAGAGAGAGTTGGAAAGTCGGGGAACATGCCGGGCGGCAACTTGTGGAACCAGTTCAATGCCGAGCCGGTCAAGCTGCTCGGGAATGCTCGGCACAAGACGTGGTCTTGGTCCCGGAAAAACAGGAGCTTTCTGTAAGCCAAGAGATGGTCAACGGGATCCTGCGACCCGTCGAACAATACAAACTTCGGGGGGGTCCAGTGGTGCGGAAAACCCCCTTGGTGGAGCTCGCTGGTGAAAGGCGAGCTACCTCCGTGGGCGGCGAGGTCTTCAAGTAAATCTACTGGCGCACTAGATCGCTGCCAGTGCCCGGGGAGAACTCCCAGAGGCGGCTGCGCAGGTCCTAGGCGGTCTCACACGCTCCCTTGTGGCAAGGTCAGTCCCACCCCGCGGCGACCCTCGGGGGCAACCGCTCGGCGACCTCCTTGCCGTCCACCCGCGGATTCCTTCAACGCGTCAGTTGGTCTGTGGGAGGCCGTTGCCTCGCGAGCTTCGGAAGGTATTTCCACCACGGGCTCTTTCCCTCGTCACCGATGGCGCGGGTCGCGATCTCGCTCTAGAGACCTTTTCTCCGATCCGTCAGAATCAACGCTCCGGCTACGGCAGCAAGGGATGGTCGCGCGTGAGGTCGCCTGGTTGCTAGATCGCTGGGTGACTAGCTTCTGCAACCTTGTGAGCGGGGTTTCCGGCACCCCTCGCGCAGCCGCTCTCCCGACTGGGGGTTCCGGATGGGAAACCTGCCGCGTCGGAGTGATCGTGGGAGGGCGCGATGTTGACGCCGGTGGTCGCACCGGAGACACCGTCTTCGCCGGCCCAGATCGTCAGCTGGCCGCCAGAGCCTGACGCAATCGTGTCAGCTCCTCCATCATCGCCCGCTGGGTGGCCAACATCTCCAACAAGAGTTGGTCACTGAGTCGGACCGGGGGCTGAGGGGTCTCGACCGGAGGCTCGCTGCGCGCAGATCTGGCACGAGTCCTCGGTCGCCTGCGTCCCCTTGTCACCGGAGCCATCTTTGGGGTTACAAAAGCGAACGGTGCTCAACCGCGTGGCCGTGGGCGTTCTCGCAGGAACCAGTCGAAGATCCCACAGACGGCGCCAAATGTTCGGGGGATTTTTCGCTGGTCCGTGCGGGCTACCTGCAAGACAAAGAAAAGAGAACGTGAGAACGGCTGGCTCCCTTAGGAGCGCAGACCCTCCGACGCTCAAGTCAGTCACGGTGGCACAACGGCGAGCTGCGGTATACCAAAGTGGTAGGAAAAGGAATTCGAACCCGTACTATGGAGCCTGGGGGTGAGCATTTATAGCAGTCGGCGGCCTATCATACCCCGACACGTGGAGATTCTTCCAGGGCTTTCTAGACCCCCACGATCTGGCTCGCGTGGGTCTGACAGTCCTTGGTACTTGCGCCCTGACATTCTGTCGTCAAGCCTACCGGATGGTTTGAGTGGGGGAGGGAATCTTTCTTGTCGTGGCCAGGTGGCCATTCTGGAATGCTCGAGTCTGGGCGGTCTCAGGGAGGAAGCAAAGGCAAGCTCGCCCTACACTGCTCCGCCCCCGTGTCCGTATTTATCAAGAGTCGGACCTTGCGGGAGCAACCTCTTCGATAAACAGGGGTCTGGGCGAGCTCCTGAGCGAGCTAGACGAGCTCCTGAGCGAACATGGGCGAGCTCCTGTGCGAGCATGGGCGAGCTCGTGCGCGAGCTAGGCGAGTTCCTGAGCGAGCTAGGCGAGCTCATGCGCGAGCTAGGCGAGCTCCTGAGTGAACTTGGGCGAGCTCCTGTGCGAGCATGGGCGAGCTCGTGCGCGAGCTAGGCGAGCTCCTGAGTGAACTTGGGCGAGCTCCTGAGCGAGCTCTTGGCCTTCGGTCCCTTCAGCCCAATGTGGATCTCGCTCCACTGTCAAGATGATTCGATGAGTACGGGGGAGCGAACTCCTGCGGGGTCTAGGAGGGGCGAGCTGCACTCAGATACAAGGTGTCCATCCAGCTCCCTGTGGGGGCGAGCTCCTGATGGGCTGGGAGGGGCGAGCTGCACTCAGATACAAGGTGTCCATCCAGCTCCCTGCGGGGGCAAGCTCCTGATGGGCTGGGAGGGGCGAGCTGCACTCAGATACAAGGTGTCCATCCAGCTCCCTATGGGGGCGAGCTCCTGATGGGCTGGGAGGGCGAGCTCCCTGCGAGCTTAAATGGGGCACGCTCGGCTTCCGAGGGTTCCAGCTCCTGGACGGGCTTCCTCGAGAACTCTATCTCCGATGTGCTTTGCAAGGCTATCCAAGATATGTGGTTTCTGGCTAACCCCAACAAGTAAGAATGGATCGTACGAATGAAATAGAATGGATTGTGCGAATGAATTAGAATGGATCGTACGAATGAATTAGAATGGATCGTGTGAAAGAATTAGAAGGATTTTATGAATTAATTAGAATAGATCGTATGAATGAATTAGAATGGATCGTACGAATGAATTAGAATGGATCGTACGAATGAACTAGAATGGATACATTCGTGCGAATGAATTAGAATGGATCGTACGAATGAATTAGAATGGATCGTACGAATGAATTAGAATGGATCTTACGAATGAATTAGAATGGATCGTACGAATGCACGATCCATGCTAATTCATTCGTTCGATCAATTCTAATTCATTAGCACGATCCATTCTAATTCATTCGTACGATCCATTCTAATTCATTCGCACAATCCATTCTAATTCATTCGTACGATCCATTCTAATTCTTTCACACGATCCATTCTAATTCATTCTTACGATCCATCCTAATTCATTCGTACGATCTATTCTAATTCATTCGTACGATCCATTCTAATTCATTCGTACGATCCATTCTAATTCCTTCGTACGATCCATTCTAATTCCTTCATACAATCCATTCTAATTCTTTCACACGATCCATTCTAATTCATTCGTACGATCCATTCTAATTCATTCGTGTAATCCATTCTATTTCATTCGTACGATCCATTCTTACTCATTCGTACGATCCATTCTAATTCATTCACACGAATGTATCCATTCGTACGAATGAATTAGAATAGATTGTACGAATGAATTAGAATGGATCGTACGAATGAATTAGAATGGATCGTATGAATGAATTAGAATGGATCGTACGAATGAATTAGAATGGATCATGCGAATGAATTAGAATGGATCGTACGAATGAATTAGAATGAATCGTACGAATGAACTAGAATGGATACATTCGTGCGAATGAATTAGAATGGATCGTACGAATGAATTAGAATGGATCGTACGAATGAATTAGAATGGATCGTACGAATGAATTAGAATGGATCATACGAATGAGTAAGAATGGATCGTACGAATGAAATAGAATGGATTGTACGAATGAATTAGTATGGATCGTACGAATGAATTAGAATGGATCGTGTGAAAGAATTAGAATGGATTGTCTGAATGAATTAGAATGGATCATATGAATGAATTAGAATGGATCGTGCGAATGAATTCGAATGGATCGTACGAATGAATTAGAATGGATACATTCGTGCGAATGAATTAGAATGGATACATTCGTGCGAAAGAATTAGAATAGATCGTATGAATGAATTAGAATGGATCCTATGAATGAATTAGAATGGATCGTGCGAATGAATTAGAATGGATCGTACGAATGAATTAGAATGGATCGTGCTAATGAATTAGAATTGATCGAATGAATGAATTAGCATGGATCGTGCTAATGAATTAGAATGGAACGTACGAATGAATTAGAATGGATCGTGTGAAAGAATTAGAATGGATTGTATGAATGAATTAGAATGAATTCGCACGATCCATTTGAATTCATTCGCACGATCCATTCTAATTCATTCTTACGATCCATTCTAATTCATTCATACAATCCATTCTAATTCTTTCACACGATCCATTCTAATTCATTCGTAGGATCCATTCTAATTCATTCGTACAATCTATTCTATTTCATTCGTACGATCCATTCTTACTCATTCGTATGATCCATTCTAATTCATTCGAATGAATGTATCCATTCTAATTTATTCGTACGATCCATTCTAATTCATTCGTACGATCCATTCTAATTCATTCGTACGATCCATTCTTACTCATTCGTATGATCCATTCTAATTCATTCGTACGATCCATCCTAATTCATTCGCACAATCTATTCTAATTCATTCGTACAATCTATTCTAATTCATTCGTACGATACATTCGTGCGAATGAATTAGAATGGATCATACGAATGAGTAAGAATGGATCGTACGAATGAAATAGAATGGATTGTACGAATGAATCAGAATGGATCGTACAAATGAATTAGAATGGATCGTACGAATGAATTAGAATGGATCATACGAATGAGTAAGAATGGATCGTACAAATGAAATAGAATGGATTGTACGAACGAATTAGAATGGATCGTACGAATGAATTAGAATGAATCGTGTGAAAGAATTTGAATGCATTGTATGAATGAATTAGAATGGATCGTATGAATGAATTAGAATGGATCGTGCGAATGAATTCGAATGGATCGTATGATCCATTCGAATAGAATGGATCGTATGAATGAATTAGAATGGATCGGGCGAATGAATTAGAATGGATCATATGAATGAATTAGAATGGATCGTATAAATGAATTAGAATGAATCGTGCGAATGAATTAGAATGGATCGTACGAATGAATTAGAATGGATCGTACGAATGAATTAGAATGGATCATACGAATGAGTAAGAATGGATCGTACGAATGAAATAGAATGGATTGTACGAATAAATTAGAATGGATACATTCGTGCGAATGAATTAGAATGGATCGTACGAATAAATTAGAATGGATCGTGCTAATGAATTAGAATTGATCGAACAAATGAATTAGCATGGATCGTGCTAATGAATTAGAATGGATCGTACGAATGAATTAGAATGGATCGTGCGAATGAATTAGAATGGATCGTACGAATGAATTAGAATGGATACATTTGTGCGAATGAATTAGAATGGATCATACGAATGAATTAGAATGGATCGTATGAATGAATTAGAATGGATCGTTCGAATGAATTCGAATGGATCGTACGAATTCATTCTAATTCATTCATACAATCCATTCTAATTCTTTCACACGATCCATTCTAATTCATTCGTACGTTCCATTCTAATTCATTCGCACAATCCATACTAATTCATTCGTACGATCCATTCTAATTCATTCATATGATCCATTCTAATTCATTCGTACGATCCATTCTAATTCATTCGCACAAATGTATCCATTCTAATTCATTCGTACGATCCATTCTAATTCATTCGCACGATCCATTCTAATTCATTCGCACGATCCATTCTAATTCATTCGTATGATCCATTCTAATTCATTCGCACGATCCATTCTAATTCATTCATACGATCCATTCTAATTCATTCATAAAATCCATTCTAATTCATTCATACGATCTATTCTAATTCTTTCGCACGAATGTATCTATTCTAATTCATTCGCACGAATGTATCCATTCTAATTCATTCGTACGATCCATTCTAATTCATTCGCACGATCCATTCTAATTCATTCGTACGATCAATTCTAATTCATTCGCACAAATGTATCCATTCTAATTCATTCGTACGATCCATTCTAATTCATTCATAGGATCCATTCTAATTCATTCATACAATCCATTCTAATTCATTCGCACGAATGTTTCCATTCTAATTCACTCGTACGATCAGTTCTAATTCATTCACAAAATCTATTCTAATTCATTCATACGATCCATTCTAATTCATTCATACGAATGTATCCATTCTAATTCATTCATACGATCCATTCTAATTCATTCGTACGATCCATTCTCATTCACTCATACGATCCATTCTAATACATTCATACGATCCATTCTAATTCATTTGCACGAATATATCCATTCTAATTCATTCGTACGATCCATTCTAATTCCTTCGTACGATCCATTCTAATTCATTCGTACGATCTATTCTATTTCATTCGTACGATCCATTCTTACTCATTCGTACGATCCATTCTAATTCATTCGTCCGATCCATTCTAATTCATTCGCACGAATGTATCCATTCTAATTCATTCGTACGATCCATTCTAATTCTTTCGCACGATCCATTCTAATTCATTCGTACGATCCATTCTAATTCTTCCACACGATCCATTCTAATTCATTCGTACGATCCATTCTAATTCATTCGCACGATCCATACTAATTCATTCGTACGATCCATTCTAATTCATTCATATGATCCATTCTAATTCATTCGTACGATCCATTCTAATTCATTCGCACAAATGTATCCATTCTAATTCATTCGTACGATCCATTCTAATTCATTCGCACGATCCATTCTAATTCATTCGCACGATCCATTCTAATTCATTCGTATGATCCATTCTAATTCATTCGTACGATCCATTCTAATTAATTCGTATGATCCATTCTAATTCATTCGTATATTCCATTCTAATTCATTCGCACGATCCATTCATTCGTACGATGCATTCTAATTCAGGATCGTACGAATGAATTAGAATGGATACAATCGTGCGAATGAATTAGAATTGATCGTACGAATGAATTAGAATGGATCGTGTGAATGAATTAGAATGGATCGTACGAATGAATTAGAATGGATCGTACGAATGAATTAGAATGGATCGTACGAATGAATTAGAATGGATCTTACGAATGAATTAGAATGGATCGTACGAATGAATTAGAATGGATACATTCGTGCGAATGAATTAGAATGGATCGGACGAATGAATTAGAATGGATCGTATGAATGAATTAGAATGGATCAAATGAATGAATTAGAATGGATCGTATGAATGAATTAGAATGCATCGTACGAAAAAATTAGAATGGATATATTCGTGCGAATGAATTAGAATGGATCGTACGAATGAATTAGACTGGATCGTACGAATGAATTTGAATGGATACATTTGTGCGAATGAATCTAAATGGATTGTATGAATGAATTACAATGGATCGTACGAATGAATTAGAATGGATCGTACGAATGAATTAGAATAGCTCATACGAATGAATTAGAATGAATCATATGAATGAATTAGAATGGTTTCATTCGTGCGAATGAATTAGAATAGATCGTACGAATGAATTAGAATGGATCGTACGAATAAATTAGAATGGATCGTGGGAATGAATTAGAATGGATCGTACGAATGAATTAGAATGGATCCACCGAATGAGTTAGAATGGATCATACGAATGAATTAGAATGGATTGTACGAATGAATTAGAATGGATTGTGTGAATGAATAAGAATGGATTGTCTGAATGAATAAGAATGGATCGTACGAATGAATTAGAATGGATCGTGCGAATGAATTAGAATGAATCGTACGAATGTATTAGAATGGATCGTACGAATGAATTAGAATGAATCGTACGATCCATTCTAATTCATTCGTAAGATCCATTCTAATTCATTCGCACGAATGTATCCATTCTAGTTCATTCGTACGATCCATTCTAGTTCATTCGTACGATCCATTCTAATTCATTCGTACGATCCATTCTAATTCATTCGTATGATCCATTCTAATTAATTCGTATGATCCATTCTAATTCATTCGTACGATCCATTCTAATTCATTCATACAATCCATTCTAATTCATTCGCACGAATGTATCCATTCTAATTAATTCATACGATCCATTCTAATTCATTCGTATGATCCATTCTTATTCATTCGCACGATCCAGTCTAATGGATTCGCACGATCCATTCTAATTTATTCGCACGAATGTATCCATTCTAATTCATACGATCGTGTGAATGAATTAGAATGGTTATATTCATCCGAATGAATTAGAATGGATCATACGAATGGATTAGAATGGATCGTACGAATGGATTAGAATGGATACATTCGTGCGAATGAATTAGAATGGATTGTATGAATGAATTAGAATGGATCGTACGATCCATTCGAATTCATTCGTACGATCCATTCTAATTCATTCGTACGATCCATTCTAATTCATTCGTACGAATGTATCCATTCTAATTCATTTGCACGATCCATTCTAATTCATTCCTATGATCTATTCTAATTCATTCGTACGATCCATTCTAATTCATTCTAATTCATTCGTACGATCCATTCTACGATCCATTCTAATTCATTCGTATATTCCATTCTAATTCATTAGCACGATCCATGCTAATGAATTAGAATGGATCGTACGATCCAATCTAATTCATTCATACGATCCATTCTTACTCATTCATATGATCCATTCTAATTCAATCGTACGATCCATTCTAATTCATTCGTACGATCAATTCTAATTCCTTCGTACGATCCATTCTAATTCATTCGTACGATCCATTCTAATTCATTCGAACTATCCATTCTAATTCCTTCGTACGATCCATTCTAATTCATTCATACGATCCATTCTAATTCATTCGCGCAATCTATTCTAATTCATTCGTACGATCCATTCTAATTCATTCTTACGATCCATTCTAATTCATTCATACAATCCATTCTAATTTATTCGCACGAATGTATCCATTCTAATTCATTCGTACGATCCATTCTAATTCATTCGCACAATCTATTCTAATTCATTCATACGATCCATTCTAATTCATTCGCACGAATGTATCCATTCTAATTCATTCATACAATCCATTCTACTTCATTCGTACTATCCATTCTAATTCACTCATACGATCCATTCTAATTCATTCATACGATCCATTATATTTCATTTGCACAAATATATCCATTCTAATTCATTCGTAGGATCCATTCTAATTCCTTCGTACGATCCATTCTAATTCCTTCGTACGATCCATTCTATTTCATTTGTATGATCCATTCTAATTCATTCGTACGATCCATTCTAATTCCTTCGTATCCATTCTAATTCACTCATACGATCCATTCTAATTCATTCGTACGATCTATTCTAATTCATTCATACAATCCATTCTAATTCATTCGCACGAATGTATCCATTCTAATTCATTCGTACGATCAGTTCTAATTCATTCACAAAATCTATTCTAATTCATTCATACGATCCATTCTAATTCATTCACACGAATGTATCTATTCTAATTCATTCATACGATCCATTCTAATTCATTCGTACGATCCATTCTAATTCACTCATACGATCCATTCTAATACATTCATACGATCCATTCTAATTCATTTGCACGAATATATCCATTCTAATTCATTCGTACGATCCATTCTAATTCCTTCGTACGATCCATTCTAATTCATTCGTACGATCTATTCTATTTCATTCGTACGATCCATTCTTACTCATTCGTACGATCCATTCTAATTCATTCGTCCGATCAATTCTAATTTATTCACACGAATGTATGCATTCTAATTCATTCGTTCGATCAATTCTAATTCATTAGCACGATCCATTCTAATTCATTCGTACGATCCATTCTAATTCATTCGCACGATCCATTCTAATTCATTCATAGGATCCATTCTAATTCATTCATACGATCTATTCTAATTCTTTCGCACGAATGTATCCATTCTAATTCATTCGCACGAATGTATCCATTCTAATTCATTCGTACGATCCATTCTAATTCATTCGTACGATCCATTCTAATTCATTCGTACGATCCATTCTAATTTATTCATACGATCCATTCTAATTCATTCGTACGATCCATTCTAATTCATTCGCACGAATGTATCCATTCTAGTTCATTCGTACGATCTATTCTAATTCATTCGCATGGATCATGCATTCGTACGATCCATTCTAATTCATTCGTAAGATCCATTCTAATTCATTCGTACGATCCATTCTAATTCATTCGTACGATCAATTCTAATTCATTCGCACGAATGTATCCATTCTAGTTCATTCGTACGATCCATTCTAATTCATTCGTACGATCCATTCTAATTAATTCATACGATCTATTCTAATTCATTCATACAATCCGTTCTAATTCATTCACACGATCCATTCTAATTCATTCGTACGATCCATTCTAATTCATTCGCACAATCCATTTTATTTCATTCGTACGATCCATTCTTACACATTCGTATGATCCATTCTAATTCATTCGCACGAATGTATGCATAATGGATCATACGAATAAGTAAGAATGGATCGTACGAATGAAATAGAATGGATTGTGCGAATGAATTTGAATGGACCGTACGAAAGAATTAGAATGGATACATTCGTGCGAATGAATTAGAATGGATCAGACGAATGAATTAGAATGGATTGTACGAATGAATTAGAATGGATCGTATGAATGAATTAGAATGGTTCGTATGAATCAATTAGAATAGATACATTCGTCCGAATGAATTAAAATGGATCATACGAATGAGTAAGAATGGATTGTACGAATGAAATAGAATAGATTGTACGAATGAATTAGAATGGATCCTACGAATGAATTAGAAAAGATCGCATGAAAGAATTAGAATGGATTGTATGAATGAATTAGAATGAATTCGTACGATCCATTCGAATTCATTCGCACGATCCATTCTAATTCATTCATACGATCCATTCTAATTCATTCATACAATCCATTCTAATTCTTTCACACGATCCATTCTAATTCATTCGTAGGATCCATTCTAATTCATTCGTACAATCTATTCTATTTCATTCGTACGATCCATTCTTACTCATTCGTATGATCCATTCTAATTCATTCAGACAAATGTGTCCATTCTAATTTATTCGTACGATCCATTCTAATTCATTCGTACGATCCATTCTAATTCATTCGTACGATCCATTCTAATTCATTCGCCCGATCCATTCTAATTCATTCGCACGAATGTATCCATTCTAATTCATTCGTACGATCCATTCTAATTCATTCGTAAGATCCGTTCTAATTCATTCGTACAATCCATTCTAATTCATTCGTACGATCCATTCTAATTCATTCGTAAGATCCGTTCTAATTCATTCGTACAATCCATTCTAATTCACTCATACGATCCATTCTAATTCATTCGTACGATCCATTCTAATTCATTCATACAATCTATTCTAATTCATTCGCACGAATGTATCCATTCTAATTCATTCGTACGATCAGTTCTAATTCATTCACAAAATCTATTCTAATTCATTCATACGATCCATTCTAATTCATTCACACGAATGTATCTATTCTAATTCATTCATATGATCCATTCTAGTTCATTCGTACGATCCATTCTAATTCACTCATACGATCCATTCTAATACATTCATACGATCCATTCTAATTCATTTGCACGAATATATCCATTCTAATTCATTCGTACGATCCATTCTAATTCCTTCGTACGATCCATTCTAATTCATTCGTACGATCTATTCTATTTCATTCGTACGATCCATTCTTACTCATTCGTACGATCCATTCTAATTCATTCGTCCGATCAATTCTAATTCATTCACACGAATGTATGCATTCTAATTCATTCGTTCGATCCATTCTAATTCATTCGTACGATCCATTCTAATTCATTCACACGATCCATTCTAATTCATTCATAGGATCCATTCTAATTCATTCATACGATCTATTCTAATTCTTTTGCACGAATGTATCCATTCTAATTCATTCGCACGAATGTATCCATTCTAATTCATTCGTACGATCCATTCTAATTCATTCGTACGATCCATTCTAATTCATTCGTATGATCCATTCTAATTTATTCATACGATCCATTCTAATTCATTCGTACGATCCATTCTAATTCATTCGCACGAATGTATCCATTCTAGTTCATTCGTACGATCTATTCTAATTCATTCGCATGGATCATGCATTCGTACGATCCATTCTAATTCATTCGTAAGATCCATTCTAATTCATTCGTACGATCCATTCTAATTCATTCGTACGATCCATTCTAATTCATTCGCACGAATGTATCCATTCTAGTTCATTCGTACGATCCATTCTAATTCATTCGTACGATCCATTCTAATTAATTCATACGATCTATTCTAATTCATTCATACAATCCGTTCTAATTCTTTCACACGATCCATTCTAATTCATTCGTACGATCCATTCTAATTCATTCGCACAATCCATTTTATTTCATTCGTACGATCCATTCTTACACATTCGTATGATCCATTCTAATTCATTCGCACGAATGTATCCATAATGGATCATACGAATAAGTAAGAATGGATCGTACGAATGAAATAGAATGGATTGTGCGAATGAATTAGAATGGACCGTACGAATGAATTAGAATGGATACATTCGTGCGAATGAATTAGAATGGATCAGACGAATGAATTAGAATGGATCGTACGAATGAATTAGAATGGATCGTATGAATGAATTAGAATGGATCGTACGAATCAATTAGAATAGATACATTCGTCCGAATGAATTAAAATGGATCATACGAATGAGTAAGAATGGATTGTACGAATGAAATAGAATAGATTGTACGAATGAATTAGAATGGATCCTACGAATGAATTAGAAAAGATCGCATGAAAGAATTAGAATGGATTGTATGAATGAATTAGAATGAATTCGTACGATCCATTCGAATTCATTCGCACGATCCATTCTAATTCATTCATACGATCCATTCTAATTCATTCATACAATCCATTCTAATTCTTTCACACGATCCATTCTAATTCATTCGTAGGATCCATTCTAATTCATTCGTACAATCTATTCTATTTCATTCGTACGATCCATTCTTACTCATTCGTATGATCCATTCTAATTCATTCGGACAAATGTGTCCATTCTAATTTATTCGTACGATCCATTCTAATTCATTCGTACGATCCATTCTAATTCATTCATACGATCCATTCTAATTCATTCGCCCGATCCATTCTAATTCATTCGCACGAATGTATCCATTCTAATTCATTCGTACGATCCATTCTAATTCATTCGTAAGATCCGTTCTAATTCATTCGTACAATCCATTCTAATTCATTCGTACGATCCATTCTAATTCATTCGCACGAATGTATCCATTCTAGTTCATTCGTACGATCCATTCTAATTAATTCGTACGATCCATTCTAATTCATTCTCACGATCCATTCTAATTCATTCGTACGATCCATTCTAATTCATTCATACGATCCATTCTAATTCATTCGTACGATCCATTCTGATTCATTCGCACAAATGTATCCATTCTAATTCATTCGCACGATCCATTCTAATTCATTCGCATGATCCATTCTAATTCATTCGCACGATCTGTTCTTATTCATTCGCACAATCCATTCTAATTCATTCGCACGAATGTATCCATTCTAATTCATTCGTAAGATCCATTCTAATTCATTCGTACGACCCATTCTAATTCATTCGTATGATCCATTCTACTTAATTCGTATGATCCATTCTAATTCATTCGTACGATCCATTCTAATTCATTCATACAATCCATTCTAATTCATTCGCACGAATGTATCCATTCTAATTAATTCGTACGATCCATTCTAATTCATTCGTATGATCCATTCTAATTCATTCGCACAATCCATTCTATTTCATTCGTACGATCCATTCTTACTCATTGGTATGATCCATTCTAATTCATTCGCACGAATGTATCCATTCTAATTCATTCGTACGAATCCATTCTAATTCATTCGTACAATTTATTCTATTTCATTCGTACGATCCATTCTTACTCATTCGTATGATCCATTCTAATTCATTCGGACGAATGTATCCATTCTAATTTATTCGTACGATCCATTCTAATTCATTCGTATGATCCATTCTAATTCATTCGTACGATCCATTCTAATTCATTCGTCCGATCCATTCTAATTCATTCGCACGAATGTATCCATTCTAATTCATTCGTACGATCCATTCTAATTCATTCGTACAATCCATTCTAATTCATTCATAAGATCCATTCTAATTCAATCGTACGATCCATTCTAATTCATTCGTACGATCCATTCTAATTCATTCGCACGAATGTATCCATTCTAGTTCATTCGTACGATCTATTCTAATTCATTCGCATGGATCATGCATTCATACGATCCATTCTAATTTATTCGTAAGATCCATTCTAATTCATTCGTACGATCCATTCTAATTCAATCGTACGATCCATTCTAATTCATTCGCACGAATGTATCCATTCTAGTTCATTCGTACGATCCATTCTAATTCATTCGTACGATCCATTCTAATTCATTCATATGATCTATTCTAATTCATTCATACAATCCATTCTAATTCTTTCACACGATCCATTCTAATTCATTCGTACGATCCATTCTAATTCATTCGCACAATCCATTCTATTTCATTCGTACGATCCACTCTTACTCATTCGTATGATCCATTCTAATTCATTCGCACGAATGTATCCATAATGGATCATACGAATGAGTAAGAATGGATCGTACGAATGAAATAGAATGGATTGTGCGAATGAATTAGAATGGACCGTACGAATGAATTAGAATGGATACATTCGTGCGAATGAATTAGAATGGATCGGACGAATGAATTAGAATGGATCGTACGAATGAATTAGAATGGATCGTACGAATGAATTAGAATGGATCGTACGAATAAATTAGAATGGATACATTCGTCCGAATGAATTAGAATGGATCATACGAATGAGTAAGAATGGATCGTACGAATGAAATAGAATAGATTGTACGAATGAATTAGAATGGATCCTACGAATGAATTAGAATAGATCGTGTGAAAGAATTAGAATGGATTGTATGAATGAATTAGAATGAATTCGTACGATCCATTCGAATTCATTCGCACGATCCATTCTAATTCATTCATACGATCCATTCTAATTCATTCATACAATCCATTCTAATTCTTTCACACGATCCATTCTAATTCATTCGTAGGATCCATTCTAATTCATTCGTACAATCTATTCTATTTCATTCGTACGATCCATTCTTACTCATTCGTATGATCCATTCTAATTCATTCGGACGAATGTATCCATTCTAATTTATTCGTACGCTCCATTCTAATTCATTCGTACGATCCATTCTAATTCATTCGTCCGATCCATTCTAATTCATTCGCACGAATGTATCCATTCTAATTCACTCGTACGATCCATTCTAATTCATTCGTACGATCCATTCTAATTCATTCGTAAGATCCATTCTAATTCATTCGTACGATCCATTCTAAATCATTCGTATGATCCATTCTAATTCATTCGCACGAATGTATCCATTCTAGTTCATTCGTACGATCCATTCTAATTCATTCATACAATCCATTCTAATTCATTCGCACGATCCATTCTAATTCATTCGTACGATCCATTCTAATTCATTCATACGATCCATTCTAATTCATTCGTACGATCCATTCTAATTCATTCGCACAAATGTATCCATTCTAATTCATTCGCACGATCCATTCTAATTCATTCGTACGATCCATTCTAATTAATTCGTACGATCTATTCTAATTCATTCATACAATCCATTCTAATTCATTCGCACGAATGTATCCATTCTAATTCATTCGTACGATCAGTTCTAATTCATTCACAAAATCTATTCTAATTCATTCATACGATCCATTCTAATTCATTCACACGAATGTATCCATTCTAATTCATTCATACGATCCATTCTAATTCATTCGTACGATCCATTCTAATTCACTCATACGATCCATTCTAATACATTCATATGATCCATTCTAATTCATTTGCACGAATATATCCATTCTAATTCATTCGTACGATCCATTCTAATTCCTTCGTACGATCCATTCTAATTCATTCGTTTGATCTATTCTATTTCATTCGTACGATCCATTCTTACTCATTCGTACGATCCATTCTAATTCATTCGTCCGATTCATTCTAATTCATTCGCACGAATGTATCCATTCTAATTCATTCGTTCGATCAATTCTAATTCATTAGCACGATCCATTCTAATTCATTCGTACGATCCATTCTAATTCATTCGCATGATCCATTCTAATTCATTTATAGGATCCATTCTAATTCATTCATACGATCTATTCTAATTCTTTCGCACGAATGTATCCATTCTAATTCATTCGCACGAATGTATCCATTCTAATTCATTCGTACGATCCATTCTAATTCATTCGTACGGTCCATTCTAATTCATTCATACGATCTGTTGGGGGTAGCTGAAATCTGCCCTGGAGTTCGCCCCCCCCCCCCCGTGCTCACCAAGTCACCTTGACAGGGCGCGAGATCCACATTGGGCTGAAGGGGCCTAGGCAAAGAGCACTCTTAGGAGCTCGCCTAAGCTCGCTGGAGCTCGCCTGAGCTCGCCCAGGAGCTCGCCTAAGCTCGCTCGGGAGCTCGCCTAAGCTCGCCCAGGTGCTCGCCTGAGCTCGCCCAGGAGCTCGCCAAGCCCACACGAGAATTCGCTGACAGTGGTAGCGGGAGTTAGACCGTCATGCATAACAAAGATACCGGCACCACAAACGCCCCTAGCTCGCGCAGGAGCTCGCCCCTAGCTCGCGCAGGAGCTCGCCCAAGCTTGCGCAGGAGCTCGCCCAAGCTCGCTCAAGAGCTCGCCCAAGCTCGCCAGAACTCCCCAGTTTATCGAAGAGGTCGCTCCCGTAAGGTCCGACTCTTAATAGATGTGGAAGAGAAGGCGGAGCAATGGAGGGCGAGCTCGCCTTAGCTTCCCACCGGAGGTCGCCCACAATGTATGAAAGGATGCCAGGTGTCGAAACCCAACGTAAGCTACGTGGACAAACGTGGTCCACGGAAGCCCGCTCAAATCAGTTCGAGACCTCCCAGACTTGAACATTCCAGAATAGCCACCTGGTAGTGACAAGAAAGATGCTCTCCCCCACTTAAACCGCCTGGCAGGCTCGGCGACAAAGAATGTCAGGGCGTGAGTACTAAGGACTGTCAGAGACCCACGCGAGCCGGATCGTGGGGGTCTAGAAGGATCTAGAAGAATCTCCACGTGTCGGGCCACGGTAGGCCGCCGATTGCTATAAATGCTCACCCCCAGGCTCCATAGTACAGGTTCGAAACCCCTTTCCCTACCACTTTGGTCCACTAAAGCTCGCCGTTGTGCACCTGAGACTGACTTGAGCGTCGGAGGGTCTGCGCTCCTAAGGGAGCCAGCCGTTCTCACGCTTTTTCTTTGTCTTGCAGGTAGCCCGCTCGGACCAGTGGAAAAATTCCCCCGAACATTTTGGCGCCGACTGTGGGATCTTTCCACTGGTTCCGGCGAGAACGCCCACGACCACACGGTTGAACACCGGAGGCTCTCGTAGCCCAAAGATGGCTCTGGCGATAAGGGGACGCCGACGACCGAGGACCCGAGCGAGGTCTGCGCGCAGCGAACCCCCTGTTGAGACCCCCCAGCCCCACGTCCCGCTCAGTGACCAGCTCCTGTTGCAGATGCTGGCTACCCAGCGGGCAATGATGGAGGAACTGACGCGGCTCCGTCAGGTTCCGGCGGCCAGCCGACGGTCTGGGCCGGCGAAGACGGCGGCTCCGGTACGACCACCAGCATCAGCATCGCGCCCGCCCACGACCGTTCAGGCGCGACAGGTTTCCCGTCCGGAACCCCCGGTCGAGAGAGCGGCCGTGCGCGGGGTGCCAGAAACCCCACTTACGAGGTTGCAGAAGCTAGTAACCCAGCGGTCTAGCAACCAGGCGACCTCACGGGCGACCATCCCTCGCCGCCGTAGTCGGAGCGTCGATTCTAACGAGTCGGAAGCAGGGTCTCTAGAGCGGGATCGCAACCTGCTCCATCGGCGACCTGGATGAAAGAGCCCGCGGTGGCTATACCTTCCGAAGCTCGAGAGGCAACGGCCTCCCACCGGCCAATCGCCACGATGAAGGAATCCACGGGCGAACAGCGAGGAGGCCGCCGAGCGGTAGCCCCCGAGGGTCGCCACGGGGCGGATCCGAGCCTCCCCCGAGGGAGCGTGCACGACCGCCTAGGACCTGTGCAGCAGTCTCTGGGAGTGTTCCCCGGGCACTGGCAGCGACCTAACGCGACGGTAGACCTGCTGGAGGACCTCGTCGCCTACTGGGGTAGCCCGCCCTTCACAAGCGAGGTTCACCAAAGAGGTTTCCCTCACCATTGGACCCCGCCTACTGTTCGATGGATCACAAGATCCAGTCGACCACCTATTGGCTTACCGAAAGCTGTTATTCTTCCGGGACCAAGATCATGTTTTGTGCCGGGCTTTCCCTAGCAGCTTGACAGGCTCGGCGTTAAATTGGTTCCACAAATTGCCGTCGGGCACCATTCCAGACTTCCCAACTCTCTCCAAGTTGTTTCTGGAGCAGTACCGGTGCAATAGACAGCCTCCCAAGAGGATCGAGTCCCTCTTCACTTTGTCCATGGGAGCCCGCGAAACTCTTCGAAGCTTCGCGACGCGCTTCCGAAGCGCCTACCTCGCTCTAGAGGACGCTGTCGGCCAAGATCGCACAACGGTGAGCGCGTTCCGGAATGCCCTCCCCGAGGGAAGCAAGCTTCATGACGCCCTGGTAATCAAGGATCCCTGCACGATCGTCGAGCTATTCGCCCTTGTCCAGCAGCACATTAAGCTCGAAGATGCGGTGTTAGACCGGAAGGGAAAGGCAGTCGAGCAGCGACCTCCTCCGGCTCTTCGACCTCTCGTCGTTAAGGCCGTGGAGAGGCGGGAGGTTCCACAGGTGGTACCGTCGCCCGGACCGCCCGCAGCTCCTACCGTACAGCCCGCGGAAGCCCCCCCGGTGGTCGCTGGGAGGCCGGCGAACTGGCGCCTGCCTCCGGGACCCGGGGAGCGGGATTTCACCGTGTTAACCCACTCGCCTGGGCAAATCTTCCACTAAATTCGGAACGAACCTTTCTTTCAGTATCCACCCCCCCTGCAGGTCAGGGAGCCCGGCTCAACCGACAATTCGCGGCGGTGCGCCTTTCATCATAGCCCCGGGCATCACACCAACAGATGCCAGGCTCTGAAGAACCACCTCGAGGACTTGGTCGCTCAAGGCCATTTGGATCAGTTTATTTCGCCTCCAAGGAGGTTCGAGGTGATACCGGCACGGGCTCCTCGGGAGGGAGATCGCTCGGGGCCCGCTGAGCCCGCCCTGCCTCCACCGCCCCCGGGAGGGCCGGTTGTCTGTCACACAATCAGTGGGCGCCTGAGCGGCCCAAGATCCAGCAACGAGGTTCGGAGGCGAGTTAGAGAGATGGAGCGAGCTCAGAAGGTATTCTCCGTTTCTTTAACCCCTGTACTGCTCCAAACACCAAGGGTAGAAGCCCGAGACTTTATTTGGTTCTCGGAGGAGGACATGGCCGGGGTCGTTACCCCCCACAATGATCCCCTCGTCATACGCCTTATGATGGCGAACATCGAAGTAAGGCGGGTCCTGATTGACTTAGGAAGCGCCGTAGATATTCTGTTCTTATCGGCCTTCCAGCGAATGGGGTTGAGGCAAGTTGACTTGTCTCCCTCAGCGGGCACGCTCACCGGTTTCACGGGCGAGGTCGCTAAGGTGGCAAGGGAGATAACCCTCACCGTAACGGCGGGCCCGGAGGTGCGTCAAGTCCGTTTCGCGGTGGTGGATGGGCAGTCCGCTGTCAATGCCATCCTAGGGCGACTTGGCTGAGGCAGATGAAGGCGGTGTCCTCGCCTAATCATCAGGCCCTCAAGTTTCCCACCAACGGAGGGGTCGTGGTAATTCGAGGAGACCAGGTCGCTGCTACCAGGTGCGAGCAAGACGTATTTCACCTCGCAGACGTTGAGGTCGCTGAGGCCAAGAGACCCGCACCCTCCTAGCAATTAACGCCCACCTCAGGCGGGCTCCCTTAAAGCCCGAGAGAGGTCGCCTCGCTTAGATCCCCCACTTCACCCCCGGGTGGGAGCGGCGTGGATTTTAAGCTCGAGGAGAAAGGCCGTCGACCAGGGACCCAGAGAGGAAGTTTTCCCATTGCCGAGCCGCTACAAGAAGTCAATATTGGAAGCGAGGACGGACCGAGGATCGTTAGTCTCGGGACCTCGCTAACCAAGGGCGAGGTCCTGGCCTTGACCGATATACTCAGGGAATACCGTGACGTATTCGCCTGGAGCTTCGCGGACATGCCAGGGATTGACCCGGAGGTCGCCTGTCATCGTCTGCACACCATGAAAGAATTCCCGCCGGTCAAGCAGAAGGCTCGGCACATACCTGCTGCGAAGTCCATTGCAGTGGCGGCGGAGATAGACAAGCTAGAGCGAGCTGGCTTTATACGCGAGGCGCACTTCCCCGAGTGGATCTCCAACATCGTGGCAGTGCCCAAGAAGAGCGGAGCGGTCAGAGTGTGCATCGATTTCTCCGACCTAAACAAAGCTTGCCCGAAGGACGGATTCCCCCTCCCGCGAATAGGCGCGCTGGTCGACGCAGCTGTCGGGTTCCAGGCCTTGTCCTTCATGGATGGATATTCAGGGTATAACCAGATACCTCTCCACGTCGACGATCAAGAGAAGACCTCCTTCTATTCTGGGGCGGGCTACCAGAAGCTATTCTGCTATCGAGTGATGCCTTTTGGACTTAAGAACGCTGGAGCAACCTACCAAAGGTTAGTCACTCAGATGTTCAAAGGTCAGATCGGCAGGAATGTCGAAGTTTATGTAGACGACCTCCTGGTGAAAAGTCGAGAGCGAGAGGGGCATGTTGCCGATCTCCGCGAAACCTTCGAGGTGTTGAGAAAGTACCAAATGAGGTTGAACCCGGCAAAGTGCGTATTCGGGGTGACTTCTGGGAAATTCCTAGGGTACCTGGTCACCCACAGGGGGATCGAGGCGGACCCTGGGCAAATCCGAGCACTTGTCGAGATGCCCGCACCAAGATCCCGGCAAGAAGTCCAGAGGTTGAGCGGGCGAATCGCCGCGCTCAATCGATTCATCTCCAAATCCTCAGACAACTGTCGACCTCTTTTTGAGCTTCTTCGAAAAGGAGCGAGCATATGTTGGGATGAAAAGTGCGAGCGCGCTTTTCAGAAGATCAAGGACTATCTGGGGAGCCCGCCAATCCTAGCGGCGCCTAAGGAGGGTGCCGAGCTGGGCGTGTACCTGGCAGTCACCAAAAATGCGGTGAGCGGGGTCCTTGTTGTAGAAGAAGCAAAGGTGGAGCGGCCTGTCTACTTTGTAAGCCACACAATGCTCCCCGCCGAGCTTCGGTATCGACCAATCGAGAAGGTCGCATTGGCCTTGGTCCTTACCGCGAGAAAACTTCACCCCTACTTCTCAGCGCACACTGTCAAAGTCATCACGAAGCACCCTCTAAAGAGCGCGCTCTCCAGACCCGCGGTAGCCGGTAGGCTGTATCGATGGTCCGCCGAGCTCGCCGCCTATGGTTTGGAATATGTCCCTCGAGTTGCCGTCAAAGGGCAGGCTCTCGCCGATTTCTTGGCGGACTTCCCCATAGAAGAGCCGGTCCAATACCAGGAGGATGAGCCAACTGAGGCACACCCTGGGAAGGCGAAGTTCTTGGACGACCAAGGCAAGCTTCCTCCAACTAAGCATTCAGAGATGGCGGGCTGGGAATTATTCGTCGATGGATCCTCCAACGCTTTGGGGGCCGGGATCGGGGTTTCACTGATCGCTCAATCGGTGATTCTTGAGAAATCAGTACGGCTGGATTTCGCTGCAACCAACAACGAGGCTGAGTACGAGGCACTGCTCGCCGGCCTAGAGCTCGCTCAAAAAGTAGGCGCCAAGCGGTTAAAGGTTTTCAGCGATTCCCAGCTGATCATTTGTCAAATCAACGGGGATTTTGCCTCCCGGGATGCGCGAATGGCGGGCTACGTGGATCTGGTAAAAGGAAAGGCCGCAGAGTTCGAAAAGATCTCCTTCGAGCAAATCCCTCGAGCAGATAATAGGCGAGCTGATGCATTGGCAAACGCTGCCTCCCTGCTGGGAACATCAGAAGCTCGCCAGATTCTCATCGAGGTCCAGAATCAGTCTCGGCTCAGACTGATAGAGCCCGCTGTTAACTAAGTCTCTGCCGACATATCACCCGGCGGGTGGACCGCCCCCATTCTTCGTTTTCTCCAGAAGGGCGAGCTCCCAGAAGATAGAGAGGAAGCCCGGCGAGTGGAGAAATGTGCTGGGCGCTACCTCATTCGCTGGGATCGCCTTTTTCGAAGATCTTTTGGCGGGCCAAATCTTCGTTGCATCGAGAGCCCGGAGACCGAAGAGGTTTTGAACTGCATTCACTCGGGCGAGCTAGGAAACCACGCTGGCGGACGGTCTCTAGCTGCGAAAGTTCGGAGGCAAGGGTACTGGTGGCCTACTCTGGAGCAAGATGCCTTGAAGGTCGCACAAAGCTGCATCCGCTTGGTAAATCCCCTCATCACACGGTCTTGCTTGAGCTTCTTTTCTTGCCATGGCTTTCGTCGCCGCGGTAGCATGACCCATGCTTCTTCGTCGGTAGATTCCCCTTCGCTAGGATGATGGTCGACAGCAGCAACTGGTTCCCTCGAAGGCACTTGTTCTTTCGGAGGCTCTACTGACTCGTCTTCCGATCCCCAGCCGGTGGGCTTGATTTCTTCAGCTGAAACCGATGGAGGCTTTGAATAGAGGACGTAATAGTCAAACTTCCCCGAAGGCTGGCCCAGCAGACCGACTTCCGGATCTCCTTACTCGTATCTTTTCCGAAGAGCGCGTTGGGACATAGCTTGACTGGAAGGGATTTGCTCTTCTTGAGGCTCCACTGGCTCGTCTTCCGATCCCCAGCCGGTGGGCTTGATTTCGTCGATTGAAACGGACGGAGGCCTTGAGAAGAGGACGTAATAGTCGAACTTCCCCGAAGGCTGACCCAGCAGACCGACTTCTGGATCTCCTTGCTCATATCTCCTTTGGAGCGCTCGTTGGGATGCAGCATTGCTTGGAAGAGGTGCTGGCGTGAGCAATGGTTGCCCCCAGGGCAGCGGCGTTTCTTCCTCAGAGAACGTAGGAGTATGTTGACGTCGCTTTGAGACTTTCGGCTGGGAAGTTAACTTAGCAATTGGAGCTTGACGGTTGATGCGCAATTTGGGCATGCTTCGCCGAGCAGCAACTAGCACCGGCGAGAAGGAGCCAAAGGCGATGGACGTCATGTTGGCCGTAGCAACTTCTCCGGAGTCGATCTCTATCTTCCCTTGCTTTGCAAGCGCCATGATTCTTTCCTTAAAGATGAAGCATCTTTCGATGGGATGACTTACCACCCGGTGGTATTTGCAGAAGAGAGGGTCGTCGACGCGATGCATCTGCTCGGGCCTCTTCGAAGGAGGGAGCTCTATTATCTTCTCTTGCAGCAGTTGGTCGAACATGGAGGAGACTTCCGAGTCTGGGAAGGGGTACTCCTTTGCTTCGAGCTCCTCGAGAGTCATCCTTTGTCTTGGCGACGGAGGCGGTGGTATGGCGACTCCCTTCTTCTGATCCGGCTTGCCACCGATCTTGAGCGGTGTGGAGGTTGAAGCGACGTCAGCAACATTGACTTGTTTCGGTTTCGGTGCCGGTGGCTTGTCCGTCTTCTCCACCTTCAAGAAGTCTTTGTTCTTCGAATCCCCGCGACTTGCTAGGCTGAGTTCCATGTCATGAGCCCGAGTCGCGAGTTCTTCGAAAGAATGAGGCTTGATACCTTTGAGGATGTAGAGCAGGCCCCAGTGCATGCCTTGGGTGCACATCTCGATGGCCGAGTCTTCAGACAAGCAGTCTCGTGAATTCAGTACGAGGTTCCTCCATCTGTCGATGTAGTCGATCACCGGCTCGTCCTTCCTTTGCTTGACTGCAGTAAGCTCGGTCATGCTGACGGTTCGTTTGGTGCTATAGAAGCGATTGAGGAACTCCCTCTCTATCTGATCCCAACTGTCGATGGTCCCTGGAGGAAGATCAACGTACCAGTCGAACGCGTTGCCTTTGAGGGTGCGGACGAATTGCTTCACCATCTCGTCGCCATATGTGCCGGCATTATTGCAGGTCTCGATGAAGTGAGCAACGTGCTATCTTGGATTTCCCTTTCCGTCGAAGTGCTGGAACTTTGGTGGCTGGAATCCAACTGGGAAACGTAGCTGCTGGATCCTCACAGTGTAGGGCTTCGAGTACGCCGCCGTGATCGAAGGAAGGCCACTGCCGTGGGAGCGCATCATATCGGCTATCAACGCTTGGACTTGCTGAGCATTCACCGTTGCTGTTGCCGGAGGTCGTGTGGCCATCGAGGCTGGCGCTGGGGAGACGACTTCCACTGGGACAGGAACCGATGAGAGTGCTGGAGTAGCTGCTTGAATCATCGGAACAACCTCTGCAAGAGCGAGAGTTGAAGGCGGAGCTAGCACGGCTACTGGAGAAGCGACGGGTTGGCCGACTGCTGCAGCATCCTTTGCACTTAGCTTTTGGAGCAGAGTGTTGATGTGATGATCCTTCTCCTCCATCAGCCGAGTAATCTGCGCCATGTGCTCGTTCATCTGCATGACTTGGAGCTGAAGAGCGGACAGAGGATGGTGACGAAGAACGTCTCGGTGTTGCATGTTCGCATCCTTGTCGTCATCATCAGAGACGTAGTTACGTCGGCTTGCTTCTGGTTGATGACTGGTGTTTGCCCCCTGTAGAGGAGGTGCAACGTCCGCTGGAGAACCCGAACGGGCTCGGGGCTGGGGCTGGTCCTCCCCAAACTTCTGGACATGGACTCCAGGATCGAGGCTTGTTTCTTCATGCACTAGGGCCTCGTCGGCGCTTTGGCGAGCATCTTCGGCAGTGGCTTCTGGCACAAAGACGTCCGCAAGAGTTCGAGTACGTCGAGTGTAGATGCGTACCATCGGGGGAGGATCACCCTCCGGATGTACTGGATCACCGTGTCGGAGTAGAGGAGACTCGGCGATTGGTGAGAGGCTTGGAGCAAACGCATCGTTGTTCATTCCGGCCATCGCAAACTTCAAGCAGCTTCTTCTGCCGTACGGATGAAAGGAGAAGATGTCCCACAGGCGTGCCAGAAATCTATAGCGTGGGAAAAAGCACGGGTCGTCTTTATTGCGCAAAACGAGATTACAAGTGTGGCCGGGACCCGGGTGGCTCGGGTGTAGTGAGTCCGGGTTGCGGCGAGTTTTGATCAGGGGATTGTGGGAAAGATCTTCTGGAGGATCCCTTTGATCCGCGTCTCCATGTGGTGTTCGTGCGAGAGCTCTAAAGGAGTTGCCCAGAACAAGGGTCTTTACAGGGTGAGGGTTTTGAAGAGGCTAAGGAATTTCTGCTGTTCTTTTGTCCCTTCCGTGCTTCGCGCTTTCTCGGCTAGGGGGTCTTCAGCTTCGTTCCTCGATCTTCGTGTCTTCCTCGCTCCTCGCTTGACCTCGGCGTCCTTGATCGTCGGTTCACGGCGTCGATCAGGCTTTTGGCGTCGGCTTTGGCTTCGACTTTTTGGCTTTGGCTTGGCTCCGGCGTGGCTCTGGCTTTTGCTTCGCTTCGGCGCTTGCACTTGGACGTAGCCGGGAGAGACTTGCGATGCTTTCGTTCTTCCGGACTTCGCGTCGTATCGGCTAGAACGTGCGGTGCTTTTGCTCGTGACCGGCGTAGTCGCTTGGCTTTGGCACTTGTGTTGTTTTGGCGCGGGCTTTACTGGGGCTTTGCTTTGGCTTCTTGCGAAGGCTTTGGCTTTAGCGTCAGCTCGATCTTCCTCTTCGAACGACGTGGGTTACTTCTCCGGTGCTTCGACGGTTCGTGTGTTGGCTGGACTTCTCTTCTTCTCCGGGCTTCTTTGGCGTGATCGGAGTCGAAGAATGCTTTCGAAGATAGTTGGGGTAGCACCGCTCTCCGTGCGACGGTTGTGGCATCGGCTTTTGTTGATGAAGACGACGAGGGTAGCGACGGTCTCCGTGCAACGGTTGTAGCGTCGGCTTTTGTTGATGAAGACGACAGGGGTAACGACGCTTCAGACGGTCTGCTCCAGGCTTTCTTCTTCGTGGATGGCGTAGGCGTTTGTTGAAGACGACGGGATGATGACGCTTCATTTCTCTCCTCCGGGCTTTGGAGCTTGATCGGGATCGAGGATTTGTTGGAGCCGACGGGGTAGTGCCGCTCCGAGCTTCTTCTCCGGCCTTTGCTTCTGGCGTCTTCGGAGTCGAAGGGTCTTCTTCTCCGAGCTTTCTTCTTCGTGCATGGAGTCGAAGTCTTGATCTTCGTGTGCAAGGGTCTTCACGTTGATGAGAGCTTTCGGTAAGCCAATCCCGAGAGGGCAGGCTTGACCGTGCCTCGTGAAGCCTTGGGTCGATGAAGAAGCGTCTCCTCTTCTGCAGAGCTCCCGCGCTTCGTCTTCAGTCTTCAACCATCAACCTTTTGAATCTTCCCCCACCCCCTCTATTTATAGGCAAAGGGGAGGGGAGAGAGATATGGGAACTTTTAATTTTAAATCCCTTTTGTATCTCTCTCATAATTGTTCGGGATTTATTCATCTATTGATGAGGGGAATAACACTTATTCGTTTTCCTTTTCTGGCGAGGCAATTATGGCTGGATTTCGCACACGAAATCGATGGCGATCGGGCGCTTCTTCTTATGCGTCGGATCGAGGGATCGGTGCAGATCCGCGTGTGTGCAGACGTCATACGCAACCTCCCCCCGCGCATGGCGGTAGTTCTTTCCTTTTCTTTCTTCTCTTTCCTTTTCTTTTCTTTCCTTTCTTTTCTTTCCTTTTCTTTTCTTTCTTTTCTTTTCTTTCCTTTTCTTTTCCTTTTCCTTGCAAGACCGGCCCACCCCCCCCCCTATGGGGTTCGGGTCCTAGTAGGGCCGGCCCCCATGGGGTTCGGGTCCTAGTAGGGCCGGCCCCATGGGGTTCGGACCCTAGTAGGGGCCGACCCCCTTTAAGCGTGGGGTCCGCCTCCCTTGTGCTGGGTGTGAATCGGGTCCGGGTCCGCACCGGTGCATGCAAGTCGGGTCCGCGCGTCAGGTTTGCATCCGCGTTGGCACACGTAAGTCGGGTCCGGGTCCGACGAAATTCGTGTGTCTACAATGATCTATTCAAACTCATTCGTATGATCCATTCTAATTCATTCGTACGAGCTATTCTAATTCATACGTACGACCCATTCTAATTCATTCGTACAATCCATTCTAATTCTTTGCACGATCCATTCTAATTCGTTCGTACGATCCATTCTAATTTATTCGCACGAATGTATCCATTCTAATTCATTTGTACAATCTATTCTAATTCATTCGTACGAGCTATTCTAATTTATTCGTCTGATTGTAGCCATTCTAATTTATTCTACAAATATCGCCATTCTAATTCATTTTGTACGATCCATTCTAATTCATTCATACGATCCATTCTAATTCATACGTAAGAGATATTCTAATTCATTTGTACGATCCATTCTAATTCATTCGTACCATCCATCCAAATTCATTCGTACGATCCATTCTAATTTATTATTTAGAGCTATTCTAATTCATTCGTACAACCAATTAGAATGGATCGTACGAATGAATTAGAATGGGTCGTACGAATGAATTAGAATAGCTCGTACGAATGAAATAGAATAGATCGTAAAAATGAATACGAATGAATTAGAATGGATCGTACGAATGAATTAGAATGGATCGTACGAATGAATTAGAATAGCTCCTAAGATCCTTTCTAATTCATTCATATGATCCAGTCTAATTCATTTATACGATCCATTCTAATTCATTCGCACGAATGTATCCATTCTAATTCATTCGTACGACCCATTCTAATTCATTCGTACGATCCATTCTAGTTAATTCGTACGACCCATTCTATTTCATTCCTACGAGCCATTCTAATTCATTGATACGGATGTATCCATTCTAATTCATTCGTACGAGCTATTCTAATTCATTCGTATGATCCATTCGAATTCATTCATACGATCCATTCTAATTCATTTGTATGAACGAATGTAGCCTTTCTAATTCATTCATACGAGCCATTCTAATTCATTCGTACGAATGTTGCCATTCTAATTCATTCGTACGATCCATTCTAATTCATTCGTTCAAATTAGAATGGATCATACGAATGAATTAGAATGGATCGTACGAATGAATTAGAATGGACACATTCGTGCGAATGAATTAGAATGGATCATATGAATGAATTAGAATGGATCGTGTGAATGAATTAGAATGGATCGTGTTAATGGATCGTACGACCAATTCTAATTCATTCGTACGATCCATTCTAATTCATTTGTACGATCCATTCTCATTCATTCGTACTATCGCACGAATGTATCCATTCTAACTCATTCGTATGATCCATTCTAATTCATTCGTATGATCCATTCTAATTCATTCGTACGAGCTATTCTAATTCAATCGCACGAATGTATCCATTCTAATTCATTCGTATGATCCACTCTAATTCATTCATACGATCCATTCTAATTCATTCATACGATCCATTCTAATTCATTCGAACGAATGAATGTAGCTATTCTAATTCATTCGTACGAACCATTCTAATATATTCATACGGGCTATCTAATTCATTCGTACGATCCATTCTAATTCATTCATATGATCCATTCTAAATCATTCGCCCAATCCATTCTAATTCATTCGTACGATCCAATCTAATTCATTCACACGAATGTATCCATTCTAGTATGAATGAATTAGAATGGATCATACGAATGAATTATAATAGATACACTCGTGCGAATGAATTAGAATGGATCGTATGAATGAATTAGAATGGATCATACGAATGAATTTGATTGGAACGTACGAATGAATTAGAATGGATCATACAAATGATTTAGAATGGATACATTCGAGCGAATGAATTGGGATAGCTCGTATGAATGAATTAGAATGTATCGTACGAATGAAATAGAATGGATCATACGAATGAATTAGAATCGCTCCATTATAATTCATTCGCACGATCCATTATAATTCATTCGTATGACCCATTCTAATTCATTCGCATGAATGTATCCATTCTAATTCATTCATTTGATCCATTCTAATTCATTCGTACGATCCATTCTAATTCATTAACACGAACCATTCTAATTTATTCGTACGAGCTATTCTAATTCATTCGTACGACCCATTCTAATTCATTCGTATGATCCATTCTAATTCATTCACACGATCCATTCTAATTCATTTGTACGATCCATTCTAATTCATTCATACGATCCATTCTAATTCATTCGTACGATCCATTGTAATGCATTCATACGATCCATTCTAATTCATTTGTACGATCCATTCTAATTCATTCATATGAGCTATTCCAATTCATTCGCTCGAATGTATCCATTCTAATTCATTTGTATGATCCATTCTAATTCATTCGTATGTTCCAATCAAATTCATTCGTATGATCCATTCTAATTCATTCGTATGATCCATTCTAATTCATTCGCATGAGTGTATCTATTCTAATTCATTCGTATGATCCATTCTAATTCATTCATACTAGAATGGATACATTCGTGTGAATGAATTAGATTGGATTGTACGAATGAATTAGAGTGGATCATATTCTACTTCATTCGTACGACCCATTCAAATCATTCATACGATCCATTCTTATTCATTCGTACGATCCATTCTAATTCATTCTTACAAGCTATTTTAATTCATTCGTATGATCCATTCTAATTCATTCATACGAGCTATCCTAATTCATTCGTACGACCCTTTCTAATTCAGTCGTACGATCCATTCTAATTCATTCATACGAGCTATTCTAATTCATTCGTATGATCCATTCTAATTCATTCGTACGACCCATTCTAATTCATTCGTACGATCCATTCAAATTCATTCGCACGATCCATTTTAGTTCATTCGTACGATCCATTCTAATTCGTTCGCACGAATGTATCCAATCTAATTCATTCGTACGATCCATTCTAATTCATTCATACGATCCATTCTAATTTATTCGTACGAGCTATTCTAATTCATTATTACGATCCTTTCTAATTCATTCGTACGAGCTATTCTAATTCATTTGTTCGATCCATTCTAATTCATTCGTACGAACCATTCTATAGCTATTCAAATTTTAATTCGAATAAATTTGAATGGATCATACGAACGAATGAATTAGAATGGATCGTACAAATGAATTAGAATGGCATTATTTGAATGGATAGTACGAATGAATTAGAATGGATAAAACGAATGAATTAGAAGGGATACATTCATGCGAATGAATTAGAATGGATCGTACGAATGAATTAGAATTGATTGTACGAATGAATTAGAATGGGTCGTGTTGGGGGTAGCTGGAACCCCGTATCTTGGACAACATAGTATCAGATACACTTAAGGTAGAGCTCGCACAGGAGCCCGTCCAGGAGTTGCAACCCTCAATCCGTTCCACCGCCACGAAGCTACGCCCGAAGCTTGTTATGAATAACAAGAGGCTCCGGCATGCGAAAGCCAAGCACGACTTTGTCGATCTAGTAATTAGCTTCCTACCATTCCCTATGGGCTCGATCAAACGGCTATCGGGAGCGAGATCGCACAGGAGCTCATCCAAACTCGCACAGGAGCTCGCCCAAACTCACACAGGAGCTCGCCCAGGCTCACACAGGAGCTCGCCCAAAACTCACACAAGAGCTCTGGCCAAAGAGGAAACTTAAAATGGTATCAAACGAAACACCGGTAGAAAACTCAAAGAGATCGCCAGGCCGCTTCCGTTGTCGGAAGAGGTCGCCCTCTCCGAAGACCGACTCTTGGCAACAGGGAGAAGAGGGCGGATTACCCAAACCCATTGTCGAATAGGTCGCCTTCCTAAGAACCCGACTCTTGACAAGGATAAAGGCAGAGCATTAAGGGCGAGCTCGCTTTTGCTTCCTCCTTAAAGTCGCCCCCAGTGAAGTGGCATAAAGGCTACTAGGTGTCGAAACCCCTCTGAAGCTACGTGGACGATTGTAGTCCACGGAAGCCAACCCGAGTCGGTTCGAGACCTCCCAGACTTGAACATTCTAGAAGATCCACCTGGCAGCGACAAGATAGGTACTCTCCCCCGCTCCATCGCTTGGCGAGCTAGGCGACAAAGTCTGCCAGGAGCCCGATTCCCAAAGGTTGTCAAGGACCCATGTGGGCCGAAACGTGGGGGGTCCAGAAGGTGCCGGAAGGAGCGGCCAGGTGTTGTATCCCGATAGGTCACAAAAGTCTATAAATGTGCCACCCCCGGCTCCAAAGTACAGGGTAAAAACCTTCATCCCTACCACTTTCATCTACTACAAGCTCTCCATTGATCACCTGAGACTGACTTGAGCGTCGGAGGGCCTGCGCTCCTAAGGGAGCCAGCCGTTCTTACATTTTTCTTTGTCTTGCAGGGGGACCGCACGAACCAGCGAAAAATATCCCCAAACATTTGGCATCATCTGTGGGATCTTTCGACTGGTTCCTGTGAGAACGCCCTCGGCCACAGGGCTGAGAGCCGTCCCCCTTTCGGAAATAACCCTGAGATGGCTCCGGCCCCGAGGGGACACAGGCGAATGAGAGCCCGTGCGGGATCTGCACGTAGCGGGGCCCCTGCTCAGATCCCTCAGCCCCCGGTCTCGCTCAGCGACCAGCTCCTTCTAGAGATGTTAGCCACCCAGCGAGCGATGATGGAGGAGCTGACGCGGCTGCATTAGGTTCTGACGACAAGCCGGCGATCTAGGCCGGCGAGGGTAGCATCCCCAGTGCGACCCCCCGTCTCGGCATCGCGTCTACCCACGACCATTCCGGCTCGGCGGGCTTCTCATTCGGAGCCCCCAACTGAGAGAACGGCCGTGCGCGAGGCGCAGAAAACCCCGCTTATGAGGTTGCAAAACCTAGTAACCCAGTGGTCTAGCAACCAGGTGACCTCACAGGCGACCCTTCCTCGCCGCCATAGCAGGAGTGCCAATTCTGACGAGTCGGAGGCGAGGTCTTTAGAGCGGGATCGTGACTCGCGCCATCGACGGTAAGAGAAGGAACCCGTGGTGGCTCTACCTCATGGAGCTCGAGAGGCAACCGCCTCTCATCGACCCATCATCGTGTCAAAAGAGCCCGCGGGTGGACAATGAGCAGACCGCCACGAAGAAGCCCCCGCGGGTCGCCGTGATGTGGGTCCGAACTTGCCCCGAGGGAGCGTGCATGACCGCATAGGACCTGCGCAGCCGCCTCTGGGAGCTTTCCCCGGGCACTGGCAGCGACCTAGTGCGCCGGTAGATCTGCTGGAGGATCTCACCGCCCACGGAGGAAGTTCGCCCTTCACCAGCGAGGTATACCAAGGAGGATTTCCTCACCATTGGACCCCGCCAAAATTTGTGTTGTTCGACGGATCGCAGGATCCCGTTGACCATCTCTTGGCCTACCGAAAGCTGTTGTTCTTCCGGGACCAAGACCATGTTTTATGCCGGGCATTCCCGAGTAGTTTGGCGGGCTCGGCATTAAACTGGTTCCATAAACTGTCATCCGGCACTATCCTAGATTTTCCTACTCTCTCTAGATTGTTTTTAGAACATTATCGCTGTAACAGACAACCCCCAAAGCGGATTGAATCTCTATTCACCCTGACCATGGGAGCTCGTGAGACCCTTCGGAGCTTTGCGACACGGTTTCAAAGCGCCTATCTCGCTCTGGAGGACGCAGTCGGCCAAGACCGCACGGTGGTAAGCGCTTTCCGGAACGCCCTTCCTGAGGGAAGCAAGCTCCATGACGCGCTGGTTATAAAGGACCCTCGCACAATGGTCGAGCTTTTCTCCCTCGTCCAGCAGCACATCAAGCTCAAAGATGTGGTGCTCAACCGGAAAGGTAAGGTAGTGGAGCAGCAACCTGCTCCAGTTTTACGACCTCTCGTCGTCAAAGCTGTTGAGCAGCAGGATATACTCCCATTGGTGCCACTACCCGATCCACCTGCTGCTCTCGCCTTACAGCCCGTGGAAATCCCCGTAGTTGCCGCTGGAAGGCCGGTAAACTGTCGCCTACCTCCCGGTCCCGGAGAATGAGATTTCACGGTCTTGACCCATTCCCTAGGGCAAATTTTGCACCAGATCCGGAATGAACCATTCGTTCAGTATCAACCGCCCCTCCAGGTCGGAGAACCCGGCTCAACCGACAATACCCGATGATGCGCGTTCCATCGGAGCCCTGGACATCACACTAATAGATGCTGAGCTCTGAAGAACCACCTGGAAGATTTGGTCGCCCTGGGCCATCTGGATCAATTCATCTCACCCCCGAGGAGATTCGAGGTGATCCCGGCGTGGGCCCCTCGAGAAGGAGATCGCCCAGGACCTGCTGAGCCCGCTTTGCCTCCACCTCCTCCGGGTGGACCGGCGGTCTACCACACTATCAGTGGGCATTTGAACGGCCCAAGATCCAGCAATGAGTTTTGCCGACAAGTCAGAGAGATGGAACGAGCTCAAAAGGTATATTCCGTCTCTCTAACCTCTGTCTTACTCCAAACGCCAAGGGTAGAAGCCCGTGATTTCATCTGGTTCTCGAAGAACGACATGGCTGGGGTTGTTACCCCCCACAATGATCCTCTCGTTATATACCTAATGATGGCTAATATCGAGGTGAGACGGGTTCTGGTGGACCCAGGGAGTGCCGTGGACATTCTGTTCCTGTCGGCCTTCCAGCGAATGGGGTTGAGACAAATGGATTTGTCTCCCTCGACGGGCTCACTCAGCGGTTTCACCAGCGAAGTCGCTGAGGTGGTAGGGGAGATAACCCTCACCGTGACAGCGGGCCCGGAGGTCCGTCAAGTCCGCTTCGCAGTGGTAGATGGGCAGTCCGCCTTCAATGCCATCCTAGGGCGACCTTGGTTGAGACAAATGAAGGCGGTGTCATCACCTAATCACCAGGCCCTCAAATTCCCCACGGCTAGCGGGGTCATAGTAATTTGAGGAGATCAAGTCGCTGCTACCAGATGCGAGCAGGACATCCATCATCTCATGGAGGTGGAAGCCACCGAGGCCAAGAGGCCGGTTTCCTCCTAGCAATTAATGCCTGCCACGAGCGAGCTCTCTCGGAGCCCAAGAGGGGCCTCCTTACTTAAAACCCCTACTCCACCTCCGAGTGGGAGCGGCGTGGGACCTAAGTTGGAGGAGGAAGGTCACCTGTCTAGATCCCGGAGAGGAAGTTTCCCCGTTGCCGAGCCGTTACAAGAGCTTGACATCGGTGGTGAAGGAGGGCCAAGGATCGTCCATCTTGGGACATCGCTGACCGAGGGTGAAGTTCTAGCCATAACCAGCCTACTCGAGGAGTACCGCGATGTTTTTGCTTGGAGCTTTGCAGATATGCATGGGATTGACCCAGAGGTTGCCTGTCATCGTCTGCACACCTTGCGAGACTTTCTACCAGTCAAGCAAAAATCTTGGCACACACCTGCTGCTAAATCCGCCACTATGGCAGCAGAAATAGAGAAGCTGGAGCGAGCTGGTTTTATTCGAGAGGCACACTTCCCTGAGTGGATCTCGAACATTGTGGCGGTCCCGAAGAAAAGCAGAGCGGTCAGAGTATGTATCGATTTCTCTGACCTTAACAAGGCGTGCCCGAAGGACAGATTTCCTCTTTCGCGAATCGGCGCGCTTGTAGACGCAGCTGTCGGGTTTCAGGCTTTGTCATTTATGGACGGGTACTCTGGATATAATCAGATACCTCTCCATGTTGACGATCAGGAGAAGACCGCCTTCTATTCCAGAGCGGGGTACCAGAAGCTTTTCTGCTATCGGGTTATGCCATTCGGACTCAAAAACACGGGAGTGACCTACCAAAGGTTAGTCACTCAAATATTTAAAGATCAGATCGGCAGGAATGTCGAAGTTTATGTAGACGACCTCCTGGTAAAGAGTCGAGAGCGAGAGGGGCATGTTGCCGATCTCTGCGAAGTCTTTGAAGTTTTGAGAAAATACCAAATGAGGCTAAACCCGGCAAAGTGCGCATTCGGAGTGACCTCCGGGAAATTCCTAGGGTACCTAGTCACCCACAGGGGGATCGAGGCCGACCCTGGGCAAATCCGAGCACTCGTCGAGATGCCCGCTCCAAGAACAAGGCAGAAGGTTCAGAGATTGAGTGGATGAATTACGGCATTGAATCGATTCATCTCCAAATCCTCAGACAATTGCCGACCTCTTTTTGAGCTACTTCGAAAGGGAGCGAGCATCTGCTGGGATGACAAATACGAGCTCGCTTTTCAGAAAATCAAGAATTATTTGGCAAGCCCGCCAATTCTGGCAGCACCAAAGGATGGTGCGGAGTTGGGCGTATACCTCGCGGTTACTGAGAACGCGATAAGTTGGGTCCTCGTAGTGGAAGAAGCGAAGGTAGAGTGACCTGTTTACTTTGTGAGCCATACAATGCTCCCTGCCGAGCTCCGGTATCGACCAATCGAGAAGGTCGCATTGGCCTTGGTCCTTACCGCAAGAAAGCTCCACCCCTACTTCTCGGCGTATACCGTCAAGGTCATCACGGAGCACCCTTTGAAGAGCGCGCTTTCTAGGTCCTCGGTAGCAGGAAGGCTCTATCGATGGTCCGCCGAGCTCGCCGCCTACGGCTTGGAGTATGTCCCTCGAGTTGTTGTCAAAGGGCAGGCTCTTGCTGATTTCTTGGCGGACTTCCCCGTAGAAAAACCGGTTCAGTACCAGGAGGATGAGCCAACTGAGGCACACCCTGGGAAGGTGAGGTTCTTGAGCGATCAAGGCGAACTTCCTCGAGCAGAACATTCAGAAATAGTGGATTAGGAACTATTCGTCGATGGTTCCTCCAACGCTTTGGGAGCGGGGATCGGGGTCGCACTGATCGCCCAAGCGGTACTCCTGGAGAAATCAGTCCGACTGGATTTCGCTGCCACCAACAATGAAGCAGAATACGAGGCACTGCTGGCTGGGCTAGAGTTCGCCCAAGAGGTAGGCGCCAAATAATTAAAAGTCTTTAGCAACTCTCAGCTAATCATTTGCCAAATCAACGGAGATTATGCCTCCCGGGATCCACGAATGGCGGGCTACGCGCACCTAGCAAAAGGCAAGGCCGCAGGATTCGAGAAGATTTCCTTTGAACAAATTCCGCGGGTCGATAATAGGCGGGCTGACGCCTTAGTAAATGCCGCCTCCCTGCTCAGAGGATCGAAAGCTCGCCAAATTTTCATCGAGGTTCAAAGTCAGTCTCGGCTCCAACTTATAGAGCCCGCCATTAACCAAGTCTCAGCTGGCGTATTACCTAGCGGGTGGACCGCGCCCATTCTTCGTTTTCTCCAGAAGGGCGACCTCCCAATGGATAGAGAGGAAGCTCGGCGAGTGGAGAAATGCGCTGGTCGCTATCTCATTCGTTGGGATCGCCTTTTTCGAAGATCATTTGGCGGGCCAAGTCTTCGCTGCATCGAGCGCCCCGAGACCGAAGAAGTTCTGAATTACATTCACTCCGGCGAGCTGGGAAACCACGCTGGTGGACGGTCTCTGGTTGCGAAAGTGAGGAGGCAAGGATACTGGTGGCCCACTCTGGAGCAGGACGCTTTGAAGATCGCTCAAAGATGCATCCAATGCCAGAAGCACGCCACAACAAACCATATGCCCGCGGAAGAACTGCACACTCTGGTAAGCCCCTGGCCATTCCAGCAGTGGGGGCTCGATATTGTGGGACCCTTCCCCCAGTCAGCCCGGCAGAAGAAATTTATCTTAGTAGCCACCGACTACTTCACCAAATGGGTGGAAGCGTTCCCACTAGCTAAGATAGGTGAGAAACAGGTGAAAGACTTCCTTTGGAAGAATATTTTCTGCCGCTTCGGTCTACCTCGCGTACTTATCACTGATAATGGTCGCCAGTTCGACAATCACCTGATCTGGAAGAATATTTTCTGCCGCTTCGGTCTACCTCGTGTACTTATCACCGATAATGGTCGCTAGTTCGACAATCACCTGATCAGAAGTTTTTGTGTTGAATACGGGGTCGACCTGAGGTTTTCCTCTCCAAGATACCCTCAAAGCAATGGACAGGTCGAAGCTACAAATCGTGTGATCCTGGACAACCTCAAGAAGAGGTTGGAAGGAAAGAAGAGATTATGGGAACAGGAGCTCGACGGCGTGCTGTGGGCCTATCGTACCACTCCACGTCGCTTGACTAACGAATCGCCTTTCAACCTTACTTATGGGTGCGAAGTCGTATTACCCGTGGAGGTCGAGCTACCTACTGAGAGAAGGCTCGCAGCAGACGAGGTCGACAATGACAATCTGCTCACCAACTCCCTCAACCAACTCGAAGACCGACGGGAGCGCACCAACTTACACCTCGCCGGGTACAAGCAAGAAATGAAGCGCGCCTACGATAAGAAAGTTCGCCATCGAGCGTTCAAAGCTGGTGACATGGTAACGAGAAAAGTGTTCGCAAACACGCAGGAGCCTAACGCTGGAAAGCTCGTGGCGAACTGGGAAGGCCCCTATATAGTGCACGAGGCACGAGGCTCGGGGGCTTACCGGTTGATGACCGCTGAGGGTGACCTGTTGGAGCGACCTTGGAATACCTTGCACTTCCGAAAATTCTACGCGTAAGACCGGTGGATTTTTGTAAATCATCTTCTGGAGAAGTTATAAATGAGCAATGTTGACTTTACCAAAGTATTTAAGCCCAGAAGCTCGGCATAAAATGAGCTCGCAAAGGAATAAACGAATTCTATCAAGGGACAGTCCGCCGTAGTGTGGACTTAAAGCAAGGCCAGATTCCTCAGAGGCCGCCTGCAAGCGACCTTGAGATTTCTAGGGTAGTCCGCTGTCAAGAGGACTTAAAGCCTAGCCAGGATCCTTTGCGTTCACCTCCCATGAACGAAAGCATCCTGGAGTGATTTAGGGAAACTTGAGAAGGGCGACCACCCTCTCACGTAGCCCGAACATCCCTTGGTAACCCCTCTAAGGGCATGTCCAGTAAACAGGGTCTTTGGGGGTAATTAACCGGGCAGGAGGCAGCTAGTACTTATTAGTTTCCTTCAAGATAAAAATGTTTTAAATCTCTGAGTATAGGAAAATTTTTAAGATATTTGGTTCGCTTGTCTTTTTCTTTTCCGGGCTCAGAGATTATATCGAGATTTAACGAGCATGCCGAGTTTTTAGTTGCATATATCTTAAAATAAAATGGTTGGAATGAATTAGTTGACTCGCCCGGGGTATGACCCTCAAGATCGCTGCAAAGGCTCTAAAGTGAGCTCATAAAAAAAGACAAACACAAAAAAAAGGAACACAGAGGCGAACTCAAAAAGATTGATGTATTTATCATTAAGGATTACAAAAAGAGAAACAGGCAAGCTTAAGGCTTGCTCGCACCGGAACCGTCTTCATCGCCGCGCTTCCTCTTTTTCGACCTTTCGGTCTTGTATTTCTCAATGGCGTCGAGCGCGCCTTTCCGGAGGAGCTCATCGAGTTGCGATTGGAGACGGCTTTGCTGAGAGTGGAGGTCTTGGAGATGTGCCTCCTTCAAAACCGCGATCTCATCTCGGGAAGCCGCCACCTGACTTTGGAGCTCGGCGATTTCCTTTTGGGAGACCTCCTTGGCTTGAAGAGCCTCTTGTAGGTCGAAGAGGGTACGGGAGCGAGCATCCTCTGCCAAAGCCAGTGCAGTGGTAAAAGTGGCAACCCGCTGGCGAGTTGGTCGACCTTCGAGTTTAAGGAAGCAACCTGCTGGCGCAGCAGGGCCACTTCGGCACGCAGCTCACCCGAGCGGTCCATTTGGCGGAGACGGTGGATGTGCTCGCCTACTCTCCTCTCCGAACCATGGAGGGAATCATCATAGAGGGAGACCATATCCCCCGCAACACCGGCGACCTCATCAGCCAGAGCACGGCTGACCCGCTCCACTTGTGACGAGCAAAAACAGTTAAATGACTTCTAAAAAGAAAAACCACAATCAACGAAGTTGGGGGTGTTTACCTCGGCAAGCCGGTCGAAAAGGACGATATAAGGAGATCGGGCAAAAATATTGCGCCCAAAGATCTCACGTATGTACTGGGGGGCGCGCTCAGGATCGCCCGAGGAGGAGGCCGCTTGAGCCACCACGACTGGGGTCGCCGAGGAAGGAGCAGCGATGGACTCGGGTGCCGCAGAGGCCGCTCCCGGAGCGGGCCCAACTCCTGGAGCCACGGTGCCCCCTTCACCAGCGGGGGGTGGCTCGACGACTCCCCCATCGCCGGGCATACAGGGGTCCGAGGCCTCCGAGCTTGAGCTCGAAAGCTCCTCCAGAATGACCCCCAGGTCTGAGGCTTTGTAGACTAGCCCGCCAATTTCTCCCGGGGGGGTAGTGCCCACTGGAGCGATGGCCGGAGCTATGGTTGGCGAGGCCGCTGAAACGCTGGCGAGCGCGCTGGGAGTAGGAGCTGACCCCTCCAAGGGCGAGGAAGCGATGGGGAGTGCGGCCAGTGGCGAGGCCGCTTGGACACTAGCGAGCGCGCTTTGCATGGTGGCGTCCGGGCCGTATAGAGGGGCCGATCTTGGCGGAGCTGGCTCGGCCAGTGGTGAGACTGCTCGGAGGCTGGCGGGCGCGCTCGGGATGGCGGTGCCCGGAGCACCCGTAGTAGCCGGGCTTGGCGGAGTTGGCGTGGGCTGGGGCGGAAGAGTGCTGGGTGCAGGCGCAGCCGGAGGAGTGGGAGCCGGCCCTTCAGAGGACGCTGGAGGTGTCGCCATCATCGGGACGGGCTCAGCAGTGCGAGCCGGCTCCTCCTCCTCTATCGAACTGGAATCATCACTGGATCCCAAGCCCGCTTCGTCTAGAGCGGCCTTCCTCTACTCCTCGACGACTCGCTCGTAGGCTTCGCGAGCTTGCTGGACGATGTCGTCCTCACCTGTTGGGCGGGCCGCAGGTGCTTTCTTCATCTTCTTCTTCAGATAGGTGCCCTCCATTTCTGGGGTCATTACCGCAACGAAGAGAGGTTTAGAGAGGTCGCCCGGGAACTCGCGCATCAGCACTTCGGCCATTGGGATTTCCACTTCTGTCATGCCAAGAAGGAGCTCGACGCGCGGGTCCTCGGGGTCGACCATGACGATTTTTCATCGTGGAGGTTCCGGAACTGAAGAACTTGCAGGGGGGGTAGAAGCTAAGGAAAAGCTCGCCTGACCTGGGGCTGCGGCGCTGGATGGAGGCGGCGAAGGAACGTCCTCCTCACGGATCATGTCGATGGTGTCTTCATCAGCGACCCTAATCGGAGAAGCCCGCTTCTTCCCCTTCTTCATCAAGGAAGGGCCGGCTGCCGAGGTCAGAGGGGCCTCCGCCGCGGTTGTCCCAGCACGGCGGGAGACCGCGACCTTCTTCCGCATCACCTTTTGCCGGGTAGTGATGGCTCCGGTCTGAAGATCCTTCCAGAAGAAGGAAAAGTCCAGAGCCAAGACTTTCTCGGGAGTCCGTCCCCCAAGTCGAAGATCGCCTTGTCGAGCGATTTCTCTCGAGCCTCGGTGATGCATTTCTTTCCTTTGGCCCAGTACTCCACGATCTCTTTGAAGGTGGAGAGGGGCGGCCTGCCAGGGTGAGAGGGAATGCCCGTGTGGGAACCTCGCCATTTTCCTTTGACCACGAAGGGGTACTCCTTCCAGTACCTGTCCTTGTTCTCCACGGTGGAGAACGGAAGCAGCTCGTCGGAGCGGCCCGTGAGGTAGAGCAGGCCGCAGTTTACCTCGCTGAAGACAGGCCCCGCCTTAAGGAGCCACTTCTTCAGGAGGTAGGCTAGGGGGATCCTCACATTCAGGGCTTCCTCAATTCGAGAAAGCCCGTAGAGGACCCCCCACGAGTTTCCTGTGAGCTAGGCGGGGCATAAGCCCGCCAGCTCTAGTAACTCGCTAGCCAGATGTTTCAGGGGCAGCCGGAGCCCTGACCATATCAACCCCACGGAGACCGCGGTGCTGGAGGGCGGCCTCCCCGTGCGTGGCAGAGGCAGAATGGCGAGCTCTTGAGGGATGCCCGCCGCAGTGCGCAGACTCTCGGGAACGGGCGTGCCCCCGATGTCGTGCAGCCAGATGACGGCGGGCTCCTTTGGAGGAGCCTCTTCCTCGGTGCCAGGAGCATGCACCGAGATGGGAATGACGTTGAGAGGCTTCTCTAGGGAGGGCGCAGCAGCGGCAGCAGAAGAGGAAGTAGTAGCAGAAGAAGCCATAGGGGCAAGGGGGCAAAAGGCTAAGGGCGAGCAGCAAGTGAGGAGAGAAGGGAGAGCTGTTTTTCACACGAAGGTAAAAATTTTCCCTCATCCCCTATATATAGGCAGGTAAGAGGTAGGTGAATCAGGCCGTAGTTAATACTCGAGCACGCTCAACGAGGCGACACGACGGCGATTGAGGCGACAGCTCGTTTCTTTCCAATCGCAAGACGCCATATGGGCCACGCGTGGAAAAAGCTACACCGACGTCGACAGCTTCCTTTTCTGACAAAAACAAAAGCAAATGAAAAGGAGACACGTGTCTCACGACGATCGGGATCTCATGATGAGATTCATTGTATCAGTTTTGAATCTCGAGTCTTGCGTCGCATTTAAGACGACACAACCCCCAAAGATTTGGTGCGAAGTCCAACCCAGGGGCCGCGTCACGAGGTCGCCTGCAGCAAGTGCCAGAAGCTCGCCCCGAGGCAGACCATGACCGCGTGTGGCAAGCTCACACCGAGAGGAGATCGCTCGCGGCTGACGCTCCTGGCCCGCCCGACGCTCGTAGGTAGCAGGTAGCTGTGCTCCTTGGACATAGCAGCATCGACCTCGAGGTCTCATGAAGTACTGTGTAACATCCGCCCCAAACATATAAGATTTTGTCCGCTTTGCCCGTGCCCGCACGAGAACTTCCCTGGGTGGTCACCCATCCTGGTATTACTCTCGCTCGAGCATGCTTAACTACGGAGTTCTTACGAATTCCGTAGTGGCGCACGGTTTTAAAACGCATCTTGGCAGGAAAGGTGGTGAGCCCCCAAACACAAGATATTGTCCTCTATTGGTCTTTTGGGTACTCGAACCCTCAACCTCAAGGTTTTGCACTAGCATGGTTACCATCGAACCATCTAGAACGCGTCTTCTATGTTTGGGAGGGGAAATTATATAAGTAGCTCAGGATCTCCTTCTCTCCAGGCGATGTGGGGCTAACTCATGGCCTTGTACACCTCACCTCACCTCACCTCACCTCATCCATCTTGGCATTCCTGCCTCAGGAGTCTTGGCTCTTGGCTATTGGCCTATTGGATCTTGGTCGTCACAATCCACCCCCCTTAGGGCTACACGTCCTCGTGTAGGGTTAGACCCCCCCATAACGAGGAGAACCGGCTCTGATACCATTTTGTAACATCCGCCCCAAACATATAAGATTTTGTCCGCTTTGCCCGTGCCCGCACGAGAACTTCCCAGGGTGGTCACCCATCCTGGTATTACACTCGCTTGAGCACGCTTAACTACGGAGTTCTTACGAATTCCGTAGTGGCGCACGGTTTTAAAACGCGTCTTGGCGGGAAAGGTGGTAAGCCCCCAAACACAAGATATTGTCCTCTATTGGTCTTTTGGGTACTCGAACCCTCAACCTCAAGGTTTTGCACTAGCATGGTTACCATCGAACGATCTAGAACGCGTCTTCTATGTTTGGGAGGGGAAATTATATAAGTAGCTCAGGATCTCCTTCTCTCCAGGCGATGTGGGGCTAACTCATGGCCTTGTACACCTCACCTCACCTCACCTCACCTCATCCATCTTGGCATTCCCGCCTCAGGAGTCTTGGCTCTTGGCTATTGGCCTATTGGATCTTGGTCGTCACATACTGAGAGTCAAAGCTCTCGACGCAAGGTCGCCAGCGGCCGGTACCTGCTGCCCGCCCGGGATGGACCCAGACCGCGAGCGACCAGCTCGCGCAGGAAGGGGGTCACCCGTGGTTGGTGCCCCCGACCCGCCCAGCGCCTGCGATAGGGGAGCGATGCATTCCATGGACACTAAGAAGAGATAGCCCGGGTACAAGAGCTCGCCCATAGTCTGCTCCCCCGTATCGAGGCTAGCGCCAGCAGAGAGAGCGGTGAGGAGGAGGCGGCAATGCCAGTTACAGCCAGCTCAGGGTACACCCATTAAAGACTCCTGAGCAAGCACCAAGTTTCCTTGATTGCTCCCTCAGGAGGGGGTAATGTTGGGGGTAGCTGGAACCCCGTATCTTGGACAACATAGTATCAGACACACTTAAGGTAGAGCTCGCACAGGAGCCCGTCCAGGAGTTGCAACCCTCAATCCGCTCCACCGCCATGAAGCTACGCCCGAAGCTTGTTATGAATAACAAGAGGCTCCGGCATGCCGAAGCCAAGCACGACTTTGTCGATCTAGTATTTAGCTTCCTAGCATTCCCTATGGGATCGATCAAACGGCTATCGGGAGCGAGATCGCACAGGAGCTCGTCCAAACTCACATAGGAGCTCGCTCAAACTCGCACAGGAGCTCGCCCAAGCTCGCACAGGAGCTCGCCCAAGCTCGCACAGGAGCTCGCCCAAAACTCGCACAGGAGCTCTGGCCAAAGAGGAAACTTAAAATGGTATCAAACGAAAAACTGGTAGAACGCTCAAAGAGATCGCCAGGCCGCTCCCGTTGTCAAAAGAGGTCACCCTCTCCGGAGCCCGACTCTTGGCAACAGGGAGAAGAGGGCAGATCACCCGAACCCATTGTCGAAGAGGTCGCCTTCCTAACAACCCGACACTTGACAAGGATAAAGGCAAAGCATTAAGGGCGAGCTCGCTTTTGCTTCCTCCTTAAAGTCGCCCCCAGTGAAGCGGCATAAAGGCTGCCAGGTGTCGAAACCCCTCTGAAGCTACGTGGACGATTGTAGTCCACGGAAGCCTGTCCGAGTCGGTTCGAGACCTTCCAGACTTGAACATTCCAGAAGATCCACCTGGCAGGGACAAGACAGGTACTCTCCCCCGCTCCATCGCCTGGCGAGCTAGGCGACAAAGTCTGCCAGGAGCCCGATTCCCAAAGGTTGTCAAGGACCCATGTGGGCCGAAACGTGGGGGGTCCAGAAGGTGCCAGAAGGAGCGGCCAGGTGTTGCATCCCGATAAGTCGCAAAAGGCTATAAATGTGCCACCCCCGCTCCAAAGTACAGGGTAAAAACCTTCAACCCTACCACTTTCGTCTACTACAAGCTCTCCATTGATCACCTGAGACTGACTTGAGTGTCGGAGGGCCTTCGCTCCTAAGGGAGCCAGCCGTTCTTACGTTTTTCATTGTCTTGCAGGGGGACCGCACGGACCAGCAAAAAAAATCCCCAAACAGGTCATACGAACGAATCAGAATGGATACATTCGTGCGTATGAATTAAAATAGATTATTCATTCAAATTCATTCGTACGATCCATTCTAATTCATTCGTACGAACCATTCTAATTCATTCGTACGAGCTATTCTAATTCATTCGTACGACCCATTCTAATTCATTCGCACGATCCATTCTAATTCATTCGCACGATCCATTCTAATTCATTCGTATGAGCTATTCTAATTCATTCATACGACCCATTCTAATTCATTCGTATGATCCATTCTAAATCGAACAAATGAATTAGAATTGATCGTACGAATGAATTAGAATAGCTACATTCGTACGAATGAATTAGAATGGCTATATTCGTTCGTACGAATGAATTAGAATGGATCGCACGAATGAATTAGAATGGATCATACGAATGAATTAGAATAGCCCGTATGAATGAATTAGAATGGATACATCCGTATGAATGAATTAGAATGGCTCGTACGAATGAATTAGAATGGATCATGCAAATGAATTAGAACAAATCATACGAATAAATTAGAATGGATCGAACGAATGAATTACAATAACTCATACGAATGAATTAGAATGGATAGTATGAATGAATTAGAATGTATCATACGAATGAATTATAATGGTTCGTGCGAATGAATTATAATGTATCGTACAAATGAATTAGAATGGATCGTACGAATGAATTATAATGGATACATTCGTGCAAATGAATTAGAATGGATGGTACAAATGAATTAGATTGGCTACATTCGTTCATATGAATGAATTTGAACGGATCGTACGAATGAATTAGAATGGATCGTACATTAGAATTAGAATGGATCATTTGAATGAATTAGAATGGATCGTAAGAATGAATTAGAATGGATCGTATGAATGAATTAGAATAGCTTGTACAAATAAATTAGAATGGATCGTACGAATGAATTAGAATGGATCATACGAATGAATTAGAATGGGTCGTATGAATGAATTAGAATTGCTCGTACGAATGAATTAGAAAGGCTCATACGAATGAATTAGAATGGATTGTACGAATGAATTAGAATGGATATATTCGTGCGAATGAATTAGAATGGATCGTACGAATGAATTAGAATAGATCATGTGAATGAATTAGAATGGATCGTACTAATGAATTAGAATAGATATTATGAATGAATTAGAATTGATTGTAAGAATGAATTCGAATGGGTCGTACGAATGAATTAGAATAGCTCGTACGAATGATTTAAAGCGGCTCGTACGAATGAAATAGAATGGATCGTATGAATGAATTAGAATGGATCGTACGAATGAATTAGAATAGATACATTCATGCGAATGAATTAGAATAGATCGTACTAATGAATTAGAATGGATCATACGAATGAATTAGAATGGGCCGTACAAACGAATTAGAATAGCTCGTACAAATGAATTAAATGGATCATACGGATGATTTAGAATGGATACATTCGTGCGATTATAGCTCGTACGAATGAATTAGAATGGATCAAACGAATGAATAAATTAGAATGGATCGTATGAATGAATTAGAATAGCTCGTACGAATGAATTAGAATGGATCGTACGAATGAATTTGAATGTATACATTCGTGTGAATGAATTAGAATGGATCGTACGAATGAATTAGAATGGATCGTACGAAGGAATTAGAATCGATCGTATGAATGAATTATAATGGGCCGTACGACTGAATTAGAATGGATACATTCGTGCGAATGAATTAGAATGGATCGTACGAATGAATTAGAATGGAAAGATTCGTTCGTACGAATGAATTAGAATGGATCGTACGAATGAATTAGATTGGATCGTACGAATGAATTACAATAGATACATTCGTGCGAATGAATTAGAATGGATCGTACATTAGAATTAGAATGGATAGTGCGAATGAATTAGAATAGATCGTACGAATGAATTAGAATAGCTCGTACAAATAAATTAGAATGGATCGTACGAATGAATTACAATGGTTCGTACGAATAAATTAGAATGGATATATTCGTGCGAATGAATTAGAATAGATCGTACGAATGAAATAGAATGGATCGTGCGAATGAATTAGAATGGATACTGTGGGGGAAAATCTTCGTGCCGACCCGAAGATTTCGCCTCACCAGTCAATTGAAGTTTTGAGTCGAAGAGATCGTTGCTCGATCTGTTGATTGAAGTCGTTGCTTTCGATATGCAAACAGAGAGAGATTAGACAAGGAGATGTGATCTCGGTGTTCAGCCGAAGCCTACGTCTCCGTGCTATAGGGAGCAACCCGAATTCACTAACACTTATATCCAAGTGATCTTGACAGGCCGAGTATCACTGAAAACACTCTGGTCTCTTCGAAGGAGCGAAGAAGATCAAAGAGAGGTGGAAGATGGGAAGCTGAGAAATTCCAGAGGTCTAGATTCTGAAAATCAGATCTCAGAGTGGAAATCAGAAATTTTGGATCCTTTTACATTTGAAGGCTCTGCTATTTATAGAATTCCCGGGGAGGAATTCCGGGGTAAATGGCGGTTTTTGCTGTCGTATCTGGGGATCTTCCAGGTAAAGCTGGTGGGCCCTGCTGCCGTCTCCTGGGGGATTCCACAGGGGTTGCCGTCTCCTGGGGGATTCCACAGGCTCCTGGACCCACCAAGCAGGGCCGGTGGGTCCCGTTGTAGTTTCCGGGGACCCACCAGGCAGGGCCAGTGAGTCCCGCTGTTATCTTCGTGGGCCCACCAGGCAGGGCCGGTGGGTCCCGCTGCTTTGCAGACTTCTTGCCAAAATTTGCACCCACAGTTACCCCCTCCAAGTTAGCAATGGGTCATCCTGGCTGGCTTGGATTTTTGGTGCAAAAACTGTTAACTCCCTGTTCATGAAAAAATATGAAGAAGCTCGTCGAATTTTTAGCATAAAAAGGATTGATCGGTCAAAGTTGACCGATCAGTCAATTTTGGCCGATCGGTCAAATTTGACCGATCGGTTGATTTTGACTTATCGGTCATGTTTGACCGATCGGTCAAAATCGACCGATCGGTTGATTTTGGCCGATCGATCATGTTTGACCGATCGGTTAAAATCAACCGGTCAAGGTTTGAGTGATCGGGCAAAAAACCAAGTGTTTTGCCTGATCCAGTAGAAAATCGACCGATCGGTTGATTTTGACCGATCGGTCATGTTTGACCGATCGGTTAAAATCAACCGATCAAGGTTTGAGTGATCGGGAAAAAAAAACAAGTTTTTTGCCCGATCTAGTAGAAAATCGACCGATCGGTTGATTTTGACCGATCGGTCATGTTTGACCGATCGGTTTAAATCAGCCGGTCAAGGTTCGAGTGATCGGGCAAAAAATCAAGTTTTTTGCCCGATCCAGTAGAAAATCGACCGATCGGTTGATTTTGACCGATTGGTCATTTTTGACCGATCGGTTAAAATCAGCCGGTCAAGGTTCGAGTGATCGGGCAAAAAACCAAGTTTTTTGCCCGATCCAGTAGAAAAATCGACCGATCGGGTTAAAATCAGCCGGTCAAGGTTTTAGTGATCGGGCAAAAAACTAAGTTTTTCGCCTAATCCAGTAGAAAATCGACCGATCGGTTGATTTTGACCGATCGGTCATGTTTGACCGATCGGTTAAAATCAGCCGGTCAAGGTTCGAGTGATCGGGCAAAAAACTAAGTTTTTTGCCTGATCCAGTAGAAAATCGACCGATCGGTTGATTTTGACCGATCGGTCATGTTTGACCGATCGGTTAAAATCAGCCGATCAAGGTTCGAGTGATCGGGCAAAAAACTAAGTTTTTCGCCTGATCCAGTAGAAAATCGACCGATTGGTTGATTTTGACCGATCGGTCATATTTGACCGATCGGTTAAAATCAGTCGATCAAGGTTCGAGTGATCGGGCAAAAAACTAAGTTTTTCGCCTGATCCAGTAGAAAATCGACCGATCGGTTAATTTTGACCGATCGATCATGTTTGACCGATCGGTTAAAATCAGCCGATCAAGGTTCGAGTGATCGGGTAAAAAACCAAGTTTTTTGCCCGATCCAGTAGAAAATCGACCGATCGATTGATTTTGACCGATCGGTCATGTTTGACCGATTGGTTAAAATCAGCCGGTCAAGGTTTGAGTGATCGGACAAAAAACTAAGTTTTTCGCCTGAACTAGTAGAAAATCGATTGATCAAATGAATCTGACCAATCGGTCATGTTTGACCGATCGGTTAAATTCAGCTGGTCAAGATGAAGTTTCGAACCTGCCCTTCAGAGAAGGTAGTATAGTTTGTTATTCTTCTTGATCTTTTGGTAAAGTTCTGAACATTGATGGAGTTTGATTTTTTCTATTTTTGAATCTTTGGTTTGCCTGAATGAGGTTTTGAACCGGCGGTCTGGTTCACTCGGACCGGAGGTTTGCTTGGACCGGTGGCTCGTTTGGACCGGTGGTCTGACGCTTCGTCTGGTCCCGACTGTTCGCCTGGTTTTGCGCTTGCTATGGATAGATGCCACGTGTACCTGCAAAAACACGCGATTTGACATGGTGATGACACGTGTCCTCTCGATTTGTGCGCCTAATTCCCTCAGGATACTTAAGCTTCTCTGGCTGTCATTTTCGTCTCATGCTTTCAGAAAATTTTTGAAGTCCAGAGCTCTTGCTTCCGATCTCCCGTTCTCTGTTTCCTTATCCTTTCTCGATTGATCGAATGGCTTCCTCTGGTAATTCGAAGAAGATGAGCGCAGTCCCCTCGAAGAGGAAGGGGAAGGAAATTGCTGAAGAATCATCCCCCCCCAAAGGTAGGGTTAAAGGCAAGGCAGTGCTGGTGGAGTTGGGCCAACTGGGCAAAAGACATCAAGGAGTTGGATTTGCCTCAGCACCATCTAGGCCAGAGCATATCCCAAAGGTGAAGTTCGTCTTGGGCCCTATGCTACCTCTAGCGGAGGAGCCTGCCAATGCTTACAACACAGGCGGCCAGCTTACCGACAAGAAGAGGGCAAAATGGCAAAGGCTGTTGGCATGCTTCACAGAGGGGAAGATCCGGCCTTCACTGCCTGGAACATTTGAAGGCTCTGCTATTTATAGAATTCCCGGGGAGGAATTCCGGGGTAAATGGCGGTTTTTACTGTCGTATCTGGGGATCTTCCAGGTAAAGCTGGTGGGCCCTGCTGCCGTCTCCTGGGGGATTCCACAGGGGTTGCCGTCTCCTGGGGGATTCCACAGGCTCCTGGACCCACCAAGCAGGGCCGGTGGGTCCCGTTGTAGTTTCTGGGGACCCACCAGGCAGGGCCAGTGGGTCCCGCTGTTGTCTTCGTGGGCCCACCAGGCAAGGCCGGTGGATCCCGCTGCTTTGCAGACTTCTTGCCAAAATTTGCACCCACAGTTACCCCCTCCAAGTTAGCAAGGGGTCATCCTGGCTGGCTTGGATTTTTGGTGCAAAAACTGTTAACTCCCTGTTCACGAAAAAATATGAAGAAGCTCGTCGAATTTTTAGCATAAAAAGGATTGATCGGTCAAAGATGACCGATCAGTCAATTTTGGCCGATCGGTCAAATTTGACCGATCGGTTGATTTTGACTGATCGGTCATGTTTGACCGATCGGTCAAAATCGATCGATCGGTTGATTTTGGCCGATCGGTCATGTTTGACCGATCGGTTAAAATCAACCAGTCAAGGTTTGAGTGATCGGGCAAAAAACCAAGTTTTTTGCCCGATCCAGTAGAAAATCGACCGATCGGTTGATTTTGACCGATCGGTCATATTTGACCGATCGGTTAAAATCAACCGATCAAGGTTTGAGTGATCGAGAAAAAAAAACAAGTTTTTTGCCCGATCTAATAGAAAATCGACCGATCGGTTGATTTTGACCGATCGGTCATGTTTGACCGATCGGTTTAAATCAGCCGGTCAAGGTTCGAGTGATCGGGCATAAAACCAAGTTTTTTGCCCGATCCAGTAGAAAATCGACCGATCGATTGATTTTGACCGATTGGTCATTTTTGACCGATCGGTTAAAATCAGCCGGTCAAGGTTCGAGTGATCGGGCAAAAAACTATGTTTTTTGCCCGATCCAGTAGAAAAATCGACCGATCGGTTGATTTTGACCGATCGGTCATTTTTGACCGATAGGTTAAAATCAACCGGTCAAGGTTTTAGTGATCGGGCAAAAAACTAAGTTTTTCGCCTGATCCAGTAGAAAATCGACCGATCGATTGATTTTGACCGATCGGTCATGTTTGACCGATAGGTTAAAATTAGCCGGTCAAGGTTTGAGTGATCGGGCAAAAAACTAAGTTTTTTGCCTGATCCAGTAGAAAATCGACCGATCGGTTGATTTTGACCGATCGATCATGTTTGACCGATCGGTTAAAATCAGCCGATCAAGGTTCGAGTGATCGGGCAAAAAACTAAGTTTTTCGCCTGATCCAGTAGAAAATCGACCGATTGGTTGATTTTGACCGATCGGTCATGTTTTACCGATCGGTTAAAATCAGCCGATCAAGGTTCGAGTGATCGGGCAAAAAACTAAGTTTTTCGCCTGATCCAGTAGAAAATCGATCGATCGGTTAATTTTGACTGATCGGTCATGTTTGACCGATCGGTTAAAATCAGCCGGTCAAGGTTCGAGTGATCGGGTAAAAAAACAAGTTTTTTGCCCGATCCAGTAGAAAATCGACCGATCGATTGATTTTGACCGATCGGTCATGTTTGACCGATTGGTTAAAATTAGCCGGTCAAGGTTTGAGTGATCGGACAAAAAACTAAGTTTTTCGCCTGAACTAGTAGAAAATCGACCGATCGAATGAATCTGACCAATCGGTCATGTTTGACCGATCGGTTAAATTCAGCTGGTCAAGATGAAGTTTCGAACCTGCCCTTCAGAGAAGGTAGTATAGCTTGTTATTCTTCTTGATCTTTGGGCAGAGTTCTGAACATTGATGGAGTTTGATTTTTTCTATTTTTGAATCTTTGGTTTGCCTGAATGAGGTTTTGAACCGGCGGTCTGGTTCACTCGGACCGGTGGTTTACTTGGACCGGTGGCTCGTTTGGACCGGTGGTCTGACGCTTCGTCTGGTCCCGAGTGTTCGCCTGGTTTTGCGCTTGCTATGGATAGATGCCACGTGTACCTGCAAAAACACGCGATTTGACATGGTGATGACACGTGTCCTCTTGATTTGTGCGCCTAATTCCCTCAGGATACTTAAGCTTCTCTGGCTGTCATTTTCGCCTCACGCTTTCAGAAAATTTTCGAAGTCCAGAGCTCTTGCTTCCGATCTCCCGTTCTCTGTTTTCTTGTCCTTTCTCGATCGATCGAATGGCTTCCTCTGGTAATTCGAAGAAGATGAGCGCAGTCCCCTCGAAGAGGAAGGGGAAGGAAATTGCTGAAGAATCATCCCCCCCAAAGGTAGGGGTAAAGGCAAGGCAGTGCTGGTGGAGTTGGGCCAACTGGGCAAAAGACATCAAGGAGTTGGATTTGCCTCAGCACCATCTAGGCCAGAGCATATCCCGAAGGTGAAGTTCGTCTTGGGCCCTATGCTACCTCTAGCGGAGGAGCCTGCCTATGCTTACAACACAGGCGGCCAGCTTACCGACAAGAAGAGGGCAAAATGGCAAAGGATGTTGGCATGCTTCACAGAGGGGAAGATCCGGCCTTCACTGCCTGGGATTCAATCTGGCTTTGGCATCGACAAGCAGACCGTGTTTGTGAACGTTGCCAGTAATGAGCAGGTGATGGGGACAGTGGTCTCCGTGGGTCAGCTGAACTGCGGACTTCGTCTTCCGCTGCTGCCGTTTGCCGCGAGGTTGCTAAACACCTCCGGCCTGTGCCCAGGACAGATCACCGGCAACACATGGAGGATAATCTACGCCTTCTGCCGCGTAGAGTCAGATTTCCAGAAGGAGCTGAGAGAGTGCTACTCCAGCCTCCCCGATGACGAAGAGGCCCGGATTGAATTGGGCTACTTCTTCTATCACTATCGATGGGCTTCGAGGAAAGACAGCCCTTTCTTCAACCTCACAGGGGTTTCTGCTCTACGCCCCCTCACCGACAAAGTTGCCTCCGACAAGCTGTACACTGAGTGGCTGCTCTCAGTGGCTGGTGCCTGGACGCCACTCTCAGTGCCAGAGACTTCTCGCATTGAGGTAAACAAGGAGATCAAAATGTACTACGCAAGAGGAGAGCTGGCTTGGCCTTCGGAGAGGGTTGGGGCCATTGACAACCTGTTCCTCGAGTTGACCTGTGGGACCAGGTCATGGAAGCAGTTTTCAAACTGCCCAGTTAGGTATGGCAACGCCAACCTCCTCCACCGATCGCAGGCCAGATATGAAGATAATGAAGTCTTGTACTCAGACTACGAGGAGGATCCTCAGTCTGGCAAGATTATCAGAAAGATCAGAATCGAGAAGAAGGCCTACGGTGCAAGGCGCCGATTACCCACCTCTGAGGAAGAGTTAGTGATACAGAGGGGCCCAGCGAAGAAGAAAAGGAAAATCCTCGTCAAGCAGAATGAAGAAGAGGACCAAGAAAAGAAGGATGAAGATGAAGAAGAAGAGGAAGAAGAAAAGAAGAAGAAAGATGTGGAAGAAGAAGAAGAAGAGACCGAAAATGGTAGCAACGGCAACGGCGGCGACGATGAAGAAGAGGAGGATGGGGGTGGTGAGGATGATCTTCCTCCCACCCCCACTGGTGGAGATGATGGAAACGGGGGTGGTGAGGAAGAAATTCCTCCCACCCCCATTGGTGGTGACCAAGGACAGGGGGGTGGTGGGGATGAACTTCCTCCCACCCCCACTGGTGGTGCAGAAGAGGAAGATTCTCTTCCTATCCCCATCAATGAGGCTAAGGCCCGTCGAATGGAGGGAGTCATGGATGCGGAGGGCGAAGGCCACAAGGTGGTTCCCGCCTACCATTTTGACGAGTTGAAGAAGCGCCCGGTGCGTTTCAAAATCAAGTTCTCAGGGAGTGGTGGGGTTGGAAGCAACCCCACGCCCCTCGATTAGATACCTCCAGTCACTCCCCGTCTCGATGGCACGACTACAAGTGGGGGTTTGGAGGTTGAACAACCCCCACCCCCATCGTGCTCTCTGGCCGATGAGATGGCACTCGTCACGGCTGGACTCGAGCATTCGAGTGGGCACCAAGATGAAGGGGGGGTCTCCCCTCCTCGAGATGTTCCCTCTCCCGCACACTTGGAGAGAGGAAGCCGGGTGGGTGATGAGACTCCCCAACCCCAGCCGGAGCCCACTCCCACCAAGGAGAAGTCTACTCCCAAGGGTAAGAGCTCCGACCGTGGGAAGGGCAAGACATCTCAGGTCGATGTCTCAGGTATCCTCACTGGATTCTACTTCTGATCATACTGCCTTTGAAGTTTGAAAATATTCTAACTCTTTTGAACTTTTGTTTGATTTATAGGGATTCCTGCGGGCATGACTTCACTTTTGAAAGATTTGGGTGAGGTTGACATCAACCACCCAACTCCCGTGATCCGGAAGCTCTGCAACCTTCCGGGGGGCCCGATCGAGGAAGCCTTTCATAGGCTCGAAGTGGTGGTAAGTGCACCAGCTTGAATTGTCTTTCGAATTGAATCCTTCGATACACTTCTATCATTTCTTGTCTGTTCGCAGAACTCAGCGGTTCTGAAATTCGGCACGAAGCTTTTCAAGAAGTACGGAGAGAGAGAGGCTTCATCTGAAGTCTCTCGCCTAACAGCTGAATTAGAAGCTGCCCACGAGGAAAAGGATAAGCTGAGGGAGCTTCTATCTTCCAAGAAGAAGGCCTTGAAGGCTAAGATTGAGGCCCTTCGCAAGGAAAAACTGGAGAGCAAGGGCTGGCAGAACGGTTACGAGGCCCGGGGTCATGAACTTGAATCGTTGAAGAAGCGTTTCTTCAGGATAGAGACCCTGGCCCAGGACCAAGGGGTGGAGCTCCAGGTGTTGAAGGGCAAACTTGACGGCAGGGAAGCTGCTCTTGATGCAAGAGAGGCTGCTCTAGCTGCTAAGGAGGCTGCTTCTTCTGCTAAGGAGGAGGCTCTTCAGAAGGAGTTGGAGCATATGCGCACTGAATGCGCGAGTTACAGGGAAACGGCCGAGAAGGCGGTGGAGGCACTTAGGATCCATGCTAGTAGTGTACGATCTTCTAAGGCTTCCGTGGCGAGTAAAGCTCGAGGCAGATCCGAAGGAGAGAAGTCGCGCGCTCCCAGTGTGGCTAAACCCTGATGTACTTCTACCTTCTTCTTTGTTGTTGCACTTGTAAACTCTTGATATATAACAGCTCACTCATGTACTTGGCAAATTTTTTGATAATAATAGAGATCTTTTTGGTGTTTGAAAGTTGGATGTCTCTTGTGTTGAATGTTTTCGAATATCATGTTCTGGATAGCATTGGAATGTGTAATGGATACAATCTTTTGAATGTAAGGGGTCGAGTCGCAACTCGATTACCCAAACTTGTTGTAACTTGAAAATTGAATTTGAATTCGTGTAACACTCGTATGTGAGGGGTTGAGTCGCAAATCAAGCACCCAAACCTGTTAGACGATATCGAAATTGATTGAAATTGAATATTGAAATTGAAAGTCAGTTTAACATTTGTAAGTAAGGGGTAGTGTCGCAATACAAACTCCCCAACTTGTTAAACCGACCAGTGACTTGAAAGTTGCTTTGAATGACAACCTGAAATCGTTTTAACATTTGCCAGTAAGGGGTTGAGTCGCAACTCTAACACCCAAACTTGTTAAAAGACCTTGTAACTTGAATATGGATAATTTGAAACTGCTTCAGAACTAGAACATTTGAATAGTTGAAAACGATCTTTATTCATCATGGAATTTACATCATGGATAGAATAATTTGAGGTGTCTAGAATTCCAAGCTCGTGGCAATCTATCTCCTTCTGGTGAGATCAGTCTATAAGAGCCTTTGCCTCCCACTGATTCGACGATATATGGACCTTCCCAGTTGGGAGCAAGTTTCCCACTGCTGTGTTCTTTAGTGTTGTAGAAAACTGCTCTGAGAACTAGGCTGCCCACTGGGAACTGTCTCTTGTAGACCTTCTCATCATAGGCTCGTCTGATCTTCTGCTGATACTTGGCCACACGAAGGGAGGCTTGGTCTCGTAGTTCTTCAGAGAAGTCCAGATCATTGACTCGAAGCTCTTCATTGATCCCTTCTTCAACTGCCCTGGTCTTGAGAGTATTTGATATGTTTTCTGTTGGGAGTACTGCTTCCGATCCATATGTCAGACGAAAGGGTGAGAACCCTGTTGACCTTCTCGGGGTTGTGTGATACCCCCAAAGAACTTCAGGTAGGACTTGTTCCCATAATCCTTTCTTGTCATTGAGTTTCTTCTTGAGTATACCAAGAATAGCTCTATTTGAGGCTTCGGCTTGACCATTGCATTGAGGGTACCTTGGAGTTGAATAGAAGAGCTTGATTCCGTTGTTCAGACAGAACTCACGGAACTTGTCAGAGTCGAATTGAGCTCCATTGTCAGCAATAAGAACTTGAGGTGTACCAAATCTTGAGAAGATGTTGTGCCGAATGAATTTGATCACTTCATCATCGGTCTCTCGAAAGAGTGGCACAGCTTCAATCCATTTGGTGAAGTAATCCGTGGCCAGCAGTAGATACTTCTTCTTGCTCAGAGTTGGTGGGAAGGGACCCAAGAAATCCAACCCCCATTGATGGAAAGGCCACGGACTCGACAATTGGTGAAGCTCATCTGCAGGGAGATGGATAGCTCGAGTGTGTCGTTGGCATGGCTCGCATCTTTGAACAACTTGCTGAGCATCCCTTGCCATTGTTGGCCAGTAGTAACCTTGTAGCTTCGTCTTGGCTTCAAGAGATCTTCCTCCCGAATGATTCCCACAAGCTCCAGAGTGGATATCAATCAGGATTGCCTTTGCTTGTTCGGGACCAATACACTTGAGCATCACCCCGTTGTGAGATTTGAAGTATAGATCTTCTCCTTGAATGGTATAGCATAGAAACTTTCTTTGAAGTCTTCGGGCTTGATTGGGATCTTCTGGTACTTTGTCATGTTTGAAGAAGTCAAAAATTAACTGTCTCCAATCTTCAAGTTCATTTGTAGTAGTAAGGTTCAACATCAATTGATCTCCACCCCCAGATCTCTTTGTAGTAGCAAGGATCTGTTGTTCGGGGGTGGTCTTGGGCACTTCTTGATAATCAATTTGTATTTGTCTTCCTCCAAGCAAATCGCCAAGAACTGAGGCAGCGTTGGCTAAGGCATCTGCTTCACGATTCTCTGCTCTTGGAATTTGAACGAATTCAGTATTAGTAAAACGTTGTTGAAGACGTCGTACTAAAGTCAAGTAGAGTTGCATTCTTTCTTCACGAGCTGTGTACTCTCCATTGATTTGCCTTATAATCAACTGGGAGTCGCTGTAGACAATGATTCGATCTACCCCCAGGGATTCCGCCATTTCGAGTTCGGAAATGAGTGCTTCGTATTCGGCTTCGTTGTTAGTGGCATTAAACCCGAGGAGAGTGGCCTTCTGTAGATGATCAAGTTCGGGGGATACCAAGACTATCCCAGTTCCCGAACTGATCGCACTTGAAGCTCCATTAGTGTAAAGCTTCCATAAAGGAGTTGTGGCAATAGCCTCGAGGTTTGGATCGGTTTTTGTTGTAAGATCGATTGGAGAATTAGCCTCATCTTCCAAGCGCATATCGACATCTTCTTCCCAAGAGATAGGGTCTTTAACCGGAAAGTCAGCTAGAAAATCAGCAATGGCTTGACCTTTGATGGAAGTGTGAGATTCGAATTGAATCCCCAGAGAGCTCATTTCGATCACCCATTTAGTCATTCGACCAGCTCGACCAGCTTTGTCAACAATATCTTTGAGTGGGTGTTCTGAAATGACAGTGATCTGATGAGAGACGAAGTAGGGTTGGAGGCGACGTGATGAAGTGAGCAAGGCCAGGATGACCTTCTCAGTTTTTGAATAGCGAGTTTCAGTCGGAAGCAGAGTATGGCTGATATAGTAGACTGGATGCTCGATGCCTTCTCTTCTGCTGACTAGGACCGCACTGATTGCTTGATCGGTCACGGCGAGATAGAGCCACAAGTCTTCTTTTGGAAGTGGAGCAGTAAGGATAGGAGCTTGCACCAGATATTTCTTGATGCCTTAGAAAGCTTCTTCACAAATTGGACTCCATCCCGATGTATCTGCCTTCGGCAGCTTGTCGAAAAGAGGCTTACATTTGTCGGAAGACTTTGAGATGAACCGATTGAGGGCAGCAAGTCTTCCAGTGAGACGTTGTACTTCTTTCCGATTGGTAGGTGATGGCATGTCGAGGATGGCTCGAATTTGGTCGGGATTGGCTTCAATGCCCCTCCTGGTCACAAGATGACCCAGGAATTTGCCAGATTGAACTCCGAAAGCGCACTTGGCCGGATTGAGCTTCATACGATACTTTCGAAGGACTTGAAAGGTTTCTGCCAGATCGGATAGATGGTTTCCTCGAATGGAGCTCTTTGTGAGGAGATCGTCGACGTAGACTTCGACGTTGCGACCGATCTAACCTTCAAACATCTTTGTGACTAGCCTTTGATAGGTAGAACCGGTATTTTTGAGGCCGAACGGCATTACGTTGTAGCAGTAGAGACCTCGGCTAGTCACAAAACATGTCTTCTCTTGATCATCAGCGTGAAGCGGAATTTGATTGTACCCAGAGTACCCATCCATAAAAGACAATAGCTCGTGGCCAGCAGTGGCATCGACGAGTCTATCTATCCTTGGCATGGGGAATGGGTCTTTGGGACAAGCTTTGTTGAGATTAGTAAAATCGATGCACACTCTGACCTTCCCGTTCTTCTTTGGTACAGCAACTATATTAGAGATCCAAGTAGGATACTCTACTTTACGGATGAAGCCTGCTGTGAGTAGTTTGCTGATCTCTTCTTGAACAGTAATTTGTAATTCTGGTCGGATTGTGCGTGGCTTTTGCTTGACGGGTTTCACTTCTTCTTTGATAGCGAGCCTGTGACAAGCGTCATCTGGATTGATCCCAGGCATGTCTTCAAAGCGCCAAGCAAATACATCGATATTGGACTGGAGGAAGGATACCATGTCTTGCGCTTCTGCGTCGCTAAGACCGGTACCAATGAAAGTTTGTTGATGGAGATCTTCTCTGCCGATATTGATAGGGACGATTTCTTCGATTGAAGGGGAGGCTTCCCATTCGATTGGTGGAGGATCGGCCAGTGGAATCTCCTTTAATTGCTATTTGGAGGGACCAGCTTCGTCTCGCGGCCGCTTTGGAGGAGCAATATTGATCTTACGATCTGTTTTAGCTGCAGCAGCCTCACAAGACCTCCCAGCTTGCTGGTTGCCTCGTATGCAGACAATGCCTTCTCCCGTTGCAAACTTGAGTAGTTGGTGGTAAGAAGAGGAGATGGCATTGATCTGGTGGAGGAATGGTCGCCCGAGAATGGCGTTGTAGCTGGACACTCCTTCGACAATTGCAAACCTCACCGAGACTCGAGTCTCTCGGCTAAGGTCGAGAGTGAATCTCGATTCGCCCATCGTGATGCTTTGTTCGCCGTTGAAGCCAATGATCACAGTCGGGACGACGTCGAGGCTTGAGTATTTATGTCCCAGACGTTTGGAACAATCCGAGAACATAATATCGATGGAGCTGCCGGTGTCGATGAGGATTCGATTGACGGTGTTTCCGTCGATGAGGAGTTTCAAGACCAGAGGGTCTCGATGGGGAGTATGAACTCCTTGAAGATCAGAGTCGTTGAAAACAATGGATGGCCAAGACAAACCTTCGATAGGCTTCTCGATCCAGGTATCCTCCTTGTTCGCAGCAGAACGAACGTGGAAGATGCGTCGAACTTGCCGATCCACTTCCTTCACGGTCAAGGTTTGATTGTGCAATGTTCCATGAATACCAAAGACGTTGGCATTCATAGAGATAGGTTGCCGGTTGGAGGAGATTTGATGGATCCAACATGCTTCTTTCCCCTTTGCAGAGGCTCGATGTTGATCTTGTCCGCCTTTGACGAACTCTTGAAGGTGGCCTTCTCTCAATAAGTCTTCAAGATGGAATTTCAGCCGATAGCACCGATCGGTGGAATGGCCATGACTTCGGTGGAAGTCGCAGTAGACCGTTTTGTCAACCGTGAATTTTGAGTTTGGCTGAAGAGGATTGGGCCTTCGGAGGAACTCCTCGTGTTGAATGCGGTCAAGGATCTGTTCGACTGGTAAATTCCACTCGGTGAAAGTGGTCTTCGTTGGAAATCGGCGTCCATCATTTTTTGCTCGCTTGTTGACTGGAGGGGCTGCTGCCTCAGCATTGTGGGCTTTGGCAACATACTTGGGAGCTTCTCTTTCCGCCGGTCTTCGCTTCATTTCTCGCCCTTTTAGAGCGACTTGATCATCTTCAACCTCAATCTCCCTCTGGATTTGATCGAATATAGAACCCAGAGAAGGAGGGGGATTGCGGATAAAGTCGTTGTAGATGTGTAGATCGAATCGGAGGGCGTTCTGGAAAGCCAACATGATGGCTTCATCATCCAGATGTCTTCCAGAGAGGGTAGCATGCTCGTTGCGAAATCTCCTGGTGAAATTGCGGAGAGTCTCATCAGCACCCATCCTTAGCCGATATAGGGAGTCGAGCTTCTTTTCTGGGTTCAGATTGAGTTGATAATGTTGCACGAAAAGGTTAGCCAAAACACCGAACTGGGTGATGGACCCAGCTCGGAGATTATGATACCAATCAAGTAAGGGCTCATGGAGACTCCCGGCGAAAGTGCGACAAAGCACGTTGTTCTCTTCTTCGTGTGGTGTCAAGGCTTGCTTGAAGGCAAGTATATGGAGAGTCGGATCTCCTTTGACGCAGTTGAATTTGGGGAGGATAGGAGTTCTCCATCCCCTTGGAAATGATGACTCGAAGAGGCTTCGATGGAGAGGCCCGGTAGAGGAATACCCGTCTCTACGACCGTGTCCTCGACCTAGATGTGGGTCAAGAGGCAAGATCGCAAGGTCTTGCTCAGGCATTGAAGTATTTGCTGGTTGAAGTCGGTGTCGAAGGTCCGATCCAAGTCCACGTTGAAGTGGAATGGAAGGGGAGACTCTACTCTTTGAAGGAACGCCTTTCATTTGGTGCCTCCTTGGTATATCGAGCTTTGAAGGTGTCTTCCTATCGCAGTTGCGACCAGAAGATGATTGGGAGGACTCATCGTCAAGGCGATCCCAAACACTCTGCTTCTATGGGGCAGCAGAGGGAGTTGGGTCACGATGAATCCTCCCGGGGGCAACAGTGCCCATTGACCTCCGTTGCTCGGAGTGGATTGATGGTCGTGGCCTATCGACCCTCTCATTAATCGAGAGGATGGGAAGAGCAATTCCAGCCTCGGAGGCTGCCTTCTTGAGTGCGTCCCTCTCAGCAGTGAGGGTGGCATTCTGTTTTGCCAATTGAAGTAGTTGGAAATCGACCGCCGAGATTTGATAGGTTGAAGGAGGGTCTTCGGCGGGAGCAGGGGTTGTATGCCCTATTGATGGATAAGGAGGTGGGGTAATCAGTCGATCAACCGATCTCCCACTGCCTGATCGAGTATCCATATTGGGGGCAGCAAGGGGCTGCCCAAAATTGAGCCTTTGACTCATTGATCGAGTCTCAGGTCGAGGTAGATGTGTGTTACTTCCTTCTGGTTGACCCTGGTGCTTCGTCTTCGCCATTCAGAAAGCGAAGGGTGCAACGAGAGTGCCTGCGTCCGAGCGATTGTCTGCCAAACCGAGGGGGCGAGGAAGTTTGGCTATTTGATCAGTTATCTGCTCAACTGATATAATAGTAGTTGTAGAACGGACACAGCTTCTCGTTCGGATCCCACAGACGGCGCCAAACTGTGGGGGAAAATCTTCGTGCCGACCCGAAGATTTCGCCTCACCAGTCAATTGAAGTTTCGAGTCGAAGAGATCGTTGCTCGATCTGTTGATTGAAGTCGTTGCTTTCGATATGCAAACAGAGAGAGATTAGACAAGGAGATGTGATCTCGGAGTTCAGCCGAAGCCTACGTCTCCGTGCTATAGGGAGCAACCCGAATTCACTAACACTTATATCCAGGTGATCTCGACAGGCCGAGTATCACTAAAAACACTCTGGTCTCTTCGAAGGAGAAAAGAAGATCAAAGAGAGGTGGAAGATGGGAAGCTGAGAAATTCCAGAGGTCTGGATTCTGAAAATCAGATCTCAGAGTGGAAATCAGAAATTTCGGATCCTTTTACATTCAAAGGCTCTGCTATTTATAGAATTCCCGGGGAGGAATTCCGGGGTAAATGGCATTTTTTGCTGTCGTATCTGGGGATCTTCCAAGTAAAGCTGGTGGGCCCTGCTGCCGTCTCCCGGGGGATTCCACAGGGGTTGCCGTCTCCTGGGGGATTCCACAGGCTCTTGGACCCACCAAGCAGGGCCGGTGGGTCCTGTTGTATTTCCGGGGACCCACCAAGCAGGGCCAGTGGGTCCCGCTATTATCTTCGTGGGCCCACCAGGCAGGGCCGGTGGGTCCCGCTGCTTTGCAGACTTCTTGCCAAAATTTGCACCCACATATACATTCTTGCGAATGAATTAGAATGGGTCGTACGAATGAATTAGAATAGCTCGTACGAATGAATTAGAATGGTTCGTACGAATGAATTAGAATGGGTCGTAAAAATGAATTAGAATAGCTCGTACGAATGAATTAGAATAGATCGTACAAATAAATTAGAATGGATCGTAGAATGAATTAGAATGGGTCGTACGAATGAATTAGAATAGCTCGTACGAAAGAATTAGAATGGTTCGTACGAATTAATTAGAATGGTTCATACGAATGAGTTAGAATAGCTCGTACGAATAAATTAGAATGGATCGTGCGAATGAATTAGAATGGATCGTACGAACGAATTAGAATGGATTATACGAATGAATTAGAATAGCTCGTAAGAATGGATTAGAATAGCTTGTACGAATGAATTAGAATGGATACATTCGTGCGAATGAATTAGAATGGTTCGTGCAAATGAATTAGAATGGATCATACGAATGAATTAGATGAGATCGTACAATTCATTCGTACGAGCCATTCTAATTCATTCGTATGACGCATTCTATTTCATTCATACGAACCATTCTAATTCATTTGTACGATCCATTCTAATTCATTCGTACGAGCTATTCTAATTCATTCGTACGACCCAATCTAATTCATTAGTAAGATCCATTCTAATTATTTCGTACGATCCATTCTAATTCATTCATACGATCCATTCTAATTCATTCACGAATTCATCCATTCTAATTTATTCGTACGATCCATTCTAATTCATTCGTACGATCCATTCTAATTCATTCGTATGAGCTATTCTAATTCATTCGTACGACCATTCTAATTCTTTTGAATGATCCATTCTAATTCATTCATACGACCTACAATCGCACGAATATATCCATTCTAATTCATTCGTACGATCCATTCTAATTCATTCGTATGATCCATTCTAATTCATTCGTATGATCCATTCTAATTCATTCGTACGAACGAATGTAGCCATTCTAATTCATTCATACGAACCATTCTATTTCATTCGTATGAGTTATTCTAATTCATTCGTACGACCCATTCTAATTCATTCGTAGGATCCATTCTAATTCATTCGCACGATCCATTCTAATTCATTCGTACGATCCATTCTAATTCATTCGCACGGTCCATTCTAATTCATTCGAATCCATTAATACAAGCCATTCTAATTCATTCGTACGAGCTATTCTAATTCATTCGTATGACCCATTCTAATTCATTCGTACGATCCATTCTAATTCCTTCGCACGATCCATTCTAATTAGTTCGTATGATCCATTCTAATTCATTCGCACGAATGTATCCATTCTAATTCATTCGTACGATCCATTCTAATTCATTCGTATGAGCTATTCTAATTCATTCATATGATTGTACCCATTCTAATTCATTCTATCAATGTAGCCATTCTAATTCAATCGTATGATCCATTCTAATTCATTCGTACGAGCCATTCTAATTCATTCGTACGATCCATTCTAATTCATTCGTACAATCCAATCTAATTCATTCGTTAGAGCTATTCTAATTCATTCATACGACCAATTAGAATGGATCGTATGAATGAATTAGAATGGGTCATACGAATAAAATAGAATGGATCGTATGAATGAATTAGAATGGATCGTACGAATGAATTACAATGGATCGTCTGAATGAATTAGAATAGCTCATACGATCCAATCTAATTCATTCGTATGATCTATTCTAATTCATTCGTACGATCCATTCTAATTCATTCGCACGAATGTATCCATTCTAATTTATTCATACGACCCATTCTAATTCATTCGTACGATCCATTCTAATTCATTCGTACGATCCGTTCAAATTCATTCGTACGATCCATTCTAATTCATTCATATGAGCCTTTCTAATTCGTTCATACGGATGTATCCATTCTAATTCATTCGTATGAGCTATTCTAATTCATTCGTATGATCTATTCTAATTTATTCGTACGATCCATTCTAATTCATTCGTACAAACGAATGTAGCCATTCTAATTCATTCGAACGAGCCATTCTAATTCATTCGTACGAATGTAGCCATTCTAATTCATTCGTATGATCCATTAATTCATTCGTTCGAATTAGAATGGATCGTACGAATGAATTAGAATGGATTGTACGAATAAATTACAATGGATACATTCGTGCGAATGAATTAGAATGGATCGTACGAATGAATTAGAATAGATCGTCTGAATGAATTAGAATGGATCGTATGAATGAATTAGAATGGATAGTAAGAATGAATTAGAATAGCTCGTACGAATGAATTAGAATGGATCATACGAATGAATTAGAATGGCTACATTCGTTCATATGAATGAATTAGAATGGATCATATGAGTGAATTAGATACAAATGAATTAGAATGGATATATTTGTGCGAATGAATTAGAATAGCTCGTACGAATGAATTAGAATGGATCGTACGAATAAATTAGAATGGCTACATTCGTTCATACGAATGAATTAGAATAAATTAGAATGGATCATATTAATGAATTAGAATGGATCGTACTAGCTATTCTTATTCATTTGTTCGACCTATTCTAATTCATTCATATGATCCATTCTAATTTGTTCGTACGATCCATTCTAATTCATTCGTACTATCGCACGAATGTATCCATTCTAATTCATTCATATGATCCATTCTAAGTCATTCATACGATCCATTCTAATTCATTTGTACGAGCTATTCTAATTCATTCGCACGAAGCTATCCATTCTAATTCATTCGTATGATCCATTCTAATTCATTCGTACGATCCATTCTAATTCATTCGTAGGATCCATTCTAATTCATTCATACGATCCATTCTAATTTATTCGAACAAACGAATGTAGCCATTCTAATTCATTCGTACGATCCATTCTAATTCATTCATACGATCCATTCTAATTTATTCGCACGATAGATCCAATTCATTCGTATGATCCATTCTAATTCATTTGCACGAATGTATACATTCTAGTACGAATGAATTAGAATGGATCATACGAATGAATTAGAATGGATACATTTGTGCGAATGAATTAGAATGGATCGTACGAATGATTAGAATGGATCATACGAATAAATTAGAATGGATCTTACGAATGAATTAGAATGGATCATACGAATGAATTAGAATGAATACATTTGTGCGAATGAATTAGAATAGCTCGTATGAATAAATTAGAATGGCTCGTATGAATGAATTAGAATAAATTATATGAATGAATTAGAATGGATCGTATGAATGAATTTGAATCGGTCGTACGAATGAATTAGAATAGCTCGTACGATCCATTCTAATTCATTCGTATGAAACATTCTAATTCATTCGTACGAACGAATGTTGCCATTCTAATTCATTCGTACAATCCATTCTAATTCATTCGTACAATCTATTATAGTTCATTCACACAAATGTATCCATTCTAATTCATTCATATCTAATTCATTCATATGATCCATTCTAATTCATTCTAATTTATTCGTACGAACCAATGTAGCTATTCTAATTCATTTGTACGATCCATTCTAATTCATTCGTACGAGCTATTCAAATTCATTCGTACGATCCATTCTAATTCATTCATACGATCCATTCTAATTCTTTCGCACGGTCCATTCTAATTCATTCGTACGATTCATTCTAATTCATTCGCACGAATGTATCCATTCAAATTTATTCGTACGATCCATTTTAATTCATTTGTACGATCCATTCTAATTCGAACTAATGAATTATAATGGATCGTACGAATGAATTAGAATGGCTACATTAGAAACGAATGAATTAAAGTAGGTCGTACGAATGAATTAGTATTGATCATACGAATGAATTAGAATAGCTCGTACGAATGAATTAGAAAGGATACATCCGTATGAATGAATTAGAATGCCTGGTATGAATGAATTAGAATGGATCATACGAATGAATTAGAATGGATCGTACGAATGAATTAGAATAAATTAGAATAGATCGTACGAATGAATTAGAATGGATCCAATGAATAAATTAGAATGGATCGTGCGAATGAATTAGAATGGATCGTACGAATGAATTAGAATAGCACGTACGAATGAATTAGAATGGATCGTGCAAATGAATTAGAATGGATCGTACGAATGAATTAGAATGGATCGTATGAATGAATTAGAATAGCTCATACGAATGAATTAGAATGGATCGTACGAATGAATTAGAATGGACCGTACGAATGAATTAGAATGGATACAATCGTATAAATGAATTAGAATGGCTCATACGAATGAATTAAAATGGATCTTGCGAATGAATTAGAATGGATCGTACGAATGAATTAGAATGGATCGTATGAATGAATTAGAATAGCTCGTACGAATGAATTAGAATGGTTCGTATGAATGAATTAGAATGGCCACATTCCTTCGTACGAATGAATTAGAGTGGATCGTACGAATGAATTAGAATGGATCATACGAATGAATTAGAATGGATATTTTGTGCGAATGAATTAGAATAGCTCATATGAATGAATTAGAATGGATCGTATGAATGAATTAGAATGGATCATACAAATGAATTAGAATGGATACATTCGTGCGATTGTAGATCATACAAATGAATTAGAATGGATCGTAGGATTGAATTAGAATGGGTCGTACGAATGAATTAGAATAGCTCGTACTAATGAATTAGAATGGATCGTGCGAATGAATTAGAATGTATCGTAGAATGAATTAGAATGGGTTGTACAAATCAATTAGTATAGCTTGTACGCATGAATTAGAATGGATCATACGAATGAATTAGAATGGCGTATACGAATGAAATAGAATGGCTCGTACAAATGAATTAGAATTGATCGTACGAATTAATTAGAATGGATCGTACGAATGAATTAGAATGGATACATTCATACAAATGAATTAGAATGGATTGCACAAATGAATTAAAATGGATCGTATGAATGAAATAGAATGGTTCGTACGAATGAATTAGAATAGCTCGTACGAATGAATTAGAATAGCCCATACAAATGAATTAGAATGGATCCATTCTAATTTATTCGTACGATCCATTCTAATTCATTCGTATGATCCATTCTAATTCATTCGTACGATCCATTCTAATTCATTTGTATGATCCATTCAAATTCATTCTACGAATGTAGCCATTCTAATTCATTCATATGACCCATTCTAATTTATTCTAATTCATTCATACGATCCATTCTAACTCATTCATACGAGCTATTCTAATTCATTCGCACGAATGTATCCATTCTAATTCATTCGTACGATCCTTTCTAATTCATTCGTACGATCCATTCTAATTCATTCGAACGAGCCATTCTAATTCATTCATACAAGCTATTCTAATTCATTCATACAATCCATTATAATTCATTCTTACAAGCTATTCTAATTCATTCGTACGACCCATTCTAATTCATTCTATGTTCCATTCTAATTCATTCGCACAATTCATTCTAATTTATTCAAACGAGCTATTCTAATTCATTCGTACGACACATTCTAATTCATTCGTACGATCCATTCTAATTTATTCGTACGATCTACAATCGCACGAATGTATCCATTCTAATTCATTCGTACGATCCATTCTAATTCATTCGTACGATCCATTCTAATTCAATCGTACGAGCTATTCTAATTCGTTCGCACAAATGTATCTATTCTAATTCATTCATACGATACATTCTAATTCAGTCGTACTAATTCATTCTAATTCATTCGTACGATCCATTCAAATTCATTCGCACGATCCATTCTAATTCATTCGTACGAATAATTCTAATACATTCGTACGAAAGAATGTAGCCATTCTAATTCATTCGTACGATCTATTCTAATTCATTGGCACGAATGTAACCATTCTAATTCATTCGTACGACCTATTCTAATTCATTCGTACGATCCATTCTAATTCATTCGCACGATCCATTCTAATTCATTCGTTCGTAGGATCCATTCTAATTTATTCGTACGAGCTACAATCGCACGAATGTATCCATTATATTTCATTCGTATGATCCATTCTACTTCATTCATATGATCTATTCTAATTCGTAGAATGAATTAGAATGGCTACAATCGTATGATTGAATTAGAATAGCTAGTACGAATGAATTAGAATGGATCGTACGAATGAATTAGAATAGATACATTCGTGCAATTGTAGAACGTACGAATGAATTAGAAAGGATCGTACGAATAAATTAGAATGGGTCCTACGTATGAATTATAACAGCTTGTACGAATGAATTAGAATGGATCGTGTGAATGAATTAGAATGGGTCGTACGAATGAATTAGAATAGCTCGAATGAATGAATTAGAATGGATCGTACGAATGAATTAGAATGGTTCGTACGAATGAAATAGAATAGATCATACGAACGAATTAGAATGGATCGTACGAATGAATTAAAATCGATGGTACACGTACGAATGAATTAGAATGGATACATTCGTGCGAATGAATTAGAATGGATTGTACGAATGAATTAGAATGGATAGTACGAATTAATTGGAATGGATACAATCGTGCGAATGAATTAGAATAGCTCGTACGAATGAATTAGAATTTCACCAACGAATGAATTAGAATGGCTACATTCTTATGAATGAATTAGAATAGCTAGTACGAATGAATTAGAATTTCACCTACGAATGAATTAGAATGGCTACATTTGTACGAATGAATTAGAATAGCTTGTACGAATGAATTAGATCGGATCGTACGAATGAATTAGAATGGGTCGCACGAATGAATTATAATAGCTTGTACGAATGAATTAGAATGGATCATACAAATGAATTAGAATGGATCGTACGAATGAATTAGAATGGATACATTCATGCGATTGTAACTCCTACGAATGAATTAGAATGGATCATATGAACAAATGAATTAGAATGGTTCATACGAATGAATTAGAATGGATCGTACGAATGAATTAGAATGGATACATTCATGCGAATGAATTAGAATGGATCGTACGAATGAATTAGAATGGATCATGTGAATGAATTAGAATGGATCGTACAAATAAATTAGAATGTGTCGTACGAATGAATTAGAATGGATACATTCGTGCGAATGAATTAGAATGGATTGTACGAATGAATTAGAATGGGTCGTACGAATGTTAGAATGGATCGTACGAATGAATTAGAATGGGTTGTACGAATGAATTATAATGGATCATATGAATGAATGAGAATAGATCGTGCGAATGAATTAGAATGGATCGTACGAATGAATTAGAGTGGTTCATACGAATAAATTAGAATAGATCATACGAATGAATTAGAATGGATCGTAAGAATGAATTAGAATGGTTACATTCGTGCGAATGAATTCTAAAGCTCCGACAAATGAATTAGAATAGCTCGTACAAATGAATTAGAATTGATCGTACGAATGAATTAGAATGGATCATGCGAGTGAATTAGAATGGATCGTACGAATGAATTGGAATGGGTCGTACGAATGAATTAGAATGAATCGTACGAATGAATTAGAATGGGTCGCACGATTGAATTATAATGGATCGTACGAGCTAATTAGAATGGTTCGTACGAATGAATTAGAATAGCTCGTACGAATGTATTAGAATGGATCGTGCGAATGAATTAGAATGGATCGTACGAATGAATTAGAATGGATCGTACGAATGAATTAGAATAGGTTGTACGAATGAATTAGAATCGCTCATATGAATGAATTAGAACGGTTCGTACGAATGAATTAGAATGGATCGTACGAATGAATTAGAATGGATACATTCGTGTGATTGTAGATTGTACGAATGAATTAGACTGGGTCGTATGAATGTATTAGAATAGGTCATACGAATGAATTAGAATGGGTCATACGAATGAATTAGAATGGATCGTACGAATGAATTAGAATGGGTCGTACGAATGAATTAGAATAACTCGTACGAATGTATTAGAATGGTCCATGCGAATGAATTAGAAAGGATCGTATGAATGAATTAGAATGGCTCGTGCGAATGAATTAGAATGGATCGAAAGAATGAATTAGAATGGATCATGCGAATGAATTAGAATGGATCGTATGAATAAATTAGAATAGCTCATACGAATGAATTAGAATGTTTCATACGAATGAATTAGAATGGCTATATTTGTTCGTACGAATGAATTAGAATAGATCATACAAATGAATTAGGATGGATACATTCGTGCGAATGAATTAGAATAGCTCATACGAATGAATTTGAATGGCTACATTCGTGCGAATGAATTAGAATGGATCGTACGAATGAATTAAAATGGATCATGCGAATGAATTAGAATGGATCGTACGAATGAATTAGAATAGGTAATTCGAACGAATTAGAATGGATCGTACGAATGAATTTGAATGGATCGAACTAATTAATTAGAATGGATATATTTGTGCGAATGAATTTGAATGGATCGTACGAATGAATTAGAATGGGTCGTACGAATGAATTAGAATGGATACATTCGTGCGAATGCATTAGAATGAATCGTGCGATTCATTCGTATGATCCATTCGTACGATTCATTCATAAGATCCAATGTAGCCATTCGTATGATTCATTCATATGATCCAATCTAATTCATTCGTACGATCGAATGTTGCCCTTCTAATTAAGTTGTACAAGCCATTCTAATTCATTCGTATGATTATAGACATTCTAATTCATTCGTACGATCCATTCTAATTCTTTAGTATATGATCCATTCTAGTTCATTCGCACGATCCATTCTAATTCATTCATACGATCCATTCTAATTCATTCGTACGATCCATTCTAATTCATTCGCAAGAATGTAGCCATTCTAATTCATTCGTACGATCCATTCTAATTCATTCATTCGTTCCATTCTAATTCATTTGCATGAATGTAGCCATTCTAATTCATTTGTATGATCTATTCTTATACATTCGTTCATTCCATTCTAATTCATTCGCACGAATGTAGCTATTCTAATTCATTCGTACGATCCATTCTAATTTATTCATACGTACGATTGAAGCCATTCTAACTCATTTGTACGATCCATTCTAATTCACTCGTACGAGCCATTCTAATTCATTCACATGAATGTATCTATTCTAATTCATTCGTACAACCCATTCTAATTCATTCGTATGATCCATTCTAATTCATTCGTACGACCCATTCTAATTCATTCGTACGACCCATTCTAATTCATTTGTATGAATTTAGCTATTCTAATTCATTCGTACGATCCATTCTAATTTATTCGTACGTACGATTGAAGCCATTCTAACTCATTCGTACGATCCATTCTAATTCATTCGTACGAGCCATTCTAATTCATTAACATGAATGTATCTATTCTAATTCATTCGTACAAACCATTCTAATTCATTCGTACGATCCATTCTAATTCATTCGTAGGACCCATTCTAATTCATTCGTACGACCCATTCTAATTCATTCGTACGAGCCATTCTAATTTATTCGTACGACGCATTCTAATTCTTTGGTACGACCCATTCTAATTCATTCGTACGATCTATTCTAATTCATTCGTACGATCGAATGTAGCCATTCTAATTCATTCGTACGATTATTGGGATTCTAATTCATTCGTACGAGCCATTCTAATTCATTCGTATACAATCTATTCTAATTCATTCGCACGATCCATTCTAATTCATTCATACGATCTATTCTAATTCATTTGCACGAATGTATCCATTCTAATTCATTCGTACGATCCATTCTAATTCATTCGTACGATTCATTCAAATTCATTCGCACGATTGTAGCCATTCTAATTCATTCGTACGATCCATTCTAATTGATTCGTTCGTTCCATTCTAATTCATTCGCACGAATGTAGCTATTCTAATTCATTCGTACGATCCATTCTAATTCATTCGTACGTACGATTGTAGCCATTCTAATTCATTTGAATGATCCATTCTAATTCATTCATACGAGCTATTCTAATTCATTCACATGAATGTATCTATTCTAATTCATTTGTACGACCCATTCTAATTCATTCTTACGATCCATTCTAGTTCATTCGTACAATCCATTCTAATTCATTCGTACGACCCATTCTAATTCATTCGTTTGATCCATTCTAATTCATTCGTACGAACCATTCTAATTCATTCGTATGAGTCATTCTAATTTATTTGTACATCGCATTCTAATTCATTCGTACGACCCATTCTAATTCATTTGTACGATTTATTCTAATTCATTCGCACGATCTATTCTAATTCATTTGCACGATCCATTCTAATTCATTCGTACGATCCATTCTAATTCATTCGCACGATCCATTCTAAATCATCTGTACGATCCATTCTAATTCATTCGTATGAATGTATCCATTCTAATTTATTCGTACGAGCTATTCTAATTCATTCGTACAAGCTATTCTAATTCATTCGTACGACCCATTGTAATTCATTCGTACAATCCATTCAAATTCATTTGTACGATCCATTCTAATTCATTCGCACGAATGTATCCATTCTAATTCGTTCGTACAATCCATTCTAATTCATTCGTACGAGCTATTGTAATTCATTCGTATGATCCATTCTAATTCATTCGCACGTTCCATTCTAATTCATTCGTATGAGCCTTTCTTATTCCTTCGCACGACCCATTCTATTCCATTCTAATTCATTCGTATGAGCCTTTCTTATTCCTTCACATGAATGTATCCATTCTAATTCATTCGTATGATCCATTCTAATTCATTCGTACGAGCTATAATCACACGAATGTATCCATTTTAATTCATTCGTATGATCAATTCTAATTCATTCATACGGATGTATCCATTCTAATTCATTTGTACGAGCTATCCCAATTTATTCGTACGATCCATTCTAATTCGTTCATACGATCCATTCTAATTCATTCGCACGATCCATTCTAATTCATTCGCATGATCCATTCTAATTCATTCGTATGATCCATTCTAATTCATTCGTACGATCCATTCTAATTAATTCGTATGAGCCATTCTAATTCATTCGTACGAGCCATTCTAATTCATTCATATGAGCCATTCTAATTCATTCGTACGACCCATTCTAATTCATTCGTACGAGCCATTCTAATTCATTCACACAATCCATTCTAATTCATTCGTATGATACATTCTAATTAATTCGTAAGAGCAATTCTAATTCATTCGTACGAACCATTCTAGTTCCTTCGTATGAGCCATTCTAATTCATTCGTACGAGCTATTCTAATTCATTCGTACGACCCAATCTAATTCATTTGTACGATCCATTCTAATTCATTCGCACGATCCATTCTAATTCATTCGCACGAATGTATCCATTCTAATTTATTCGGACGATCCATTCTAATTCATTCATACGATCCATTACGTGCTATTCTAATTCATTCGTACAAGCTATTCTAATTCATTTGCTCGAATGTTTCCATTCTAATTCTTTTTTATTATCCATTCTAATTCATTCGTACGATCCATTCTAATTCATACGTACGAACTAATGTAGCCATTCTAATTCATTTGTACGAACCATTCTATTTCATTCGTACAAGCTATTCTAATACATTCGTACGACCCATTCTAATTCATTTGTACGATCCATTCTAATTCATTCGTACGATCCATTCTATTTCATTCATACGATCCATTCTAATCCATTCGAACGATCCATTCTAATTTATTCGTACGATCCATTCTAATTCATTTGCACGAATGAATACATTCCAATTCATTCGTACGATCCATTCTAATTCATTCGTACGATCCATTCTAATTCATTCACACGATCCATTCTAATTCATTCGTATGATCCATTCTAATTCATTCGCACAAATGCATCCATTCTAATTCATTCATACGATCCATTCTAATTCATTTGTATGATCCATTTTAATTCATTCGTACGACCCATTTTAATTCATTCGTTCGAGCAATTCTAAGTCATTCGTACGACCCATTCTAATTCATTCATACGAGCCATTCAAATTCATTTGTATGAGCTACAATCGCATGAATGTATCCATTCTAATTCATTCGTATGATCCATTCTAATTCATTCGTACGAACCATTCTAATTTGTATGGATGAATTAGAATGGATACATTCCTACGAATGAATTAGAATGGATCGTACGAATGAATTAGAATGGCTATATTCGTACGAACGAATGGATCCGAATGGATCGTACGAATGAATTAGAATGGATCATAGGATTGAATTAGAATGGATACATTCGTGTGACTGAATTACAGTAGCTCGTACGAATGAAATAGAATAGAACATATGAATGAATTAGAATGCATATATTCGTGCGATTGTTGCTCGTACGAATGAATTAGAATGGTTCGAACGAATAAATTAGAATGGATCGTACGAATGAATTAGAATAGCTCGTACGAATGAATTAAAATGGATCTTACGAATGAATTAGAATGCATCATACAAATGAATTAGAATGGATCGTACGAATGAATTAGAAATGATACTTTCGTGCGAATCAATTAGAAAGGATCGTACAAATGAATTAGAATGGATCGTGCGAATGAATTAGAATGGATCTTACAAATGAATTACAATGGATCGTACGAATGAATAAGAATATATCCATTCGTACGACTGAATTAGAATGGATCGCACGAATGAATTAGAATGGATCGTACGAATGAATTACAATGAGTCATACGAATGAATTAGAATAGCTCGTACAAATGAATTAGAATGGATCATGCGAATGAATTAGAATGGATCGTACGAAAGAATTAGAATGGATACATTCGTGCGAATAAATTAGAATGGATCTTACGAATGAATCAGAATGGATACATTCGTGCGAATGAATTAGAATGGTTCATACAAATGCATTAGAATGGATCGTGTGAATGAATTAGAATAATGAATTAGTCACGTCGCACAAACCATTCTAATTCATTCGTACGATCCATTCTAATTTATTTGTACGATCCATTCTAACTCATTCGCACGATCCATTCTAATACATTCGTACCAGCTATTCTAATTCATTTGTACGATCCATTCTAATTCATTCGCACGATCCATTCTAATTCATTCGTACGATCCATTCAAATTCATTCATACAAGCTATTCTAATTCATTCGTACAAGCTATTCTAATTCATTCGTACGATCCTTTCTAATTCATTCTTCTAATTCATTCGCACGATCCATTCTAATTAATTCATACGATCCATTCAAATTCATTCACACGAATATATCCATTCTAATTCATTCGTACGATCCATTCTAATTCATTCATATGATCCATTTTAATTTATTCGTATGAGCTATTCTAATTCATTCGTACGATCCATTTTAATTCAGTCGTACGATCCATTCTAATTCATTTGTACAATCCATTCTAATTCATTCGTACGACCTATTCTAATTCATTCATACGACCCATTCTAATTCATTCGTACGATCCATTCTAATTCATTCGCACGATCCATTCTAATTCATTCGTACGAGCCATTCTAATTCATTCGTTCGAATATAGCCATTCTAATTCATTCATACGATCCATTCTATTTCTTTCGTTCGTATGATCCATTATAATTCATTCGTACGAGCCATTCTAATTCATTCGTTTGATCCATTCTAATTCACTCGTACGAGCTATTCTAAGTCATTCTTACGATCCATTCTAATTCATTCGTACGATCCATTTTAATTCATTCGTACGAGTTATTCTAATTCATTCGTGCAACCCATTGTAATTCATTTATATGATTTATTCTAATTCATTCACACGATCCATTCTAATACATTCGTATGTACGATCCATTCTAATTCATTCGTATGATCCATTCTAATTCATTCGTATGACCCTTTCTAATTCATTCATACGATCCATTCTAATTCATTCGTACGACTCATTCTAATTCATTCGCACGAATGTATCCATTCTAATTCATTCGTACGAACCATTCTAATTCATTAGTGCGATCCAAATGATCCATTCTAATTCATTCGCACGATCCATGCTAATTCATTCGTACGACCGAATGAATTAGAATGGATCGTATGAATGAAGTAGAATGGGTCGTACGAAAGAATTAGAATGGCTCGTACGAATGAATTAGAATGGATCGTACGAATGAATTAGAATGGATCGTGCGAATGAATTAGAATGGATCGTACGAATGAATTAGAATAGCTCGTACGAATGGATTAGAATGGATCATGCGATTGAATTAGAATGGATCGTACGAATGAATTAGAATGTCTACATTCGTACGAATGAATTAGAATGGATCGTACGAATTCTAATTAATTCGTACGAGCTATTCTAATTCATTCGTGCAACCCACTCTAATTCATTTGTACGATCCATTCTAATTCATTCGTTGGATCCATTCTAATTCTTTCGTACGAGCTATTCAAATTCATTCGTACGAGCTATTCTAATTCGTTCATACGATCCATTCTAATTCATTCGCACGATCCATTCTAATTCATTCGTACGGTCCATTCTAATTCATTCGCTCGAATGTAGCCATTCTAATTAATTCATACGACCCGTTCTAATTCATTCGTACGAATTAGAATGGATCGTATGAATGAATTAGAATAGCTCGTACGAATGAATTAGAATGGATCATACGAATGTATTAGAATGGATCGTACGAATGAATTAGAATGGGTTGTACGAATGAATTAGAATGGATCGTATTAATGAATTAGAATGGGTCGTACGAATATATTAGAATGGATCATACGAATGAATTAGAATGGGTCGTACGAATGAATTGGAATGGATCGTACAAATGAATAGAATGGATCGTACGAATGAATTATAATGAATCATACTAATTAATTTGAATGGATATATTCGTGGGAATGAATTTGGATTCATTCGTACGAATGAATTAGAATTGATCATGCGAATGAATTAGAATGGATCATACGAATGAAATAGAATGGATACATTCGTGCGAATGAATTAGAATAGCTCATTCGAATGAATTAGAATGGATCGTACGAATGAATTAGAATGGATCGTGCGAATGAATTAGAATGGATTGTACGAATGAATTAAAATGGATCGTACGAATGAATTAGAATGGGTCGTACGAATGAATTAGAATGGATCATACGAATGAATTAGAATGGATACGAATGAATTAGAATGGATCATACGAATGAATTAGAATGGATCATACGAATGAATTAGAATAGGTCGTACGAAAGAATTAGAATGGCTACATTCATTCGTACGAATGAATTAGAATGGATACATTTGAACGAATGAATTAGAATGGATCGTATGAATGAATTTTAATGGGTCACATGAATGAATTAGAATGGCTACATTTGTATGAATGAATTAGAATGGGTCGTAAGAATGAATTAAAATGAACTAGAATGAATTAGAATGGATTAGAATTAGAATGAGTTACCTTCGAATATATTAGAACGGATCTTACGAATAAATCCATTCTAATTCATTCGTACGAATGTAGCCATTCTAATTCATTCGAACGATCTATTCTAATTCATTCGTACGAAGGTATCCATTCTAATTCATTCGTACGAATATAGCCATTCTAATTCATTCGAACGATCCATTCAAATTCATTAGTACAAATGTTGCCATTCTAATTCATTCGTACGAACAAATGTAGCCATTCTAATTCATTCGTATGAACGTATGTAGCCATTCCAATTCATTAGTACGATCCATTCTAATTCATTCCTCCGATCCATTCTAATTCATTCGTGCAAACGAATGTAGCCATTCTAATTCATTCGTAAGAGCCATTCTAATTCATTTGTATGAATGTTGCCATTCTAATTCATTCATAGGATCCATTCTAATTCATTCGTATGATCCATTTTAATTCATTCATACGAATATAGCCATTCTAATTCATTCATACGATCCTTTCTAATACATTCGTACGAATATAGCCATTCTAATTTATTCTACGATCTATTCTAATTCATTCGTACGATCCATTCTAAGTCATTCGTACGAATATAGCCATTCTAACTCATTGGTGCAAAAATATCCATTCTAATTCATTCGTACGAACCATTCTAATTCATTTGTCGTACGAATATAGCCATTGTAATACATTCGTTCGAATGAATTAGAATGGGTCGTATGAATGAATTAGAATGGATCGTACAAATAAATTAGAATTGATCGAACGAATGAATTAGAATGGCTACATTCGTAATCATTCGTATGAGCTATTCTAATTCATTCGTACGATCCATTCTAATTCATTCGTACGAATATAGCCATTCTAATTCATTCGTACGAGCCATTCTAATTCATTCGTACGAATTTACCATTTTTATTCATTCGTACGAACGAATGTAGCCATTCTAATTCATTCGTACGAAGGTATCTATTCTAATTCATTCGTTCGAAGGTAACCATACTAATTCATTCGTACGATCCATTCTAATTCATTCGTACGAGCCATTCTAATTTATTCGTACGATTCATTCTAATTCATTTATACGATCCATTCTAATTCATTCATACGAATGTTAGCCATTCTAATTCATTCGTACGAATATAGCCATTCTAATTCATTCGCACAAACGAATATAGCTATTCTAATTCATTCATATGATCCATTCTAATTCATTAGTACGATCCATTCTAATTCATTCGTACAATCCATTCTAATTCATTCGTAGGGATGAATTAGAATGGATCGTACGAATGAATTAGAATGGTTAGCTTCATACGAATGAATTAGAATAGATCATACAAATGAATTAGAATAGCTCTTACGAATGAATTACAATGGATCATAAGAAAGAATTAGAATGGCTATATTCATACGAATGAATTAGAATGGATACATTCGTACGAATGAATTCGAATGGCAACATTCGAATGAATGAATTAAAATGGATCATACGAATGAATTAGAATGGATCGTACGAATGAATTAGAATGGCTACATTCTTACAAATGAATTTGAATACATTCGTGCAAATGAATTAGAATGGATCGTATGAATGAATTAGAATAGCTATATTCATACGAATGAATTACAATGGCTACATTCGTACGAATGAATTAGAATGGATCATAGGAATGAATTAGAATGGATCGTACGAATGAATTAGAATGGCTACATTCGTATGAATGAATTAGAATGGTGACATTCGTACGAATTAATTAGAATGGCTACCTTCGTATGAATGAATTAGAATGGATCGTACATTCATACGAATGAATTAGAAAGGCTATATTCGAACGAATGAATTAGAATGGCTACATTCGTACGAATGAATTAGAATGGATCGTACGAATGAATTAGAATGACTACATTCGTACGAATGAATTAGAATGGATAGTACAAATAGATTAGAATGGATCGTACGAATGAATTTGAATGGATATATTCATTCGTACGAATGAATTAGGATGGTTACCTTCGAACAAATGAATTAGAATGGCTACATTCGTACGAATGAATTAGAATAGCTACCTTCGTACAAATGAATTAGAATGGATCGTACGAATGAATTAGAATGGCTACCTTCGAACGAATGAATTAGATTGGATTGTACGAATGAATTAGAATGGCTTGTGTGAATGAACTAGAAGGGATCGTACGAATGAATTAGAATGGATCGTACGAATGAACTAGAATGGCTACATTCGTACGAATTAATGTAGCCATTCTAATTCATTCGTACGAAGATAGCCATTCTAATTCATTCGTATGAGCAATTCTAATTCATTCGTATGAATGTAGCCATTCTAATTCATTCGTACGAATGTAGCCATTCGAAGTCATTCGTATGAACAAATGTAGCTAGTATAATTCATTCGTACGATCTATTCTAATTAATTTTTACGATCCATTCTAATTCATTCGTTTGAATTAAGCCATTCTAATTCATTCGTACGGATGGAGCCATTCTAATTCATTCGTACGATCCATTCTACATCATTCGTACGAATGTAGCCATTCTAATTCATTTGTACGAGCTATTCTAATTCATTCGTACGATCAATTCTAATTTATTCGTTCGAATGTATCCATTCTAATTCATTCGCACGATCCATTCTAATTCATTCGTATGATCCATTCTAATTCATTCGTTCGAAGGTAGCCATTCTAATTCATTCGTACGAATGTAGCAATTCTAATTCATTTGTACGAGCTATTCTAATTCATTCGTACGAAGGTAGCCATTCTAATTCATTCGTACGAATGTAGCCATTCTAATTCATTTGTACGAGCTATTCTAATTCATTCGTACGAATATAGCCATTCTAATTCATTCATACGATCTATTCTAGTTCATTCGTACGAAGGTGGCCATTCTAATTCGTTCGTACGAAGGTATCTATTCTAATTCATTCGTACGAATGTAGACATTCTAATTCATTCTTACGATCCATTCTAATTCACTCGTACGATCCATTCTAGTTCATTCGTACGAAGGTAGCCATTCTAATTCATTAGTACGAAGGTATCTATTCCAATTCATTCGTACGAACATAGCCATTCCAATTCAATCGTACGATCCATTCTAATTCATTCGTATGAATGTAACCATTCTAATTCATTCGTACAATCCATTCTAATTCATTCATACAATTCATTCTAATTCATTCGTACGAATGAATTAGAATGGGTACATTCGTACGAATGAATTAGAATGGCTATATTCGTACGAATGAACTAGAATGGCTACCTTCATACAAATGAATTCGAATGGATCATACGAATGATTTAGAATGGATCGTATGAATGAATTAGAATAGCTCGTACGAATGAATTAGAATGGTAACATTCGAACGAATGAATTAGAATGGATCGTACGAATGAATTATAATAGCTATATTCGTACGAATAAATTAGAATGGATACATTCGTACGAATGAGTTAGAAAAGCTGCATTCGTACGAATGAATTAGAATGGATCGTACGAATGAATTAGAATGGTTATATTCGTACGAATGAATTAGAATGGCTATTTTCATACGAATGAATTAGAATGAATCGTACGAATGAATTAGAAAGGATACCTTCGTACGAATGAATTAGAATGGATCGTACGAATGAATCAGAATATATCATAGGAATGAATTAGAATGGATCATACGAATGAATTAGAATGGATATATTCGTACGAATAAATTAGAATGGCTCGTACGAATGAATTAAAATGGCTACATTCGTATGAATGAATTAGAATTGCTACCTTCTTATAAACGAATTAGAATAGCTCATACGAATGAATTAGAATGAATCGTATGAATGAATTAGAATGGCTACATTCATACGAATGAGTTAGAATACCTCGTACGAATGAATTAGAATGGATCATACGAATGAATTAGAATGGATCGTACGAATGAATTAGAATTGCTACATTCGTACAAATGAATTAGAATGGATCGTATGAATGAATTAGAATGGATCGTACGAATGAATTAGAATGGATCATACGAATGAATTAGAATGGCAACATTCGAACGAATGAATTAGAATGGATACCTTTGTACAAATGAATTAGAATTGCTACATTCGTACGACTGAATTAGAATGGATCCAACGAATTAATTAGAATGGCAACATTCGTACGAATGAATTAGAATGGCAATATTTGTACGAATGATTTAGAATGGCTATATTCGTACGAATGAATTAGAATGGCTACATTCAAACGAATGAATTAGATTGGATCGTCCAAATGGATTAGAATAGATACCTTCGTACGAATGAAATATACTGGCTATATTCGTACGAATGAATTAGAATGGCTACATTCGTTCGTATAAATGAATTAGAATGGCTACATTCATACGAATGAATTAGAATGGATCGTACGAATGAATTAGAATAGCTCTATTTGTATGAATGAATTAGAATAGCTATATTCATACGAATGAATTAGAATGGATCGTACGAATGAATTAGAATGGATTGTACGAATGAATTAAAATAGATACCTTCATTCGAATGAATTAGAATAGCTACATATATACGAATGAATTAGAATGTATTGTACGAATGAATTAGAATGGCACTTACGAATGAATTATAATAGATCGTGCGAATGAAATAGAATGGTTACCTTCGTACGAATGAATTAGAATGGGTCATACGAATGAATTAGAATGGCTCTTACGAATAAATTAGAATAGATCGTACGAATGAATTAGATTGGCTATATTCGTACGAATGAATTAAATGGGTTGTACAAATGAATTTGAATGACAACATTCGTACGAATGAATTAGAATGGATTGTACAAATGAATTAGAATAGCTCGTACGAATGAATTGAAATGGCAATATTCGAACGAATGAATTAGAATGGGTCTTAAGAAAGAATTAGAATGGATCGTACGAATTAATTATAATAGATATCTTCGTATGAATTAATTAGAATGGATCGTATGAATGAATTAGGAAGGCTACATCCGTACGAATGAATTAGAATGGCAATATTCGATCATACGAATGAATTAGAATGGCTACATCCATACGAATGAATTAGAATGGCTAGTACGAATGAATTAGAATGACTACCTTCGTACGACTGAATTAGAATGGCTACATTCGTACGAATGAATTAGAATGGCTATATTCGTACAAATGAATTAGAATGGCTACATTCATTCGTACGAATGAATTAGAATGGATCGTACGAATAAATTAGAATGGCTATATTTGAACAAATGAATTAGAATGGCTCTTACGAATAAATTAGAATGGCTCTTACGAATGAATTAGAACGGGTACATTCGAACGAATGAATTAGAATAGATCGTACGAATGAATTAGAATAGATGTACGAATAAATTAGAATAGCTACATTCATTTGAATGAATTAGAGTGGTTACCTTCGTACGAATGAATTTGAATGGCTATATTTGTACGAATGAATTAGATAGGCTACATTCGTACGAATGAATTAGAATGGTTATATTCGTACGAATTAATTAGAATGTCATATGTAGCCATTCTAATTCATTCGTACGATCCATTTTAATTTATTCGTACGAATGTAGCCATTCTAATTCATTTGTACGATCCATTCTAATTCATCCGTACGAATATAGCCATTGTAATTCATTCGTACGAATGTAGCCATTGTAATTCAATCGTACGATCCATTCTAATTCATTCGTTCGAATGTTACCATTCTAATTCATTCGTAAGAGCTATTCTAATTCATTTGTACGATCCATTCTAACTCATTCGTACGATCTATTCTAATTCATTCTTACGAAGGTAGCCATTCTAGTTCATTCGTATGAATATAGCCATTCTAATTCATTCATACGAATGTAGCCATTCTAATTCATTCGTACGAATGAATTAGAATGGATCGTACGAATGAATTAGAATGGTTACATTCATACAATTAAATTAGAATGGATCGTACGAACAAATTAGAATGGCTATATTCGTACTAATGAATTGGAATAGATACCTTCGTACGAATGAATTAGAATGGCTACCTTCGTACGAATGAACTAGAATGGATCGTACGAGTGAATAAGAATGGATCGTACGAATGAATTAGAATGGCTATATTCGAACAAATGAATTTGAATAGATACCTTCGTACGAATGAATTAGAATGGCTACATTCGTACAAATGAAATAGAATGGATCATACGAATGAATTAGAATGGCTATATTCGTACGAATGAATTAGAATAAATCGTACAAATGAATTAGAATGGCTACATTCGGACGAATGAATTAGAATGGCTACCTTCGTATGAATGAATTAGAATAGCTCGTACAAATGAATTAAAATGACTACATTCATACGAATGAATTAGAATAGCTACCTTCGTACGAATAAATTAGAAAGGATCATACGAATGAATTAGAATGGATCGTACGAATGAATTAGAATGGATACCTTTGAATGAATAAAATAGAATGGATCGTACGAATGAATTAGAATAGCTCGTACAAATGAATTAGAATGGCTACATTCGAACGAATGAATTAGAACGGCTACATTCGTACGAATGAATTAGAATGGATCGTACGAATTAATTAGAATGGCTACTTCCGTACGAATGAATTAGATTGGCAATTTTCATACTAATGAATTAGAATGGATCGTACAAATGAATTAGAATGGATCGTACGAATGAATTAGAATAGCTATATTCGTTCGTACGAATGACTTAGAATGGCTACATTCGTACAAATGAATTTGAATGGCTACATTCATACGAATGAATTAGAATGGCTCGTACGAATGAATTAGAATGGCTATCTTCATATGAATGAATTAGAATGGCTATATGAATTCGTACGAATGTAGCCATTCTAGTTCATTCGTACGATCCATTCTAATTCATTCATACGATCCCTTCTAATTCATTCGTACGAGCCATTCTAATTCATTCGTACGATCCATTCTAATTCATTCGTACGAATGTATGTTGCCATTCTAATTCATTCGTATGATGTAGCCATTCTAATTCATTCTTACAATCTATTATAATTCATTCGCTCGAAGGTAGTCATTCTAATTCATTCGTACGATCCATTCTAATTCATTTGTACAAACATATCCATTCTAATTCATTTGTATGAATGTAGCCATACTAATTCATTTGTTCGAAGGTAAGCATCCTAATTTATTCGTACGAACGAATATAGCCATTCTAATTCATTCATACGAATATAGCCATTCTAATTCATTCGTACAAATATAGCCATTCTAATTCATTCATACGATCCATTCTAATTAATTTGTATAATCCATTCTAATTTATTCGTACAAATGTAGCCATTCTAATTCATTCTTACGATCTATTCTAATTCATTCATACGAATGTAGCCATTCTAATTCATTCGTTCGAATATAGCCTTTCTAATTCAATCATACGAATGTACGATCCATTCTAATTCATTCGTACGAAGGTAGCCATTCAAATTAATTCGTACGAATGTAGCCATTGCAATTCATTCGTACAAATGTAGCCATTCTAATTCATTCGTATGATCTATTCTAATTCATTCGTATGAATGTAGCCATTCTAATTCATTCATACGAATATAGCCATTCTAAATCATTAATATGATCCATTCTAATTCATTCGTACGAATGTATCCAAACTCATTCGTAAGAATGTAGCCCTTCTATTTCATTCGTACGATCCATTCTAATTCATTCGTATGATCTATTTTATTTCATTCATTCGAATGTTACCATTCTAATTCATTCGTACGAATGTAGCCATTCTAATTCATTCGTATGAATACAGCCATTCTAATTCTTTCTTACGATTCATTCTGATTCATTTGTAAGAGCTATTCTAATTCATTCGTATTATCTATTCTAATTCATTCGTACGAAGGTAACCATTCTAATTCATTCGTACGATCCATTCTAATTCATCCGTACGAATGAATTAGAATGGCTCTTACTAATGGATCATACGAATGTATGATCCATTCTAATTCATTTGTACGAATGTAGCCATTCTAATTCATTCGTACAGATGTAGCCATTCTAATTCATTCGTACGATCCATTCTAATTCATTCGTACAATCTATTCTAATTCATTCGTACGAAGGTAGCCATTCTAATTCATTCGTACGAATGTTGCCATTCTAATTCATTTGTACGGATTATTCTAATTCATTCGTATGATTTATTCTAATTCATTCGTTCGAAGGTATCCATTCTAATTTATTCGTACGATCCATTCTAATTCATTCATACGATCCATTCTAATTCATTCGTAGAAGTTAGCCATTCTAATTCATTCGTACGAATGTAGCTATTCTAATTCATTCGTACGAATAATTATAACCATTCTAATTCATTCGTACGAATATTACCATTCTAATTCATTCGTACGATCCATTCTAATCTATTCGTACGATCCATTCTAATTCATTCGTACAAATGAATTTGAATGGATCGTACGAATGAATTAGAATAGTTACCTTCGTAAAAATGAATTAGAATAGATCGTACGAATGAATTAGAATAGCCCTTACGAATAAATTAGAATGGATCGTAAGGAAGAATTAGAATGGCTATATTCGTACGAATGAATTTGAATGGCTACAATCCTACGTATGAATTAGAATGGCAACATTTGAATGAAAGAATTAAAATGGATCATACGAATGAATTAGAATGGATCATACGAATGAATTAGAATGGATCGTACGAATGAATTAGAATGGCTACTGATAACTACTTCTTTGCTTATCGTTGTAGAAAAGTAATTTATCAAAAATTCTCAATACCTGCATACATAAATTAGAGAGTTTTAACTAGTATAGGGCAAGTAAGGATCGAACTATACGTAATTAGATGCCTAGAGAAAAGAGATCACAAGTGAAACTATTTTGAAGATGCTTTGTTTTAAAAAGCAAAACGAAAACTAGATATTTAAATAAAAGGATTATCAGAAGACAAATCCGCCCAGGAGAGGGGTTTGTTAGCCATGGTATTGAGTAAAGTTCTCTTGCAATATTACTCTTTTCTGTCCACACTTGAGAGCGGAAGTTTTACCGACTCAAGTGGAAGATATCGAGTGAAAGCCCCCTTTATATAATTTTATTTTATAATATTCTCACAACATTATGAATAGAATTCTTCTTATAGTGAAGAAGTAAAACTAATTCAATTGCGAAAATTTATATAATAAAGATTAGATAAAAATAATGATAAAAATCTTAGCATCTCAATTAACGATTTAATATTTGAGTGTTAAAGTATCACCCGAATCCCAATTTAATGGAAACACGGGTGATCTTCGTTCTCACTTAAAAATTCAATTAAGAAAGAGGCATATGTTAAGTACAATCAAGAGCAAAGTGCAAGATGAGAACTGACTATTTACCATGGCATTGACCCCTCTCCCTGGCAGGAGGGAGCTTAGCCGGCCATGGGTTGAATGCTAACAGAAAAATTATTAAGAGTAAATATTGCAGAAAGAGAAGAGTATGTGCGAGAAAATATAAATAAAAGACGATTTTATTGAATCGAAGAAAAAATGTTACATCCACTACTTTGAAAATCTTCTTCAGAAATTACAGCACTTCTATGCTCTTACTTTGCACCCACTCTAAGAAATAACTGATGATAGCTCAATGGAAAAACTCGGATGATGATCCTCATGATGCCTCCTCCTCAGCCCATGTCCCCTTACTTATAGCGGCTTGTATCTTGCTCCCCAAGGCACCGAATTTGGTAAGTGATTTCAATTGGTATGAAGTAAAGAAATAAATAAATAAAAGGGGAAGATTTCATGAAGGCATGGAGAAGGGGAGAGGGTCGGATTAGAGAGAGAGAGATGTTTGGGATGAGAGGAATCGGGAGGAGCTGCGTGCATGGCTTGATGCAATGGACGGCTGTGATGGAATTTTACATATGGCAGAGATAGGGAGTTGAGCGATCGGAAGGAGGAGATTAGGATCAGACGGATGCATGGATTCATGGGGAGAGAGAGGGTTTCGGTTAGGTAGAGATATGGGGAGGGATTTGCATGACAATTAAGAAGAGTAAATAAGAGAACGCCGGGTACAGCTGGGTTTGAGAGAGGAGATATCGATTGGGATCTAGAGAGATAAAAGAAGAGAGAGAAAGGAGATCATGAGGATGTTAAGAAAGGAAAGAAATAGAGAGAATTAAGGAGAGAGAAAGAATCGGTTTTAGAGAGAGAGAGAGACGTCCGGGTAGAGAGATTTCATGGGAAGAGAGAGAGACGGAGAGGGCTGGGCGGTTAGGATTTGGTCGGGTAAGGTTGGATGCAGGTTTTATCGGAGATAATAAAAAAAAATCTCGCAATGGAGGAGTTGGACGTGTGGGAATCGGCCAGCCGGGTTGTTTAAAGAAAGAGAAATAAATACAGGGGAGAGAGAAAATCAAGGGAGGATCGGGTGACGGGGATAGAGATAGAAAGAGATTAAGAGAGATGAGAGAAGGGATCTTGGTTTAGGAACGAGGGAGGGGATCACGTACGTGTAGATTTTTAGAGAGAGAAAGAGTAGGTGGCACGGATGGCTAAGATGGGGTTGGTTAGAGAGAGAATCGGAGGGATGGAGAGAGAAATTCGAGAGAAAAAGGAGGAGGCATCGCAACAAAAATAGGAGAAGAGAGAGAGAGCTGGGCGCATGGGTTTTAGGATACGGACGGCTATGATCGCGATTAATCAGAGATCGTGAAGGGTGCTGCATGTGATGTGGTGTAAGGGACGGTAGCGATGAGTTTTCAGATATGGAAATGAATATGCTCATAAATGTGGGAGGTGTTGGATTTGCATGGATTTAATGGCTCTCAGTTTTTAAAAGAGAGAAAGATATAGGTTTTGCATGCAGGTGTTTTTAAGGAAGAGAGAGAAATAGGATGGTTTTGATCATGCATGCATGGGTTTGGATTGTCGGATTTAGTTGAGAAGAGGTGGTGATGTAAGGTGGATGCAGTCATGACTTTGTTAAGGAAAGAGCGGCTCGGGATAGAGTGTTTGATAAACAAGGACGTGCATGCATAGGTGGGGTATTTTGGAAATGAGATTCCATGCATGGGTAGGTAGATGGATAGTTAAGATGGATGCACCGGACTTGGAAGTATGATGTACATGCTATGTGCACAGACCGCTTGATCTTTAGGTGTTTGGGCGGGTGTGATTGTTGGTCTTGGATAAAGTTGGATAAGGAAGGAGAGCGAGAATCGAGATCCCAAGGGAGATAATGCATGTATTCATGCACGGGTTAGGTTGAGTGTTTCCCCGATTGTGTGCGTGTCGATCTAGCTAAGACCAACATTTGCGAGTTCCATTGCGTTACAAACCATTTAAATCAGCCGTCATATCCATTGCTAGCTAGGCCATTTGCTTGTACGTAGTCTTCCTCCAATCTTTGATTTGTCGCTGATTCATCCATTGTCCATCCATTGTGCATCTTCTATCGTATCGCTGTAAGAACATTCACCGCTCCATCATGATGTCCTTTATTTGACTATGTCGATTTCTGAGTCGTTTTCCTGGAAAATGCACAGAAAATGACACGTATTAAGTTCTAATACAATAAAAGGATAATTTGGACTATCGGGCAGTATAACTTTCATGTATGAGATGTATATAAATAGTGCGATATGCTGTTGTATCCGAGCGAAATTGTACTATGCAACAATGAAAAGAAATTCATGCACTTTATGTATAATATGAATGTTTTACGCAAGAGAGTGATGAGATATGCATAATAAATGAAGGATAATCAACACTAAATAAACACTTAACACACCCCCAAACCTATCTTTTGCTCATCCTCGAGTAAGAAAAGAAAACTAAACAAAGCTGATGATAAAATAAAAATTCCTAACTCACTTTCGCAGGAATCGCGATTGCACTTGGCACGTGCAACAAGCCGTTAAACCCCTGGGTTACCCCAGTGGACGAGTTTTGTCTCGTGAGGGTTTGCAGTGAATATACCCACAAAATTCAATTTTTTTTTTTTTTAAATAAAAGACGAAATATTTCACAAAATAATTTAAAGTACTCCGAGTAAAGATGTCTAAGGCACAGAGATTGTAATTTTTATCAGCCCGACTTCTAACTTCTCAAGTATGCAGGTCGAGTTCTCGTGATTAATCCCCCATTAGGAAATATAAAAACTTCCATGCTTGTGTGCACAGTGATGTATGGACTTACACAGAAGGGGTTCAATTCACCAAAGTGGTGCTAACATAAATAACTTCCTAGAATTGGTCAACGACCTTAGGCACTGATTCAAAACTAAGCAGCCTGTCTAGGGTGACGAGAGGTGTGGACTTTCACTTTAATGCCTCATGGGTTTTATCTGTGATGCTCCAGCTTACTCATATTTTTACATCGGCGGCTTTCACCCTGATTGTTTTTGAAGGTTCACACAGTCTAATACATACTCGAACTTCGTGAGCCACATATCTCCGCTGAATTTTTTTTTTTTTTTTTTTTGAGAATAAAACTTTATTGCCTTTTTACTCTTGTGATGATTTTTCCATGAGCACTAGTCGACAGCTCCCACACCAGTTGGCGTAAGGTGTCAGGCATCAAGATTCCCCTACGGACCTATGCTCGAGTTTTTCATCACAAGCCCATAGCCTTCACAATAGGTAGCCCTTTTCCGATGCACCTAGTCTAATCCACTGGTTCCTTGTAATGATACCCGATATATATTTTTTCTTCTCAGCGAACCAAGTGGACAAGGAAGTCATAGTTCATCAAGCCTCTAGGTTATTATTAGGTCAACAACCACTAATTTGATTCTACACCCTAACTGTGTGAGTCCAAGTGTAGTGAAAGTTCAAGATAAATATTTTCACACTCTCTAACGGGGTATTAATAAAGAGAACTCAGTTAGACATTACCTTTGATGTTATTCATCAGGCTTTAGAATGATTTAATACCATGTGCCTCATAATCCTACTTAAGTATATAAAAATTATAGTGCGAAACTTCTAAAAATATTTTTTTTTTTTTTTTTTTTTTTGAAATAGATAAAACAAGAAGATCAAAAGGATACGAAAAACGCTAATTTATGAAAAAGAAAATGAAAACATGCAAATGCGAATTCCTATAGATTTCTATACGAACGCTGTAGTTTTGGTAGGGGACTACAGACTGGACACACATACGCTGAGACGTATGTGCCGAGCTGTCCCACTACAGCGTAAGTTGATGCAATAAATTTTTTTTTTTCTTTTTTATAAAACTAAAACTGATAAATTTTGTAAAAATTAGATGTAAACAGGATTTTGTGAAAATACATCACACCCCCAAACTTAAAATAAGCATTGTCCTCAATGATGCATGAGTACGAGAAATAAGGGATGGATATAAATGATAAATGATAAGTGCATACAAGACTTGCTAAAATATAAAGAAAACAGAGATATATACATATGAACAAAAGCTCTAGCAGGTATAAAGATTAATCAGGTAAGGGCTTCAGTTCAAAATCAGGGGGCTGAGCACTCGATGGAATATGCATACATGTTTTGACGTCTTTGATGGACCTGTCAACATTGAACTTTGCGCACTGAACCAAACACGTCTCTAGGGGATCATGATAACATGATTCCTCAAAGGTACTTCCAACCAAACTATCGATCATATTGACTTCCTTGGAATCATCCATGTTATGTTGTTGGTTGCTAGTATTGAAGACATTCAATTGCAATTGCATATTACCGAACGAAAGTGTCATAACTCCATTTCGACAGTGAATAACTGCATCAGCTGTTGCAAGAAATGGTCGGCCTAAAATCACAGGGATTTGAGTACTTGGATTTATGACAAGTTCAGTATCGAGAATGATAAAGTCAGCAGGGAAGTAAAATTCATTGACCTTGATGATGACAACCTCGACAATTCCTTTTGGGATCTTAATAGATCGATCGGCGAGACTCAAAATGATATTTGTAGGTTTTAATTCCCCCAGTCCTAGTTGTTTGTACACTGAATACGGTAAAAGGTTCACACTTGCACCCAAGTCTAAAAGACACTTGTCAATGACTGTGTCTCCTATACGAATGGGAATTGTTGGAGAGCCAGGATCATTATACTTGGGAGCAATTTTTTATTGGATGAGACCAGTGGCTTGGGCGGCCATGGCAGCTTGATGAGAAACAGAGGTTTTTCTCTTGACAGTGGTAAGGTCTTTCAGAAACTTAGAATATGAAGGGATCTGTTTGATAGCATCCAAGAAAGGAATATTGATTTGAACGTTTTTGAAAACGTCTAGGATGCTTTCAAAATGATCGTTCTTCCTTGTTGGTTGTAAGCGTTGGGGAAAGGGGGCCTTAGGCATATATGATTTCTCTTTTGTAGTAACCACTATTTCAGGCTCTTTGTCTTGGTTTGGGACTTCTTTATCAGCTTGGATTTCACTAGAAAGTTGGACTTGGTTATCCACTTGCCTTCCAGACCGTAAGGTGTGGATTGCCTGGACTTCACTATGGTTTATTCCAGAATTAGTGCCAATTTCAAATTGATCTTTGGGTCCATGTTGAGAAGTAGACTGCCCTTTAGGGTTAGGAATTGGCTGGCTCGGAAATTGACCTTTCTCTCGCCCTCCTACTGCAACTGCTATCTGACCTAATTGTACCTCCATTTTTGCTATAGCCTGAGTGTTGGCTTGAATTAGCTAGGCATGGTTCTGGTTGGTCTGGTTTTGAGATTGCATAAATTGGTGAAACATATCCTCCAAAGAAGGTTTTCGTTGATTGGGAGGTACATAGGGAGAAGTAGTAGGCTGGGATCCTTGATTGAATGACTGATTCGGAGGGAATGACTGATTATTGGAAGAGTAGGTACTAGGACCTTGAAAAGATACGCCACCATTTCCTTGTGGTTGCTTCCAGGCAAAATTTGGATGATTTCGCCAACCTGGATTGTACGTGCCACTATATGGATTGTTGTTCGGGTTGGGTGTATGAAATGAATTTAGAGCATTTGCTTGCTGTGCCTTAGCGATGGGGAGACCGGGGCAGTTTTCCACCAGATGATCGGTGCTATCGCAGAGAATACAAATAGGGGATTCAATAAATTTGGAAGGCACATGAGCTGATGATTTGCTTTCTTTTGATATTTCTAGGGCTTCCAGTCGACGCGTTAGGGCGTTAAACTTAGCATCATGCTCAAAATTTGAATCAACTTTATGTATGCCAGCCTTGTTGGTGGGGAGTTTTCTAGTCTCGGTGCTAACCGGTTCCCATTCGAGAGTGTTTTCGGCAATTTCCTCGAGGTACTCCCAAGCATCCTCCGCTGTTTTTTCAGTGAACCCTCCATTACAGAGAGACTCGATCATGGTCTTGGTTTGGTAGTCTAGACCTTCATAGATTATTTGGATGAGACGGATTTTTTCAAAACCATGATGAAAGCATTCTAGGAGAAGGTCCTTAAATCTCTCAAAATACGTATACAACGTCTCACCTGCTAATTGATGAAATGCATTAAGGTTCTGACGTACGGTCATAGTTTTTTGTTTTGAATAAAATTTTCGATAGAATGCTTCAGCTAGATCAACCCATTTATTGAATGTGCCTGGTTGGATGGACTGTAGCCATGCCTTGGCCTTTTCTTTCAGTGAGAATGGAAACAACCTAAGTTTAAGGGATTCTTCGGTCATTTGGTTGTATTTCATCATCCCACAAATATCCTCAAATTCTCGGATATGTTGATATGGGTTTTCACTCGGTATACCCCGAAAAACTGGTAGTATTTGTATCATTCCTGATTTGATTTCAAAATTACCCGTGATGGCGGGAATCGAGATACAGGAGGGTTGGGTGGTTCGAGTGGGGTACATGTAATCCTTAAGTGTCATTGCACGTGGTGGATTTTCCTCTCCCATTGTGTCTAAAATTGAGATATTACCGACAATGGTATTGGGGATTGCTAATGGTTCAGTACGTATTAAACGGTTGTTGACACGACTCCAGTTAAGCATGCACTATATAAAAATCTCAAATTGAAAAATAATACAGCAGGTCTATTTGAATTAACTATTTTATGTGAGAAGGGATGAATAATTTTATATTGCCTAACTTAATTAACTAGACCAGCTCCTATTCTCTCTTCGAGATCGGGCTTTAGAAGTTCAAAGGAATATTCCTTAAAAATGACTACAACCGGATCAGTTCCAGGAAGGAGGTGGAGCACTAGGCTCGCTTAAATACCAAGCTTCCTTAGGCAGCTTTGTGGCCGGTTTGTCAAGCCGATCGTTGGCGTCGTCAATAATATGGAATAAACTTTGAAAAACCTTAGCCATTTCTAGATTGAGCTTGGGCTTACCACTTAAAAGGGTCAAGTAATTAGTAACCAGGTAGGTCCCGGGGTGTGTGGATTTCCACAATACCCGTAACAGGTTTTTAGGCTGTCATAAAACTTACCTAGACATTACTAACCACAAGACTATTCAGTGGGGTGGCCTTTCGCCGCTTCCTTTCCAAGAGCCTATTGAGCTCGAGAAACCCTAAGGCCAACGTCTAATGACTTTTAATATTAATTAGGCTTAGGTTGAATGCAAGGTGGTGATTTTTGAGCTATGGATAGGTGATGAAATCCCAACCGTATCTTATGGGGGTGATTGCCCTTAAGATTATTTTATGCAAATGATCCTAAACTAATGCACAATACATCACATAATCAATTAAACTAATTACTATGATTACGAAATAAGAGAAGTTTAGAAAACGTACCTAACCTTTGTTGTTTTATATAAGCTTACTTAAGAATCCTCTCCACGGCCTTTACGTAGACAACGGCGCCATTTGCTTATCGTTGTAGAAAAGTAATTTATCAAAAATTCTCAATACCTGCATACATAAATTAGAGAGTTTTAACTAGTATAGGGCAAGTAAGGATCGAACCATACGTAATTAGATGCCTAGAGAAAAGAGATCACAAGTGAAACTATTTTGAAGATGCTTTGTTTTAAAAAGCAAAACGAAAACTAGATATTTAAATAAAAGGATTATCAGAAGACAAATCCGCCCAGGAGAGGGGTTTGTTAGCCATGGTACAAATGAATTAGAATGGCTACATTCGAACGAATGAATTAGAACGGCTACATTCGTACGAATGAATTAGAATGGATCGTACGAATTAATTAGAATGGCTACTTCCGTACGAATGAATTAGATTGGCAATTTTCATACTAATGAATTAGAATGGATCGTACAAATGAATTAGAATGGATCGTACGAATGAATTAGAATAGCTATATTCGTTCGTACGAATGACTTAGAATGGCTACATTCGTACAAATGAATTTGAATGGCTACATTCATACGAATGAATTAGAATGGCTCGTACGAATGAATTAGAATGGCTATCTTCATATGAATGAATTAGAATGGCTATATGAATTCGTACGAATGTAGCCATTCTAGTTCATTCGTACGATCCATTCTAATTCATTCATACGATCCCTTCTAATTCATTCGTACGAGCCATTCTAATTCATTCGTACGATCCATTCTAATTCATTCGTACGAATGTATGTTGCCATTCTAATTCATTCGTATGATGTAGCCATTCTAATTCATTCTTACAATCTATTATAATTCATTCGCTCGAAGGTAGTCATTCTAATTCATTCGTAGGATCCATTCTAATTCATTTGTACAAACATATCCATTCTAATTCATTTGTATGAATGTAGCCATACTAATTCATTTGTTCGAAGGTAAGCATCCTAATTCATTCGTACGAACGAATATAGCCATTCTAATTCATTCATACGAATATAGCCATTCTAATTCATTCGTACAAATATAGCCATTCTAATTCATTCATACGATCCATTCTAATTAATTTGTATAATCCATTCTAATTTATTCGTACAAATGTAGCCATTCTAATTCATTCTTACGATCTATTCTAATTCATTCATACGAATGTAGCCATTCTAATTCATTCGTTCGAATATAGCCTTTCTAATTCAATCATACGAATGTACGATCCATTCTAATTCATTCGTACGAAGGTAGCCATTCAAATTAATTCGTACGAATGTAGCCATTGCAATTCATTCGTACAAATGTAGCCATTCTAATTCATTCGTATGATCTATTCTAATTCATTCGTATGAATGTAGCCATTCTAATTCATTCATACGAATATAGCCATTCTAATTCATTAATATGATCCATTCTAATTCATTCGTACGAATGTATCCAAACTCATTCGTAAGAATGTAGCCCTTCTATTTCATTCGTACAATCCATTCTAATTCATTCGTATGATCTATTTTATTTCATTCATTCGAATGTTACCATTCTAATTCATTCGTACGAATGTAGCCATTCTAATTCATTCGTATGAATACAGCCATTCTAATTCTTTCTTACGATTCATTCTGATTCATTTGTAAGAGCTATTCTAATTCATTCGTATTATCTATTCTAATTCATTCGTACGAAGGTAACCATTCTAATTCATTCGTACGATCCATTCTAATTCATCCGTACGAATGAATTAGAATGGCTCTTACTAATGGATCATACGAATGTATGATCCATTCTAATTCATTTGTACGAATGTAGCCATTCTAATTCATTCGTACAGATGTAGCCATTCTAATTCATTCGTACGATCCATTCTAATTCATTCGTACAATCTATTCTAATTCATTCGTACGAAGGTAGCCATTCTAATTCATTCGTACGAATGTTGCCATTCTAATTCATTTGTACGGATTATTCTAATTCATTCGTATGATTTATTCTAATTCATTCGTTCGAAGGTATCCATTCTAATTTATTCGTACGATCCATTCTAATTCATTCATACGATCCATTCTAATTCATTCGTAGAAGTTAGCCATTCTAATTCATTCGTACGAATGTAGCTATTCTAATTCATTCGTACGAATAATTATAACCATTCTAATTCATTCGTACGAATATTACCATTCTAATTCATTCGTACGATCCATTCTAATCTATTCGTACGATCCATTCTAATTCATTCGTACAAATGAATTTGAATGGATCGTACGAATGAATTAGAATAGTTACCTTCGTAAAAATGAATTAGAATAGATCGTACGAATGAATTAGAATAGCCCTTACGAATAAATTAGAATGGATCGTAAGGAAGAATTAGAATGGCTATATTCGTACGAATGAATTTGAATGGCTACAATCCTACGTATGAATTAGAATGGCAACATTTGAATGAAAGAATTAAAATGGATCATACGAATGAATTAGAATGGATCATACGAATGAATTAGAATGGATCGTACGAATGAATTAGAATGGCTACTGATAACTACTTCTTTGCTTATCGTTGTAGAAAAGTAATTTATCAAAAATTCTCAATACCTGCATACATAAATTAGAGAGTTTTAACTAGTATAGGGCAAGTAAGGATCGAACCATACGTAATTAGATGCCTAGAGAAAAGAGATCACAAGTGAAACTATTTTGAAGATGCTTTGTTTTAAAAAGCAAAACGAAAACTAGATATTTAAATAAAAGGATTATCAGAAGACAAATCCGCCCAGGAGAGGGGTTTGTTAGCCATGGTATTGAGTAAAGTTCTCTTGCAATATTACTCTTTTCTGTCCACACTTGAGAGCGGAAGTTTTACCGACTCAAGTGGAAGATATCGAGTGAAAGCCCCCTTTATATAATTTTATTTTATAATATTCTCACAACATTATGAATAGAATTCTTCTTATAGTGAAGAAGTAAAACTAATTCAATTGCGAAAATTTATATAATAAAGATTAGATAAAAATAATGATAAAAATCTTAGCATCTCAATTAACGATTTAATATTTGAGTGTTAAAGTATCACCCGAATCCCAATTGAATGGAAACACGGGTGATCTTCGTTCTCACTTAAAAATTCAATTAAGAAAGAGGCATATGTTAAGTACAATCAAGAGCAAAGTGCAAGATGAGAACTGACTATTTACCATGGCATTGACCCCTCTCCCTGGCAGGAGGGAGCTTAGCCGGCCATGGGTTGAATGCTAACAGAAAAATTATTAAGAGTAAATATTGCAGAAAGAGAAGAGTATGTGCGAGAAAATATAAATAAAAGACGATTTTATTGAATCGAAGAAAAAATGTTACATCCACTACTTTGAAAATCTTCTTCAGAAATTACAGCACTTCTATGCTCTTACTTTGCACCCACTCTAAGAAATAACGGATGATAGCTCAATGGAAAAACTCGGATGATGATCCTCATGATGCCTCCTCCTCAGCCCATGTCCCCTTACTTATAGCGGCTTGTATCTTGCTCCCCAAGGCACCGAATTTGGTAAGTGATTTCAATTGGTATGAAGTAAAGAAATAAATAAATAAAAGGGGAAGATTTCATGAAGGCATGGAGAAGGGGAGAGGGTCGGATTAGAGAGAGAGAGATGTTTGGGATGAGAGGAATCGGGAGGAGCTGCGTGCATGGCTTGATGCAATGGACGGCTGTGATGGAATTTTACATATGGCAGAGATAGGGAGTTGAGCGATCGGAAGGAGGAGATTAGGATCAGACGGATGCATGGATTCATGGGGAGAGAGAGGGTTTCGGTTAGGTAGAGATATGGGGAGGGATTTGCATGACAATTAAGAAGAGTAAATAAGAGAACGCCGGGTACAGCTGGGTTTGAGAGAGGAGATATCGATTGGGATCTAGAGAGATAAAAGAAGAGAGAGAAAGGAGATCATGAGGATGTTAAGAAAGGAAAGAAATAGAGAGAATTAAGGAGAGAGAAAGAATCGGTTTTAGAGAGAGAGAGAGACGTCCGGGTAGAGAGATTTCATGGGAAGAGAGAGAGACGGAGAGGGCTGGGCGGTTAGGATTTGGTCGGGTAAGGCTGGATGCAGGTTTTATCGGAGATAATAAAAAAAAATCTCGCAATGGAGGAGTTGGACGTGTGGGAATCGGCCAGCCGGGTTGTTTAAAGAAAGAGAAATAAATACAGGGGAGAGAGAAAATCAAGGGAGGATCGGGTGACGGGGATAGAGATAGAAAGAGATTAAGAGAGATGAGAGAAGGGATCTTGGTTTAGGAACGAGGGAGGGGATCACGTACGTGTAGATTTTTAGAGAGAGAAAGAGTAGGTGGCACGGATGGCTAAGATGGGGTTGGTTAGAGAGAGAATCGGAGGGATGGAGAGAGAAATTCGAGAGAAAAAGGAGGAGGCATCGCAACAAAAATAGGAGAAGAGAGAGAGAGCTGGGCGCATGGGTTTTAGGATACGGACGGCTATGATCGCGATTAATCAGAGATCGTGAAGGGTGCTGCATGTGATGTGGTGTAAGGGACGGTAGCGATGAGTTTTCAGATATGGAAATGAATATGCTCATAAATGTGGGAGGTGTTGGATTTGCATGGATTTAATGGCTCTCAGTTTTTAAAAGAGAGAAAGATATAGGTTTTGCATGCAGGTGTTTTTAAGGAAGAGAGAGAAATAGGATGGTTTTGATCATGCATGCATGGGTTTGGATTGTCGGATTTAGTTGAGAAGAGGTGGTGATGTAAGGTGGATGCAGTCATGACTTTGTTAAGGAAAGAGCGGCTCGGGATAGAGTGTTTGATAAACAAGGACGTGCATGCATAGGTGGGGTATTTTGGAAATGAGATTCCATGCATGGGTAGGTAGATGGATAGTTAAGATGGATGCACCGGACTTGGAAGTATGATGTACATGCTATGTGCACAGACCGCTTGATCTTTAGGTGTTTGGGCGGGTGTGATTGTTGGTCTTGGATAAAGTTGGATAAGGAAGGAGAGCGAGAATCGAGATCCCAAGGGAGATAATGCATGTATTCATGCACGGGTTAGGTTGAGTGTTTCCCCGATTGTGTGCGTGTCGATCTAGCTAAGACCAACATTTGCGAGTTCCATTGCGTTACAAACCATTTAAATCAGCCGTCATATCCATTGCTAGCTAGGCCATTTGCTTGTACGTAGTCTTCCTCCAATCTTTGATTTGTCGCTGATTCATCCATTGTCCGTCCATTGTGCATCTTCTATCGTATCGCTGTAAGAACATTCACCGCTCCATCATGATGTCCTTTATTTGACTATGTCGATTTCTGAGTCGTTTTCCTGGAAAATGCACAGAAAATGACACGTATTAAGTTCTAATACAATAAAAGGATAATTTGGACTATCGGGCAGTATAACTTTCATGTATGAGATGTATATAAATAGTGCGATATGCTGTTGTATCCGAGCGAAATTGTACTATGCAACAATGAAAAGAAATTCATGCACTTTATGTATAATATGAATGTTTTACGCAAGAGAGTGATGAGATATGCATAATAAATGAAGGATAATCAACACTAAATAAACACTTAACAGCTACATTCGTACGAATGAATCAGAATACATTCATATGAATGAATTAGAATGGATCGTACTAATGAATTAGAATGGCTACATTCGTACGAATGAATTAGAATGGCTACATTCATACGAATGAATTAGAATAGATCACACTAATGAATTAGAATGGATCGTACGAATGAATTAGAATGGATCGTACGAATGAATTAGAATGGCTACATTCGTACGAATGAATTAGAATGCCTATATTCGTACGAATTAATTAGAATGGCTACCTTCGTACGATTGAATTAGAATGGATCCTATATTCGTACGAATAAATTAGAATGGCTATATTCGAACGAATGAATTAGAATAGCTACATTCATAGAAATGAATTAGAATGGATTATACGAATGAATTAGAATGGCTACATTCGTACGAATGAATTAGAATGGATTGTACAAATAAATTAGAATGGATTGTACGAATGAATTAGAATGGCTACGTTCGTACGAATGAATTAGAATGGCTATATTCGTATGAATGAATTAGAATGGCTACATTCGTTCGTACGAATGAATTAGAATGGTTACCTACGAACGAATGAATTAGAATGGCTACATTCGTACGAATGAATTAGAATGGCTACATTCGTACGAATGAATTAGAATAGCTACCTTCGTACAAATGAATTACAATGGATCGTACGAATAAATTAGAATGGATACCTTCGAACGAATGACTTATAATGGATCGTACGAATGAATTAGAATAGCTATATTCGTACTAATGAATTAGAATGGCTACATATATTCGTACGAATGAATTAAAATGGATCGTATGAATGAATTAGAATGGTTTGTACGATTAAATTAGAAGTAATCGTATGAATGAATTAGAATGGATCGTACGAATGAACAAGAATGGCTATATTCGTACGAATTAATATAGCCATTCTAATTCATTCGTATGAAGATAGCTATTCTAATTCATTCGTACGAGCCATTCTAATTCATTCGTATGAATGTAACTATTCAAATTTATTCGTACGAATGTAGCCATTCTAATTCATTCGTATGAATGAATGTAGCTATTCTAATTCATTTGTACGATCTATTCTAATTCATTTATGCGAATGTAGCCATTCTAATTCATTCATACGAGCCATTCTAATTCATTCAGATGATCCATTCTAATTCATTTGTTTGATTTATTCTAATTCATTCGTATGAATGTAGCTATTCTAATTCATTCGTACGGATGTATCCACCCTAATTCATTCGTACGATCCATTATAACTCATTCATACGATCCATTCTATTTCATTCGTACGATCCATTCTAATTCATTCGTATGAAGGTAGCCATTCTAATTCATTCGTACAAATATAGCCATTCTAGTTCATTTGAATGAGCTATTCTAATTCATTCATACTATCCATTCTAAATCATTCGTTCGAAGGTATCCATTCTAATTCATTTGTATGATCCATTCTAATTCATTCGTACAAAGGTAGCCATTCTATATCATTCGTACGAATGGAGCCATTCTAATTCATTTGTATGAGCTATTCTAATTCATTCGTACGATCCATTCTAATTCATTCGTTTGAAGGTATCCATTCTAATTAATTCGAACGATCCATTCTAATTTATTCGTACGATCCATTCTAATTCATTCATTCGAATGTTGCCATTCTAAATCATTCGTACGAGCTATTCTAATTCATTCGTACGAATGTAGCCATTCTAATTCATTCGTACAATCCATACTCGTTCATTTGTACGTAGGTAGCCATTGTAATTCATTCATACAAAGGTATTTATTCTAATTCATTCGTACAAATATAGCCATTCTAATTCATTCGTATGATCCATTCAAATTCATTCGTACGTTCCATTCTAGTTCATTCGCACGAAGGTAGCCATTTTAATTCATTCGTACGAAGGTATCTATTCTAATTCATTTGTACGATTATAGCCATTCTAATTCATTCATACGATCCATTCTAATTCATTCATACGAATGTAACCATTCTAATTCATTCGTACGATCCATTCTAATTCATTCATATGATCCATTCTAATTCATTGGTACGAATGAATTAGAATGGATACATTCGTACGAATAAATTAGAATGGCTATATTCGTACAAATGAACTAGAATGGCTACAATCGCACAAATGAATTAGAATGGATCGTACGAATGAATTAGAATGGATCATACGAATGAATTAGAATGGCAACATTCGAACGAATGAATTAGAATGGATCGTACGAATGAATTAGAATAGCTATATTCATATGATTGAATTAGAGTGGCTACAATCGTACGAATGAATTAGAATGGCTACATTCGTACGAATGAATTAGAATGGATCGTTCAAATGAATTTGAATGGCTATATTCATGCGAATGAATTAGAATAGCTATATTCATACGAATGAATTAGAACGGCTCGTATGAATGAATTTGAATGGATACCTTCGTACGAATGAATTAGGATGGATCGTATGAATGAATTAGAATGGATCATACGAATGAATTAGAATGGCTATATTCGTTCATACAAAGGTAGCCATTCTAATTCATTCGTACGAACGAATGTAGCCATTCTAATTCATTCGTACGATCCATTCTAATTCATTAGTATAATCCATTATAATTCATTCGTACGATCCATTCTAATTCATTCGTAAGAGCCATTCTAATTCATTCGTACGGATGAATTAGAATGGATCGTACGAATGAATTAGAATGGATCGTACGAATAAATATAACCATTCTAATTCATTTGTACGAATAAATATAGCCATTCTAATTCATTCGTACGAATGAGTTAGAATGTCTCATACGAATGAATTAGAGTGGCTACCTTTGTATGAATGAATTAGAATGGCTATATTCGTACGAATGAATAGAATGGCTATCATTCGTACAAATGAATTAGAATGGCTCGAACGAATAAATTAAAAATGCTACCTTCGTACGAATGAATTGGTATGGCGACATTCGTATCAATGAATTAGAATCTTCGTATGAATGAATTAGAAAGGCTACATTCGTACGAATGTATTAGAATGGTTATATTCGTTATTACGAATGAATTAGAATGGTTACATTCGTATGAATAAATTTGAATGGCTCGTATGAATGAATTAGAATGGGTACCTTTGTAAGAATGAATTAGAATGGCTATATTCGTTCGTACGAATAAAGTAGAATGGCAATATTTATACGAATGAATTAGAATAGCTCGTACGAATGAATTAGATTGGCAACCTTCGTATGAATGAATTAGAATGACAACATTCATACGAATGAATTAAAATAGCTACATTCGTTCATACGAATGAATTAGCATGGCTATATCCGTACGAATGAATTAGAATGTCTCTTACGAAATAATTAGAATAGATACCTTCATACAAATAAATTAGAATGGCAACATCCATACGATTGAATTAGAATAGCTATATTCGTTCTTATGAATGAATTAGAATGGCTACATTCATACTAATGAATCGGAATAGCTCGTACGAATGAAATAGAATGGCAACCATTGTACGAATGAATTAGAATGGCTATATTCATATGAATGAATTAGAATGGCTTGTACGAATGAATTAGAATGACTACATTTGTACAAATGAATTAGAATGGCTATATTCATACGAATGAATTAGAATGGCTAAATTCGTTCGTACGAATGAATTAGAATGGCTACATTCGTTCGTACAAATGAATTAGATTGGCTACATTCGTACGAATGTATTAGATCGGCTCATACGAATGAATTAGAATGGTTACCTTCGTATGAATGAATTAGATTGGCTACATTCGTACGAATGAATTAGAATAGCTATATTCATTGGCATGAATGAGTTACAATGGCTACATTCGTACGAATAAATTAGAATGGCTCCTACGAAAGACTTAGAATGGCTACCTTCGTACGAATGAACTAGAATGGCTACATTCATAGGAATGAATTAGAATGGCTACATTCGTACGAAGGGAATAGAATGGCTATATTCGTTCGTATGAATGAATTAGAATAGCTACAATCATAGGAATAAAGTAAAACGACATCATTTGTACGAATGAATTAGAATAGATACATTCATTCATACGAATGAATATGAACGGCTATATTCGTACAAATGAATTAGAATGGCTCGTACGAAAGAATTAGAATGGCTACCTTTGTACAAATCAATTAGAATGGCTACTTTTATACAAATGAATTACAATGGCTACATTCATTCGTACGAATGAATTAAAATAGTTATATTCATTCAAATGAATTAGAATGGCTCGTATGAATGAATTGAATGGCTACCTTCGTGCGAATGAATTAGAATGACTATATTTGTACGAATGAATTAGAATTGCTACATTCGTTCCTATGAATGAATTAGAATGGCTACATTCGAACGAATAAATTAGAAAAGCTCGTACGAATGAATTAGAATTGCAACCTTCATATGAATGAAGTATAATGGCTACATTCGTACAAATGAATAATAATGGCTATATTTGTTCATACAAATGAATTAGAAAGGTTACATACGTACGAATGAATTAGAATGGCTCTTACGAATGAATTAGAATGGCTCTTACGAATGAATTAGAATGGCTCTTACGAATGAATTAGAATGGCTATATCCGATCGTACGAATGAATTAGAATATCTCGTACAAATGAATTAGAATAGCTCATACGAATGAATTAGAATGTCTCGTACGAATGAATTAGAAAGGCTACCTTTCTATGAAAGAATTAAAATGACTACATTCATACGAATGAATTAGAATAGCTACATTCGTACGAATAAATTAGAATGGATCGTACGAATGAATTAGAATGGATACGAATGAATTAGAATAGATCGTACGAATGAATTAGAATGGATCATACGAATGAATTAGAATAGGTCGTACGAAAGAATTAGAATGGCTACATTCATTCGTATGAATGAATTAAATGGATACATTCGAACGAATAAATTAGAATGGATCGTACGAATGAATTAGAATGGGTCATATGAATGAATTAGAATGGCTACATTCGTATGAATGAATTAAAATGGGTCGTAAGAATGAATTAGAATGAACTAGAATGAATTAGAATGGATTAGAATTAGAATGAGTTACCTTCGAATATATTAGAATGGATCGTATGAATAAATCCATTCTAATTCATTCGTACGAATGTAGCCATTCTAATTCATTCGAACGATCTATTCTAATTCATTCATACGAAGGTATCCATTCTAATTCATTCGTACGAATATAGCCATTCTAATTCATTCGAACGATCCATTCAAATTCATTAGTACGAATGTTGCCATTCTAATTCATTCGTACGAACGAATGTAGCCATTCTAATTCATTCGTATGAACGTATGTAGCCATTCCAATTCATTAGTACGATCAATTCTAATTCATTCCTCCGATCCATTCTAATTCATTCGTGCGAACGAATGTAGCTATTCTAATTCATTCGTAAGAGCCATTCTAATTCATTTGTATGAATGTTGCCATTCTAATTCATTCGTACGATCCATTCTAATTCATTTGTATAATCCATTTTAATTCATTCATACGAATATAGCCATTCTAATTCATTCGTACGATCCATTCTAATTCATTCGTACGAATATAGCCATTCTAATTTATTCTACGATCGATTCTAATTCATTCGTACGATCCATTCTAAGTCATTCGTACGACATTCGTACGAATGTAGCCATTCTAACTCATTGGTTCAAAAATATCCATTCTAATTTATTCGTACGAACCATTCTAATTCATTTGTCGTACGAATATAGCCATTGTAATACATTCGTTCGAATGAATTAGAATGGGTCGTATGAATGAATTAGAATGGATCGTACGAATAAATTAGAATGGATCGAACGAATGAATTAGAATGGCTACATTCGTAATCATTCGTATGAGCTATTCTAATTCATTCGTACGATCCATTATAATTCATTCGTACGAATATAGCCATTCTAATTCATTCGTACGAGCCATTCTAATTCATTCGTGCGAATTAACTGTTCTTATTCATTCATACGAACGAATGTAGCCATTCTAATTCATTCGTACGAAGGTATCTATTCTAATTCATTCGTTCGAAGGTAACCATACAAATTCATTCGTACGATCCATTCTAATTCATTCGTACGAGCCATTCTAATTTATTCGTACGATTCATTCTAATTCATTTGTACGATCCATTCTAATTCATTCATACGAATGTTAGCCATTCTAATTCATTCGTACGAATATAGCCATTCTAATTCATTCGTACGAATATAGCCATTCTAATTCATTCGCACGAACGAATATAGTCATTCTAATTCATTCATACGATCCATTCTAATTCATTAGTACGATCCATTATAATTCATTAGTACGATCTATTCTAATTCATTCGTAAGAGCCATTCTAATTCATTCGTACGGATGAATTAGAATGGATCGTACGAATGAATTAGAATGGTTAGCTTTGTACGAATGAATTAGAATAGATCATACGAATGAATTAGAATAGCTCTTACGAATGAATTAGAATGGATCATAAGAAAGAATTAGAATGGCTATATTCATACGAATGAATTAGAATGGATACATTCGTACGAATGAATTCGAATGGCAACATTCGAATGAATGAATTAAAATGGATCATACGAATGAATTAGAATGGATCGTACGAATGAATTAGAATGGCTACATTCTTACGAATGAATTTGAATACATTCGTGCAAATGAATTAGAATGGATCGTATGAATGGATTAGAATGGCTATATTCATACGAATGAATTACAATGGCTACATTCGTACGAATGAATTAGAATGGATCATAAGAATAAATTAGAATGGATCATACGAATGAATTAGAATGGTTACATTCATATGAATGAATTAGAATGGCGACATTCGTACGAATTAATTAGAATGGCTACCTTCGTACGAATGAATTAGAATGGATCGTATATTCGTACGAATGAATTAGAAAGGCTATATTCGAACGAATGAATTAGAATGGCTACATTCGTACGAATGAATTAGAATGGATCGTACGAATGAATTAGAATGGCTACATTTGTAAGAATGAATTAGAATGGATAGTACAAATGAATTAGAATGGATCGTACGAATGAATTTGAATCGCTATATTCATTCGTACGAATGAATTAGGATGGTTACCTTCGAACAAATGAATTAGAATGGCTATATTCGTACGAATGAATTAGAATAGCTACCTTCGTACAAATGAATTAGAATAGATCGTACGAATGAATTAGAATGGCTATCTTCGAACGAATGAATTATAATAGATCGTACGAATGAATTAGAATGGCTACATTCATATGGATGAATTAGAATGGCTAAATACATTCGTACGAATGAATTAGATTGGATTGTACGAATGAATTAGAATGGCTCGTGTGAATGAACTAGAAGGGATCGTATGAATGAATTAGAATGGATCGTACGAATGAACTAGAATGGCTACATTCGTACGAATTAATATAGCCATTCTAATTCATTCGTACGAAGATAGCCATTCTAATTCATTCGTACGAGCCATTCTAATTCATTCGTATGAATGTAGCCATTCTAATTCATTCGTACGAATGTAGCCATTCGAAGTCATTCGTATGAACAAATGTAGCTAGTATAATTCATTCGTATGATCTATTCTAATTAATTTTTACGATCCATTCTAATTCATTCGTTTGAATTAAGCCATTCTAATTCATTCGTATGGATGGAGCATTCTAATTCATTCATACGATCCATTCTAATTCATTCGTACGAATGTAGCCATTCTAATTCATTTGTACGAGCTATTCTAATTCATTCGTACGATCAATTCTAATTTATTCGTTCGAAGGTATCCATTCTAATTCATTCGTACGATCCATTCTAATTCATTCGTATGATCCATTCTAATTCATTCGTTCAAAGGTAGCCATTCTAATTCATTCGTATGAATGTAGCAATTCTAATTCATTTGTACGAGCTATTCTAATTCATTCGTACGAAGGTAGCTATTCTAATTCATTCATACGAATGTAGCCATTCTAATTCATTTGTACGAGCTATTCTAATTCATTCGTACGAATATAGCCATTCTAATTCATTCATACGATCTATTCTAGTTCATTCGTACGAAGGTAGCCATTCTAATTCATTCGTACGAAGGTATCTATTCTATTTCATTCGTACGAATGTAGCCATTCTAATTCATTATTACGATTCATTCTAATTCACTCGTATGATCCATTCTAGTTCATTCGTACGAAGGTAGCCATTCTAATTCATTAGTACGAAGGTATCTATTCCAATTCATTCGTACGAATATAGCCATTCTAATTCAATCGTACGATCCATTCTAATTCATTCGTACGAATGTAACCATTCTAATTCATTCGTACGATCCATTCTAATTCATTCATACAATTCATTCTAATTTATTCGTACGAATGAATTAGAATGGCTACATTCGTACGAATGAATTAGAATGGCTATATTCGTACGAATGAACTAGAATGGCTACCTTCATACGAATGAACTAGAATGGATCATACGAATGATTTAGAATGGATCGTATGAATGAATTAGAATAGCTCGTACGAATGAATTAGAATGGTAACATTCGAACGAATGAATTAGAATGGATCGTACGAATGAATTATAATAGCTATATTCGTACGAATGAATTAGAATGGATACATTCGTACAAATGAGTTAGAAAAGCAGCATTTGTACGAATGAATTAGAATGGATCGTACGAATGAATTAGAATAGCTATATTCGTACGAATGAATTAGAATAGCTATTTTCATACGAATGAATTAGAATGGATCGTACGAATGAATTAGAATGGATACCTTCGTACGAATGAATTAGAATGGATCGTACGAATGAATCATAATATATCGTAGGAATGAATTAGAATGGATCATACGAATGAATTAGAGTGGATATATTCGTACGAATAAATTAGAATGGCTCGTACGAATGAATTAGAATGGCTACATTCGTATGAATGAATTAGAATTGCTACCTTCTTATAAATGAATTAGAATAGCTCATACGAATGAATTAGAATGGATCGTATGAATGAATTAGAATGGCTACATTCATACGAATGAGTTAGAATGCCTTGTACGAATGAATTAGAATGGATCATACGAATGAATTAGAATGGATCGTACGAATGAATTAGAATTGCTACATTCGTACAAATGAATTAGAATGGATCGTATGAATGAATTAGAATGGATCGTACGAATGAATTAGAATGGATCATACGAATGAATTAGAATAGCAACATTCGAACGAATGAATTAGAATGGATACCTTTGTACAAATGAATTAGAATTGCTACATTCGTACGACTGAATTAGAATGGATCCAACGAATTAATTAGAATGGCAACATTCGTAGGAATGAATTAGAATGGCAACATTCGTACGAATGATTTAGAATGGCTATATTCGTACGAATGAATTAAAATGGCTACATTCAAACGAATGAATTAGATTGGATCGTCCAAATGAATTAGAATAGATACCTTCGTACGAATGAAATATACTGGCTATATTCGTACGACTGAATTAGAATGGCTACATTCGTTCGTACGAATGAATTAGAATGGCTACATTCATACGAATGAATTAGAATGGATCGTACGAATGAATTAGAATAGCTCTATTTGTATGAATGAATTAGAATGGCTATATTCGTACGAATGAATTAGAATGGATCGTACGAATGAATTAGAATGGATCGTACGAATGAATTAGAATAGATACCTTCATTCGAATGAATTAGAATAGCTACATACATACGAATGAATTAGAATGTATTGTACGAATGAATTAGAATGGCTCTTACGAATGAATTATAATAGATCGTGCGAATAAAATAGAATGGCTACCTTCGTACGAATGAATTAGAATGGTTCATACAAATGAATTAGAATGGCTCTTACGAATGAACTAGAATAGATCGTACGAATGAATTAGATTGGCTATATTTGTACGAATGAATTAAAATTGGTTGTACGAATGAATTTGAATGGCAATATTTGTACGAATGAATTAGAATGGATTGTACAAATGAATTAGAATAGCTCGTACGAATGAATTGAAATGGCAATATTCGAACGAATGAATTAGAATGGGTCTTAAGAAAGAATTAGAATGGATCGTACGAATTAATTAGAATAGATATCTTCGTATGAATTAATTAGAATGGATCGTATGAATGAATTAGAAAGGCTACATCCGTACGAATGAATTAGAATGGCAATATTCGATCATACGAATGAATTAGAATGGCTACATCCATACGAATGAATTAGAATGGCTAGTACGAATGAATTAGAATGGCTACCTTTGTACGACTGAATTAGAATGGCTACATTCGTACGAATGAATTAGAATGGCTATATTCGTACAAATAAATTAGAATGGCTACATTCATTCGTACGAATGAATTAGAATGGATCGTACGAATAAATTAGAATGGCTACATTCGAACAAATGAATTAGAATGGCTCATACGAATAAATTAGAATGGCTCTTACGAATGAATTAGAACGGGTACATTCGAACGAATGAATTAGAATGGATCGTACGAATGAATTAGAATAGATGTATGAATAAATTAGAATGGCTACATTCATATGAATGAATTAGAGTGGTTACGTTCGTACGAATGAATTAGAATGGCTATATTTGTACGAATAAATTAGATAGGCTACATTCGTACGAATGAATTAGAATGGCTATATTCGTACGAATTAATTAGAATGGCATATGTAGCCATTCTAATTCATTCGTACGATCCATTTTAATTTATTCGTACGAATGTAGCCATTCTAATTCATTTGTACGATCCATTTTTATTCATCCGTACGAATATAGCCATTGTAATTCATTCGTACGAATGTAGCCATTGTAATTCAATCGTACGATCTATTCTAATTCATTCGTTCGAATGTTACCATTCTAATTCATTCGTAAGAGCTATTCTAATTCATTCGTATGATCCATTCTAATTCATTCGTACGATTTATTCTAATTCATTCTTACGAAGGTAGCCATTCTAGTTCATTCGTACGAATATAGCCATTCTAATTCATTCATACGAATGTAGCCATTCTAATTCATTCGTACGAATGAATTAGAATGGATCGTACGAATGAATTAGAATGGTTATATTCGTACAATTAAATTAGAATGGATCGTATGAATGAATTAGAATGGCTATATTCGTACTAATGAATTGGAATAGATACCTTCGTACGAATGAATTAGAATGGCTACCTTCATACGAATGAACTAGAATGGATCGTACGAGTGAATAAGAATGGATCGTACGAATGAATTAGAATGGCTACATTCGTATAAATGAATTTGAATAGATACCTTCGTACGAATGAATTAGAATGGCTACATTCGTACAAATGAAATAGAATGGATCATACAAATAAATTAGAATGGCTACATTCGTACGAATGAATTAGAATAGCTCGTACAAATGAATTAGAATGGTTACATTCGGACGATTGAATTAGAATGGCTACCTTCGTACGAATGAATTAGAATAGCTCGTACAAATGAATTAGAATGACTATATTCATACGAATGAATTAGAATGGCTACCTTCGTACGAATAAATTAGAAAGGATCATACGAATGAATTAGAATGGATCGTACGAATGAATTAGAATGGATACCTTCGAATGAATAAAATAGAATGGATCGTACGAATGAATTAGAATAGCTCGTACAAATAAATTAGAATGGCTACATTCGAACGAATGAATTAGAATGGCTACATTCGTACGAATGAATTAGAATGGATCGTACGAATTAATTAGAATGGCTACTTCTGTACAAATGAATTAGAATGGCAATTTTCATACTAATGAATTAGAATGGATCGTACAAATGAATTGGAATGGATCGTACGAATGAATTAGAATAGCTATATTCGTTCGTACGAATGACTTAGAATGGCTACATTCGTACAAATGAATTAGAATGGCTACATTCGTACGAATGAATTAGAATGGCTCGTACGAATGAATTAGAATGGCTATCTTCATACGAATGAATTAGAATGGCTACATTAATTTGTACGAATGTAGCCATTCTAGTTCATTCGTACGATCCATTCTAATTCATTCATACGATCCCTTCTAATTCATTCGTACGAGCCATTCTAATTCATTCGTACTATCCATTCTAATTCATTCGTACGAATGTATGTTGCCATTCTAATTCATTCGTATGATGTAGCCATTCTAATTCATTCTTACAATCTATTATAATTCATTCGTTCGAAGGTAGCCATTCTAATTCATTCGTACGATCCATTCTAATTCATTTGTACGAAGATATCCATTCTAATTCATTTGTTTGAATGTAGCCATTCTAATTCATTTGTTCGAAGGTAAGCATCCTAATTCATTCGTACGAACGAATATAGCCATTCTAATTCATTTATACGAATATAGCCATTCTAATTCATTCGTACAAATATAGCCATTCTAATTCATTCATACGATCTATTCTAATTAATTTGTATAATCCATTCTAATTTATTCGTACAAATGTAGCCATTCTAATTCATTCTTACGATCTATTCTAATTCATTCATACGAATGTAGCCATTCTAATTCATTCGTTCGAATATAGCCTTTCTAATTCAATCATACGAATGTACGATCCATTCTAATTCATTCGTACGAAGGTAGCCATTCTAATTAATTCGTACGAATGTAGCCATTGTAATTCATTCGTACAAATGTAGCCATTCTAATTCATTCGTATGATCTATTCTAATTCATTCGTATAAATGTAGCCATTCTAATTCATTCGTACGAATATAGCCATTCTAATTCATTAATATGATCCATTCTAATTCATTCGTACGAATGTATCCAAACTCATTCGTAAGAATGTAGCCCTTCTATTTCATTCGTACGATCCATTCTAATTTATTCGTATGATCCATTTTATTTCATTCATTCGAATGTTACCATTCTAATTCATTCGTACGAATGTAGCCATTCTAATTCATTCGTATGAATACAGCCATTCTAATTCTTTCTTACGATTTATTCTGATTCATTCGTAAGAGCTATTCTAATTCATTCATATTATCTATTCTAATTCATTCGTACGAAGGTAACCATTCTAATTCATTCATACGATCCATTCTAATTCATCCGTACGAATGAATTAGAATGGCTCTTACGAATGGATCGTACGAATGTATGATCCATTCTAATTCATTCGTACGAATGTAGCCATTCTAATTCATTCGTACAGATGTAGCCATTCTAATTCATTCGTACGATCCATTCTAATTCATTCGTACGATCTATTCTAATTCATTCGTACGAAGGTAGCCATTCTATTTCATTCGTACGAATATTGCCATTCTAATTCATTTGTACGGATTATTCTAATTCATTCGTACGATTTATTCTAATTCATTCATTCGAAGGTATCCATTCTAATTCATTCGTACGATCCATTCTAATTCATTCGTACGATCCATTCTAATTCATTCGTAGAAGTTAGCCATTCTAATTCATTCGTACGAATGTAGCCATTCTAATTCATTCGTACGAATAATTATAACCATTCTAATTCATTCGTACGAATATTGCCATTCTAATTCATTCGTACAATCCATTCTAATTCATTCGTACGATCCATTCTAATTCATTCGTACAAATAAATTTGAATGGATCGTACGAATGAATTAGAATGGTTACCTTCGTAAGAATGAATTAGAATAGATCATACGAATGAATTAGAATAGCCCTTACGAATGAATTAGAATGGATCGCAAGGAAGAATTAGAATGGCTATATTCGTATGAATGAATTTGAATGACTATAATCGTACGTATGAATTAGAATGGCAATATTTGAATGAAAGAATTAAAATGGATCATACGAATGAATTAGAATGGATCATATGAAAGAATTAGAATGGATCGTACGAATGAATTAGAATGGCTACATTCGTACGAATGAATCATAATACAGTCGTATGAATAAATTAGAATGGATCGTACTAATGAATTAGAATGGCTACATTCATACGAATGAATTAGAATGGCTATATTCATACGAATGAATTAGAATAGATCACACGAATGAATTAGAATGGATCGTACGAATGAATTAGAATGGATCGTACGAATGAATTAGAATGGCTACATTCGTACAAATGAATTAGAATGGCTATATTCGTACGAATTAATTAGAATGGCTACCTTCGCATGAATGGATTAGAATGGATCGTATATTCGTACGAATAAATTAGAATGGCTATATTCGAACGAATGAATTAGAATGGCTACATTCGTAGAAATAAATTAGAATGGATTGTACGAATGAATTAGAATGGCTATATTCGTACGAATGAATTAGAATGGATTGTACAAATGAATTAGAATGGATTGTACGAATGAATTAGAATGGCTACGTTCGTACGAATGAATTAGAATGGCTATATTCGTATGAATGAATTAGAATGGCAACATTCGTTCGTACGAATGAATTAGAATGGTTACCTACGAATGAATGAATTAGAATGGCTACATTCGTACGAATGAATTAGAATGGCTATATTCGTACGAATGAATTAGAATAGCTACCTTCGTACAAATGAATTACAATGGATCGTACGAATAAATTAGAATGGATACCTTCGAACGAATGAATTATAATGGATCGTACGAATGAATTAGAATGGCTATATTCGTACTAATGAATTAGAATGGCTACATACATTCGTACAAATGAATTAAAATGGATCGTATGAATGAATTAGAATGGTTCGTACGAATGAATTAGAAGTAATCGTACGAATGAATTAGAATGGATCGTACGAATGAACTAGAATGGCTACATTCGTACGAATTAATATAGCCATTCTAATTCTTTCGTATGATGATAGCTATTCTAATTCATTCAAATGAGCCATTCTAATTCATTCGTATGAATGTAACCATTCTAATTTATTCGTACGAATGTAGCCATTCTAATTCATTCGTACGAATGAATGTAGCTATTCTGATTCATTAGTACGATCTATTCTAATTCATTTGTGCGAATGTAGCCATTCTAATTCAATCATACGAGCCATTCTAATTCATTCAGATGATCCATTCTAATTCATTTGTTTGATCCATTCTAATTCATTTGTATGAATGTAGCTATTCTAATTCATTCGTACGGATGTAGCCACTCTAATTCATTCGTACGATCCATTATAATTCATTCGTACGATCCATTCTATTTCATTAGTACGATCCATTCTAATTCATTCGTATGAAGGTAGCCATTCTAATTCATTCGTACGAATGTAGCCATTCTAATTCATTTGAATGAGCTATTCTAATTCATTCATACTATCCATTCTAATTCATTCGTTCGAAGGTATCCATTCTAATTCATTCGTATGATCCATTCTAATTCATTCGTACGAAGGTAGCCATTCTATATCATTCGTATAAATGTAGCCATTCTAATTCATTTGTATGAGCTATTCTAATTCATTCGTACGATCCATTCTAATTCATTCGTTTGAAGGTATCCATTCTAATTCATTCGTACGATCCATTCTAACTCATTCATTCGAATATTGCCATTCTAAATCATTCGTACGAGCTATTCTAATTCATTCGTACGAATGTAACCATTCTAATTCATTCGTACGATTCATTCTCGTTCATTCGTACGAAGGTAGCCATTCTAATTCATTCATACAAAGGTATTTATTCTAATTCATTCGTACAAATGTAGCCATTCTAATTCATTCGTACGATCCATTCTAATTCATTCGTATGTTCCATTCTAGTTCATTCGCACGAAGGTAGCCATTTTAATTCATTCATACGAAGGTATCTATTCTAATTCATTTGTACGATTATAGCTATTCTAATTCATTCATACGATCCATTCTAATTCATTCATACGAATGTAACCATTCTAATTCATTCGTACGATCCATTCTAATTCATTCGTTTGATCCATTCTAATTCATTGGTACGAATGAATTAGAATGGATACATTCGTACGAATAAATTAGAATGGCTATATTCGTACAAATGAACTAGAATGGCTACAATCGCACAAATGAATTAGAATGGATCGTACGAATGAATTAGAATGGATCGTACGAATGAATTAGAATAGCTCGTACGAATGAATTAGAATGGCAACATTCGAACGAATGAATTAGAATGGATCGTATGAATGAATTAGAAAAGCTATATTCATATTAATGAATTAGAATGGCTACATTCGTACGAATGAATTAGAATGAATCGTTCAAATGAATTTGAATGGCTATATTCATGCGAATGAATTAGAATAGCTATATTCATACGAATGAATTAGAACGGCTCGTACGAATGAATTAGAATGGATACCTTCGTACGAATGAATTAGGATGGATCGTATGAATGAATTAGAATGGATCATACGAATGAATTAGAATGACTATATTCGTTCATACATAGGTAGCCATTCTAATTCATTCGTACGAACGAATGTAGCCATTTTAATTCATTCGTACGATCCATTCTAATTCATTAGTATAATCCATTCTAATTCATTCGTACGATCCATTCTAATTCATTCGTAAGAGCCATTCTAATTCATTCGTACGGATGAATTAGAATGGATCGTACGAATGAATTAGAATGGATCGTACGAATAAATATAACCATTCTAATTCATTCGTACGAATAAATATAGCCATTCTAATTCATTCGTACGAATGAGTTAGAATGTCTCGTACGAATGAATTAGAGTGGCTACCTTTGTATGAATGAATTAGAATGGCTATATTCGTACGAATGAATAGAATGGCTATCATTCGTACAAATAAATTAGAATGGCTATAACGAATAAATTAAAAATGCTACCTTCGTACGAATGAATAGGTATGGCGACATTCGTATCAATGAATTAGAATGTTCGTATGAATGAATTAGAAAGGCTATATTCGTACGAATGTATTAGAATGGTTATATTCGTTATTACGAATGAATTAGAATGGTTACATTCGTATGAATAAATTTGAATGGCTCGTATGAATGAATTAGAATGGCTACCTTTGTAAGAATGAATTAGAATGGCTATATTTGTTTGTACGAATGAAGTAGAATGGCAATATTTATACGAATGAATTAGAATAGCTCGTACGAATGAATTAGATTGGCAACCTTCGTATGAATGAATTAGAATGGCAACATTCATACGAATGAGTTACAATAGCTACATTCGTTCATACGAATGAATTAGCATGGCTATATTCGTACGAATGAATTAGAATGTCTCTTACGAAATAATTAGAATAGATACCTTCGTACGAATAAATTAGAATGGCTACATCCATATGATTGAATTAGAATAGCTATATTCGTTCGTATGAATGAATTAGAATGGCTACATTCATACTAATGAATCAGAATAGCTCGTACGAATGAAATAGAATGGCAACCATTGTACGAATGAATTAGAATGGCTATATTCATATGAATGAATTAGAATGGCTTGTACGAATGAATTAGAATGACTACCTTCGTACAAATGAATTAGAATGACTACCTTCGTACAAATGAATTAAAATGACTACATTCATACGAATGAATTAGAATGGCTAAATTCGTTCGTACGAATGAATTAGAATGGCTACATTCGTTCGTACAAATGAATTAGAATGGCTACATTCGTACGAATGTATTAGATCGGCTCATACGAATGAATTAGAATGGTTACCTTCATATGAATGAATTAGATTGGCTACATTCGTATGAATAAATTAGAATAGCTATATTTGTTGGCATGAATAAGTTACAATGGCTACATTCATACGAATAAATTAGAATGGCTCCTACGAAAGACTTAGAATGGCTACCTTCGTACGAATGAACTAGAATGGCTACATTCATAGGAATGAATTAGAATGGCTATCTTCGTACGAAAGAATTAGAATGGCTACATTCGTACGAAGGGAATAGAATGGCTATATTCGTTCATATGAATGAATTAGAATAGCTACAATCATAGGAATGAAGTAGAACGGCATCATTTGTACGAATGAATTAGAATAGATACATTCATTCATACGAATGAATGTGAACGGCTATATTCGTACAAATGAATTAGAATGGCTCGTACGAAAGAATTAGAATGGCTACCTTTGTACAAATGAATTAGAATGGCTACTTTTATACAAATGAATTACAATGGCTACATTCATTCGTATGAATGAATTAAAATAGTTATATTCATTCAAATGAATTAGAATGGCTCGTATGAATGAATTGAATGGCTACCTTCGTGCGAATGAATTAGAATGACTATATTTGTACGAATGAATTAGAATGGCTATATTCGTTCCTATGAATGAATTAGAATGGCTACATTCGAACGAATGAATTAGAAAAGGTCGTACGAATGAATTAGAATTGCAACCTTCGTATGAATAAAGTATAATGGCTACATTCGTACAAATGAATAATAATGGCTATATTTGTTCATACAAATGAATTAGAAAGGTTACATACGTACGAATGAATTAGAATGGCTCTTACGAATGAATTAGAGTAGCTACCTTCATACGAATGAATTAGAATGGCAATATTCGTACGAAAGAATTTGAATAGCTACATTTGTTCGTACGAATGAATTAGAATGGCAACAATCATACGAATGAATTAGAATGGCTTCATTCATACGAATGAATTAGAATGGCAACAATCATACGAATGAATTAGAATGGCTTCATTCATACGAATGAATTAGAATATCTATATTCATTCGTACGAATGAATTAGAATGGCTACATTCGTATAAATGAATTAGAATGGCTCGTATGAAATTATTAGAATGGCTACCTTTGTACAAATGAATTAGAATGGCTAAATTCATACAAATGAATTAGAATGGCTGCATTCGTTCATACGAATGAATTAAAATAGTTACGTTTACACAAATGAATTAGAATGGCTACCTTCTTGCAAATGAATTAGAATGGCTATATTCGTACGAATGAATTAGAATGGCTACATTCATTCATATGAATAAATTAGAATGGCTCTTACGAATAAATTAGAGTAGCTACCGTTGTACGAATGAATTAGAATGGCTATATTCGTACGAATGAATTCGAATGGCTATATTCATTCATATGAATGAATTAGAATGGCTACATACATACGAATAAATTAGAATGGCTATTACGAATGAATTAGAGTAGCTACCTACGTACGAATGAATTAGAATAGCTATATTCATACAAATGTATAAGAATGGCTATATTCGTTCATACGAATGAATTAGAATGGCTACATATGTATGAATGAATTAGAATGGCTCTTACGAATGAATTAGAGTAGCTACCTTCGTACGAATGAATTAGAATGCCTATATTCATTCGTACGAATGAATTAGAATGGCTACATTCGTATGAATCAATTAGAATAGTTCGTACGAATGAATTAGAATGACTAACTTCATATGAATATATTAGAATAGTTATATTTGTTCGAATCAATTAGAATAGCTCGTATGAATGAATAAGAATAGATATGTTAGTACGAATGAATTAGAATGGCTATATTCATACGAATGAATTAGAATGGCTATATCCGATCGTACGAATGAATTAGAATATCTCGTACAAATGAATTAGAATAGCTTATACGAATGAATTAGAATGTCTCGTACGAATGAATTAGAACCTTTCTATGAAAGAATTAGAATGATTACATTCATACGAATGAATTAGAATAGCTACATTCGTACGAATGAATTAGAATGGCTCGTACAAATAAATTGGAATGGCTACAATTATATCAATGAATTAAAATGGGTACATTCGTTCGTATGAATGAATTAGAATGGCTACATTCGTACGAATGAAATAGAATTGTCACATTCGTACGAATGAATTAGAATGGTCACATTCATACGAATGAATTTGAATGGCTCGTGCGAATTAATTAGAATGGCTACCTTTGTAAGAATGAATTACAATGACTATATTTGTTCGTACAAATGAAGTAGAATGGCTATATTCATATGAATAAATTAGAATACCTCTTACGAATGAATTAGATTGGCTACCTTCGTACGAATGAACTAGAATGGCAATATTCGTACGAATGAATTAGAATGACTACATTCGTTTATATGAATGAATTAGAATGGTTATATTCATACGAATGAATTAGAATGGCTCTAATGAATGAATTAGAATATATACCTTCATACGAATAAATTAGAATGGCTACATCTGTATGAATGAATTAGAAAGGCTACATTTGTTTGTACGAATGAATTAGAATGGCTACATTCGTATTTATGAATAAGAATGACTTGTATGAATAAAATAGAATGGCTACCATTGTACGAATGAATTAGAATAGCTACATTCATATGAATGAATTAGAATGGCTCATACGAATTAATTAGAATGGCTACCTTTGTACGAATGAATTAGAATGGCTACATTCGTATGAATAAATTAGAATGGCTACATTCATTCGTACGAATGAATTAGAATAGCTACATTCGTACGAATGTATTAGATTGGCTCGTACGAATGAATTAGAATGGCTACCTTCGTAGGAATGAATTAGACTGGCTACATTTGTACGAATGAATTAGAATGGCTACATTCGTTCGCACGAATGAGTTACAATGGCTACATTCTTACGAATGAATTAGAACGGCTCATACGAAAGACTTAGAATGGATACCTTCGTACGAAAGAACTAGAATGGCTATATTCATAGGAATGAATTAGATTGGCTACATTCAATCGTACGAATGAATTAGAATGGCTACATTCGTACGAATGAATTAGAAGGGCTTGTACGAATGAATTAGTATAGCTATCTTTGTACGAATGAATTTGAATGGCTATATTTGTAAAAATGAATTAGAATGTCTTGTACGAATGATTTAGAATGGCTACCTTCGTACGAATGAATTAGAATGGCTACATTCGTACGAATGAATTAGAATGGCTACATTCGTTCGTACGAAAGAATTAGAATGGCTACAATCATATGAATGAATTAGAACGGCTTCATTCATACGAATGAATTAGAATAGCTATATCCATTCGTACAAAAAAATTAGAATGGCTACATTCATACAAATGAATTAGAAAAGCTTGTATGTAAGAATTAGAATGGCTACCTTTGTACAAATAAATTACAATGGCTACGTTCATACAAATGAATTAGAATGACTACATTTGTTCATACAAATGAAATAAAATAGTTACATTCATACAAATGAATTAGAATGGCTCGTACGAATGAATTAGAATGGATACCTTTGTGCGAATGAATTAGAATGGCTATATTCATACGAATGAATTAGAATTGCTACATTCGTTCGTTTGAATGAATTAGAATGGCTACATTCGCAAGAATGAAATAGAATAGCTCGTACGAATGAATTAGAATTGCTACATGAATGAATTAGAATTGCTACATTTGTATGAATGAATTAGAATGGGTGCATTCGTACAAATGAATATGAATGGCATATTCGTTATTACGAATGAAATAGAATGGCTATACACGTACGAATGAATTAGAATGGCTCTTACGAATGAATTAGGGTAGCCACCTTCGTACGAATGAATTAGAATGGCTATATTCGTACGAATGAAATAGAATGGCTATATTCATTCGTACGAATGAATTAGAATGGCTACATTCATACGAATCATTAGAATGGATACATTCGTTCGTATGAATCATTAGAATGGCTATACTCGTACGAATGAATTAGAATGTCTCTTATGAATGAATTAGAATAGATAGCTTCATACGAATGAATTAGAATAGCTATATCCGTACGAATGAATTAGAATGGCTACATTCGTTCGTACGAATGAATTAGAATGGCTCGTATGAATGAAATAAAATGGCTACCATTGTACGAATGAATTAGAATGGCTACATTCATATGAATGAATTAGAATGACTCATACAAATAAATTAGAATGGCAACCTTCATACGAATGAATTAGAATGGCTATATTCGTTCGTACGAATAAATTAGAATGGCTACATTTGTATGAATGTATTAGATTGGCTCGTACGAATGAATTAGAATGGCTACTTTCGTACGAATGAATTAGACTGGCTACATTCGTATGAATAAATTAGAATGGTAACATTCGTTCGCACGAATGAGTTACACTGGCTACATTCGTACAAATGAATTAGAATAGATCCTACGAAAGACTTAGAATGGCTACCTTCGTACGAATGAACTAGAATGGCTACATTCATAGGAATGAATTAGGATAGCTATATTCATTCGTACGAATGAATTAGAATAGCTACATTTGTATGAATAAATTAGTATTGCTACCTTCATACGAATGAATTTGAATGGCTACATTCGTACAAATGAATTAGAATGTCTTGTACGAATTAATTAGAATGGCTATCTTCGTACAAATGAATTAGAATGGCTACATTCGTTCGTACAAATGAATTAGAATAGCTACATTCATTTGTACGAATAAATTAGAATGGCTACAATCATATGAATGAATTAGAACGGCTTCATTCGTACGAATGAATTAGAATAGCTACATTCATTCATACGAATGAATTAGAATGGCTACATTCATACAAATGAGTTAGAATGGCTCGTACGAAAGAATTAGAATGGCTAACTTTGTACAAATAAATTAGAATGGCTACGTTCATATAAATGAATTAGAATGGCAACATTCATTCGTACGAATGAATTAAAATAGTTATATTCATACAAATGTATTAGAATGGCTCGTACGAATGAATTAGAATGGCCACCTTTGTGCGAATGAATTCGAATGGCTATATTCGTACGACTGAATTAGAATAGCTACATTCGTTCGTATGAATGAATTAGAATAACTACATTCGAACGAATAAATTAGAAAAGATCGTACGAATGAATTAGAATTGCTTTCTTCATATAAATGAATTAGAATAACTACATGTGTACAAATGAATAAAAATAGCTATATTCATTCGTACGAATGAATTAGAATGGCCACATACGTACGAATGAATTAGAATGGCTCTTACAAATGAATTAGAGTAGCTACCTTCATACAAATGAATTAAAATGGCTATATTCGTACAAATGAATTAGAATGGCTATATCCATTCGTACGAATGAATTATAATGGCTACATTCGTACGAAACAATTAGAATAGCTCATACGAATGAATTAGAATAGCTACCTTCATACGAATAGACTAGAATGGTTGCATTCATTCAAATCAATTAGAATAGCTCGTTTGAATGAATTAGAATAGCTATCTTCGTATGAATGAATTAGAATTACTACATTCATACAAATGAATTAGAATGGCTATATCCATCGTACGAATGAATTAGAATATATCATATGAATAAATTAGAATGGCTCATACAAATGAATTAGAATGTCTCGTACAAATGAATTAGAATGGCTACCTTTGTATGAATGAATTAGAATGGCTATATTTGTACGAATAAATTTGAATGGCTCGTACGAATTAATTAGAAAGGCTATCTTCGTACGAATGAATTGGAATAGCTACATTCGTATCAATGAATTATAAAGTGTACATTCGTTCGTATGAATGAATTAGAATAGCTACATTCATACGAATGAATTAGAATAGCTATATTCATTCGTACGAATGAATTAGAATGGCTATATTCATACGAATGAATTTGAATGGCTCGTATGAATAAATTAGAATTGCTACCTTTGTAAGAATGAATTAGAATGGTTATATTTGTTCGTACGAATGAAGTGGAATGGCTATATTCATACGAATGAATTAGAATAGCTCGTACGAATGAATTAGGTTGGCTACCTTTGTACGAATAAATTAGAATGGTGACATTCGTATGAATGAATTAGAATGGCTATATCCGTTTGTACAAATGAATTAGAATAGCTATATTCGTACGATTGAATTAGAATAGCTCTTATGAATGAACTAGAATAGATACCTTCATACGAATGAATTAGAATGGCTACATTCGTACGAATGAATTAGAATGGCTACATTCATATGAATAAATTAGAATGGCTCTTACGAATGAATTAGAATGGCTACCTTCATACGAATGAATTAGAATGGCTACATTCGTACGAATGTATTAGATTGGCTTGTACGAATAAATTAGAATGGCTACCTTCGTACGAATAAATTAGAATGGCTACATTCATATGAATGAATTAGTATGGCTATATTCATTCGCACTAATGAGTTACAATAGCTACATTCGTACGAATGAATTAGAATGGCTCCTCCTAAAGACTTAGAATGGCTACATTCGTACAAATGAACTAGAATGACTATATTCATAGGAATGAATTAGAATGGCTACATTCATTCGTATGAATCAATTAGAATGGCTACATTTGTACGAATGAATTATAAGGGCTCGTACGAATGAATTAGTATGGCTAGCTTCATACGACTGAATTTGAATAGCTACATTCGTATAAATGAATTGGAATGTCTTGTACGAATAAATTAGAATGGCTACCTTCATTTGAATGAATTAGAATAGCTACATTCGTACGAATGAATTTGAATGGCTACATTCGTTCAAACGAATGAATTAGAATGGCTATAATCATACAAATGAATTAGAACGGCTACATTCATAAGAAAAATTAGAATGGCTACCTTCGTACGAATAAATTAGAATGGCTACATTTGTACAAATGAATTATAATGGCTACATTCAAACAAATGAATTAGATTGGCTCGTTCATACGAATGCATTAAAATGGCTATATTCGTACAATGAAATAGAATGGCTACATTCAAACACATGAATTAGAATGGCTACCTTCGTATGAATGAATTAGAATGGCTACATTCATACAAATGAATAAGAATGGCTATATTCGTTCGTACGAATGAACTAGAATGGCTACATACGTACGAATGAATTAGACTGGCTCTTATGAATGAATTAGAGTAGCTACTTTCGTACAAATGAATTAGAATGGCTATATTCATTCATACAAATGAATTACAATGGATACATTCGTACGAAGTAATTAGAATAGCTCATACGAATGAATTAGAATAGCTACTTTCGTACGAATGAATTAGAATGGCTACATTCATACGAATGAATTAGAATGGCTACATCCGTTCGTACAAATGAATTAGAATATCTCGTACGAATGAATTAGAATATCTCGTACGAATGAATTAGAATATCTCGTACGAATGAATTAGAATGGCTCATACGAATGAATTAGAATATCTCGTACGAATAAATTAGAATTGCTTATACGAATGAATTAGAATGTCTCGTACGAATAAATTAGAATGGCTAGCTTTATATGAATTAGAATAGCAACATTCGTACGAATGAATTAGAATGGCTATATTCGTACGAATGAATTAGAATAGCCCGCACGAATGAATTAGAATGACTACCTTCGTACAATAGAATGAGAATGGTCACATTTGCACGAATGAATTAGAATGGCTACATTCGTACGAATGAATTAGAATGGCTCGTACGAATGAATTAGAATGGCTCGTATGAATGAATTAGAATGGCTACCTTCATATGAATGATTTGGAATCGCTACATTCGTATCAATAAATTAGAATGGGTTCATTCATTTGTATGAATGTATTAGAATGGCTACATTCGTACGAATGAATTAGAATGGCTATATTCGGTTTGTATGAATGAATTAGAATTGTTATATTCGTACGAATGAATTTGAATAGCTCGTCTGAATGAATTAAAATGGCTACTATTGTAAGAATGAATCTGACTGGTTATATTCGTTCGTACGAATGAAGTAGAATGGCTACATTCATACGAATGAATTAGAATAGCTCGTACGAATGAACTAGATTGGCTGGCTTCGTATGAATGAATTAGAATGGCAATATTCGTAAGAATGAATTACAATGGCTACATTCGTTCATACGAATGAATTAGAATGGCTATACTCGTATGAATGAGTTAGAATGGCTCTAACGAATGAATTAGAATAGCTACCTTTGTATGAATGAATTAGAATGGCTACATCCATACGAATGAATTAAAATAGCTACATTTGTTTGTTCGAATGAATTAGAATGGCTACATTCGTACAAATGAATTAGAATGGCTCGCATGAATGAAATAGAATGGCTACCATCGTACGAATGAATTAGAATGGCTACATTCATATGAATGAATTAGAATGGCTCATATGAATGAATTAGAATGACTATCTTCGTATGATTGAATTAGAATGGCTACATTCGTACGAATGAATTAGAATGACTACATTCATTCGTACGAATGAATTAGAATGGCTACATCCGTACGAATGAATTAGAATGGCTTATACGAATGAATTAGAATGGCTACCATCGTACGAATGAATTAAAATAGCAACATTTGTACGAAAGAATTAGAATGGCTACATTCGTATGATGTATGAATGAATTAAAATGGCTCGTACGGATGAATTAGAATGGCTACCTTCGTACGAGTGAAATAGAATGGCTATATTCGTTCATTCGAATGAATTACAATAGTTATATTTGTACGAATGAATTAGAATGGCTCGTATGAATGAATTAGAATGGCTATACTAGTAGGAATGAATTAGAATGGCTACATTCGTTCGTACGAATGAATTAGATTGGCTACATTCTAATGAATGAATTAGAATGGCTCGTACGAATGAATTAGAATGGGTACCTTCGTATGATTGAATAAGAATGGCTATATTCGTACGAATGAATTAGAATGGCTACATTTAAACGAATGAATTTGAATACCTCATACGAATGAATTAGAATAGCTACCTTCGTACTAATGAATTAGATTGGCTACATTCGTACGAATGAATTAGAAGGGCTACATTCATTGGTATGAATGAATTTGAATGGCTTCATTCGTATGAATGAATTAGAATGGCTCGTACGAATGAATTAGAGTACGTACCTTCGTACGAATGAATTAGAATGGCTACAGTCATACGAATGAATTAGAATGGCACACCAGCACGACCAACAGACGACCCACCAATCCCTTATGGCCGGGAAGCAAGATGTGGGCAGCGCAATGCAGTCTGAAGGGCGCGGCGGCAGCCCTGGTGGGCAAAACGGGGCCGCCGCCGATCCCCACTATCTGAAAGGCTCTGAAGAGGAGGGGAGCTGATCTGGTGAGCTGTGGTTGTCTCTGCTCGTGTGCAGTGTGGACTCAGGTTGAATGGAATGTCAGATGTTCCTCTGGTTGGTCAATTGCTGTGTGTTTAAAGTTGGTAATGTGGTCCTCTTACTGAAATATATCTTGGGTCTGGATTTGCCTCTAGTTTTTGTCCCTTTGGGCATGTTCAGAATGGATCCATCTAGATGCACCCATGGTTTTAGTGTTGGCACACCAAAATTTTAAATTTTTTAAATCCCTAAACTACCCATAACCTCCAGCCAACGAACGGTCCCCCTCCTTTTTTCCGGACGCCGATCCAGCCCGCTCCTCCCCCCTTTTCACTGTGAACCAAAACCTAGGGTGCCGACCTCTTCGGGAAGGGTTAGGGTTCAGACGGGGAGGAGGAAGGAAAGCAGGACGGGCTGGAGGTTAGGGATGTGCGTAATTTGGGGTTACTAGTGGTGCCATGACAGTCCCACCGAATGGTTAGAACACAGGTCAAATCATCAACAACAACAACAACAAAAAACCTACTCCCATTGCCAAACAATTTAAAGCAAACAATCTTGAATCCATCAAGATCACACAAAAAACAGCAGATGATCCACAGGATCCATACCTTTACATCAAAAGAACTATGTAGCATATAATACATGTTACATACATAAATCAACCCTCTACAATCACAACTCACAAAAAAAAAACCGATCGCAGTGGAAACTAACTCCGTATTATGTCAGAAAAAATGAGAAAAAACAAAAGCAAATGAAGGAAATTCCACGCCAACCGAAAAAAGAAGTAAAAACCCAGAGAAGAGAAGCACTCGTAGCATCGATCCATGTCTATAATACTGTACACAAACCATGCGGAGCTTCACTATGAATTTTTTAGCATCACGAAGATCAAAGATTTTGTCCCGAGCATCCAAGACTTGTTGAGGTACTCATCAATTTAAATCAAATACCTGAAGGCAACAGAAATAGTAGTGAGAAGAGCTACAAATCTCGGGAAAGTAGTGGTTAGCAGATGAAAGAACATCAAAGCATCACATCCCAACATAAAATTCATCGGAACGGCTAGCTCAAGATTGATGATGTGTGATTAATGACCAGCTAGATGCATATTTTGCATGAAAAAAAAATATCTTCTTGATGTTGGGTTGCATCAGGAGAATTGCCTCCATTCCCCCAAAAAGAAAATCTCAACCAAATCAACAGCTTCTGACTAATAAGTTGCTATTCTGTAGGTCAAGATGATCAATAACTGCAAAAATCTTCATCACAGATCAAATTTGCGTAAGGTTTAACAAGTACAGGAAACTGTATCAGATCTTAAGATCTATATCATTGAGTCTAGTGAAAATTTGAGGCAAAAATATACAATGTTTGCATGTTATTAGATATGATAATAGATTATCAGAGAAAGAATAATTCTTACGGATTCAGGTGCAGCAAACAATAAGATATCTTGCATTTGTCAACCATAAAAGCAATAAAAGGAAAAATAAAAGAAGAGGAGAGAGAGAGCTCCAGGCGTGATTCAATAATCTTTCCAAACTTCAATGATTCTCACAAGTACATAGCACCCTTTTTCAAGAAAACCATCTACTCTTTGCAAGCATGCAAACCGAGAAAAGAACAATGGAAGGAAAGAGGACATACGAGATCCTGTGAGGATCTCTCTCTCTTAGGATGGAGCTGTGGTCTCTTCCCACATCTATGAAGCACCGACACTCTCGGGACCTCAACGTGTCCGTGTCCGACACGTGTCGGACACACCAAAAAACATGTCTTCTATGAAGAAAGGTTGTCCGACACGTGTCGGAGCATGTCAGATGCGTGTTGGAGCGTGTCGGATATTACCGGAGAGGCTTTTTTCTCATTTGAAGATGTTGGGGTTCTTGAGATTGTGAATCTTTCCATCAATGAGCCGAATATAGAGGTTGTGGTCTTCACGTCGATGGTGATGATGTGGTAACACTTGACGTTGGCCTTGATGGATGATGATTTTATGCGTGTTCTATTTATTTTTTTGTATTTTGAAAGTTTGAAACTAACACTTGAATCATTTATGATGTTTGTTGGAGACTTTTTTAGTTAACTATTAGCATTATGTTTGATTATAAATCATAATATAAGACTTGTTATATATATATATATATATATATATATATATATATATATATATATATATATATATATATATATATATATATATATATATATATATATATATATATATATATATATAATTCGGCATGTCCCCTAATGTGTCTGTGTCCTGGTTTTTTGAAAAATATCGTGTCGGCGTGTCCGTGTCGTGTCGTGTTCGTATCCTATGTCCGTGTCCGTGCTTCTTAGCCCCACATGGGAAGAGGCAGATATCTTCTACATTGGAAGGGAACTGTGGGGTCTTTCCTACCAGCGATTAGTGTGGGGCTTGATAAAAATTAATTGCCCCCATTGACATAATTAAGGCTGATACGGCAGCTTGGGTTAAGTTGGAGACTCCGTGTCTGACTCCAAATGACTTTTGGGTTAAGTTGGAGACTTCGTGTCTGACTCCAAATGACTTTTAACCTCGATTGTTCATCCACAACTCGATAAAAACGACATCAAGAATAAAGAGAGACCCCTAGTGACCTGTAAAGGCATCTAAATAAGTAGGAAATAATGTTGTTGTAAGTTCGATTGAGGCCCTAACTGAATCCATGGCCTTCCATTAGGGTCCTTAACCCAACCAATTTTTTCAGAGGCGAATACGTAAGGCACGGTGTTTTTCCTGCCATAAGGCGAGGACGGAAGCCCAAGGGTGTAGAGCATAAACACCACGAAATTTTTAATAATCAATTACCAAATATACAAAAATTATGAAGTAGTATAAAAAATCGTAAACAACAAATAACTTCAGGAAAAAAATAATTGTAACGTACGAGGTCTGCAACCATAGTTTATTAAATAACATGTATATAAAAAGATAATTATAAACAAACTTGGCATTGTCTTTTCACTGTTCATCTAACCCAAACCAAAATATATCATAACAAATATCCATCCAACGCACATTTAAATAAGTTCCGTTCAAAAAGAAAAAGCACTTCTTCTAAGAGACATTGCATCATATATGGTAAACTCCAACTTGTAATTGCCATCAATTCAATATGTTATTCAGTAAAATCTAATAAAACAGTTGTTGCCACTGTTACATTCAATTTGTGATTGATTCTTGTAATTTCATGGTTTGTTCAAAAGATTTTTCAGAATATATTTCAAAAAAATTTCTTGTTTTTTAAAACATTTTCTAACTTCGCCAATGTCAGTTCCCAGTCCAGATAAAGGAGGGAAAAATGTTTTTTTTTTAATTTAATAATCAATATGATTAACACAGCTACCACTTATAGCTACTGTTTTTGCAAATATACCTTATGATTGCTTTGCAACCTCTCCATCACTTTCCTAGATGTCATTCTTCAATAAGACCTTACCAGCTTCGTATCCTCGTCAACCTTTATTATATCCTGTCATTCCTCAACAGTTTTCTTGTGATAACTACTCAAACGTATTCACGACAGGTGATCGAAGTTCTCACATTTAAGAAATACTAAAATCCATATGTTTCATAATTCTAGGAATGTCATCAACAACTTCATCCAAAGTACAAGAAACAGCATTGAACCTAACAGTAATTTCAAGAGCTTATAAAGAAAAATAAAAAAACAACAGGTAGGAATTTGGTTGTAGCTAATTATACAAACTATGTACATATATTCTTCTCTATTAAAATAAAAAAAATTCACATCCTATCACATAATTCCTGGTATGATTGAAGGTTGCATCCACAATGTCATGTACAAGAAAGGTTGTGGGAAATAGAGACCCATTTATGTACTCTGTGTAATTCAATGTCCCAAGCTCTGCCTAGAAAACAGAATAACATTATATTTCATAAGATGTCTATAAATTTGTTACAAGGATATGAAAGAGCATCCCAAAACTTAAATTGAATCAGTAATGGAGATACTCTACAAGATATAGGGCATAGACGCTGAACATAGTATAATATAAGGAACGTTGTTGAACCAATTCCAATTTATCTTTTCATATTGCGTATTAGGTAATATGAACTTCTGATAATTTCAAGAATATCTCAAACCAATTGCCCAACTAAAACAGCTGCTGTTTCAGAAGAATGTATAACACAAAATATAAATGACAGTAGACTTGTAAAATTTTACCTCTGAGATGGGGCCGGAAGGCTCAAGCTACTGTATGCACTTTTCGTGTGATCCCAATTCTTCGTAGTTCCCGTAGGTGGCCAGCTATCTCCTGAACAAATTGTATTCCATCATCTTCATTTCTAAGTGAGTTAATAGTGTGTTCAATAAAATTTCGATCCACTTCAAGTGTCTCAAGCCTCTCATTCAGGCGTAGAACTTCATTTCCAATGGAACGTAGATCACAATCTATACTTGTCATTGAGTCCTGCATGTTATCATCAGAATTAGAAGCCAGAAAGCTTTTTTTATGTACTTTAAGTGAAAACTGCGAGTCATGTTTCTCTGAAGAAACTTCGCCTACTGTCCGACTTATATCTTGGGACACATCTACCCTATGCGGGTTTTCCAGATCATTTCCTCCAGCTGTCTCCTCAGAATACTGACCATTACTTCTTGAATTATCATCCATCGTTGCAGTACCTCGTTCACAGTTTTCTCTAATAAGATCCTCACGTATTTTAACAGGAAACCCATCTTCTTTTGCATCATCTCGGGACATATCAACATAAAGCCCATTATTGGAAAAGAAATGAAGTCTTTTCTCCAACTTCTTCAAGCAATTTGAAATATACACTTTCTCATCTTCAAAATCCAACAAGGAATCCTCCAAATGAGCATCAGTCAATCTAGCGTCTTGGGACATCATATTGGTTTGCTCAGACTTGGTGTAAGACCTGGACTTCTTATCAAGTGGTGTGCTGGTAGGCTTACGCCCTCTTGCCTCTGCATCACTAGATGACTCTACTACTTCATGTTCCAAAGTTTCATCTCTATACCGCTTCTTGTCACTTTCAACCTCAGCTTCCAAATCTTGTATTTCTTTCTCCCTTTGAGCAAGTAGCTCATTTAATTTTTGAAGTGCCTCTTGGTCATATTCAGCTTGCTCGTCCATCATCCTCTGGTATTGCAAAGCCTCCATCTGCATGGCAGCCTTCTCCTCCTGCAACCTTGTAATCATGGCCATTGCTTGATTTGCTGCAATTGCTGAAGCACTTCTTTCTTCCTCCAATTCCTTATATAGAAGGCCCATGGACTTCCGGTCCAACTCAGTCTGCCGCTTCAGTCGATCAATAGCACTTTCTCCTTCAACTTCACTAACTATACTTCCATCGAGGGACTCCAAACCTGACTCATTTCTCTCTATAGAGAGCCTCTTGGTAATATTCTGCAGTATAGAAGAACTAGAAGCATCAGAGAACTTGAATTCATCAGTTGGATAATTTAATCTTGGACTAGGACTTAGATCATTCCACGGGGATTCAAACCCCCGGGCTGCAGATATTTGTGATATCAGTGATTTAAGATCTTCGTGAACCTTGGAGGAATCTCTTCCTGTAACTACTTCGGTGAAGGTAGGAGATGTCAAATTGCTCTTATTACCAATAGCAAACTTGTAGGCATCATTTAAATCCATATGAATGTGCAAAGATGCTCCAGAGTCATTCATGATTTGGCTCGCCTTCAAATTTATTTCAGTTAAAGCCTCCCTGGCTGAAGTACTGGAAATGCAGGCAACATCACCAATTTCCAAACTATTTACTGGAAAATACATTCATTTATAGTCAGGTAAAAAAAAGGAAATTAATCTGAAAAAGAAAAGGTAATACTCACATTTTACAGCTGAATTTTCCGAAGGAACAAGTTGTGATATGATTTCAGATGGTGCAAGAGGATTGGCCCTCACATCACCTTGGCTCCAGTTGAGGTCCTCCAGACCGTGGCCAACAGCAATTGTTGAAGCCAAAGTTGATATATCATGAGACTTGCCTTCATGAAATTGCTTCTCAGGAATTGAAAGAGAAGGTTCGAGCACAGTAGAAGCAGGATGAATCAACTTCCCTAGGATCTTTTCATCTGAAATAGGTGTGGATAAACTGTTGTCAATGATGGTGACCGGCTCATGTTGTAGAGATCGAGTCACATATTCTTCCGTTATATCTTCAGTTCCACCAACCAAAGCATTTCCATTGTCGTCATCTGAGAAAGGAACATCTGACTCAGAGTCGGAGGTAATCTTAAGTTCACTGTATCCGATGTGAGGCAAGCAATCAAAACCATTATCCCTTGAATGATCAACTATTGTTGACACCAAAGACTTGTCTGTTGTCTTCCTCAAATCATCTTGAAGAACCAGATGACTGTGTCCTGAAGAACTTGATAATAAAATGCCAGCTTTGGCGATGTCAACTCCAATGGGCCTGTCCTGAATCAACCTAACACCTTGTGATTTGTTTTGGAATGGCACGGAACAACATGAACAATGCCTTGTGAATGGAGAATCAGATACATGATCCTTTTTCAATAAAGGAACTTTTACCATTTCGTCTCCATAAAACCTATTATGCTGGACATGGCCATCAATACTTGCAGGCAATTTCGGATGAGCATTCCCACTGTCATCGAGATCCACCCCGAATTTACTCACCAATAATCTATATGTCTCAGGGTTAGATTTCTTCTCAGTGGCAAATGAAAGTAGGCAGCCTTCACACATGTCATGTACATCAGCCAACTTTTGGTGATAAACACAATAAGCCAATGAAGAGATCTCTGATTTATGTGCTTTGCAAATTAAATCCCTATAAAAGCCTGGTTCTTCATTGCCCAAAATACGATCCAGCCTTGAGCATAATAGACAAGGGGTTTGTAATTTGCAGAAATGGGCAAATTTCGTCACAAGGTATGAAAACAATCCATCAAGGAACAATAGAAGCATCAACAACCATTCGAGGACAGCAGAAGCTAATACCGCTGAGAACCTGTGAGAATCCTTGTACTCCCCGACATGAGTCCTTCCGGCCATCCAGCAGAATCACATATATCTCCAAGAGGAGATGCAAAATGAGCAAGCAGAAAATAAGCTGATCTCCCAAGAAGACAACAAATTCAGAACCCCACAAACCAATGTGACTGCAAAACTGGTCTGAAATTTATCACTGATAACATCAACATAGTGTCAAGTACAAAAATATTAATAAAAATAGAAAATATATGAGCTCCCAAATTAATGAATTAAAAGCACAAGCATAAATCCAGTAGTGTAAGCATCAATTTTTCACAAATACATAAATGCACACATGCATATCACAGATAATCATAGAGCAACATCCAATGCAACAATATCATGCTAATTGAAAATGAAAAATGGGGAGAAATCGATTCGCTCTTGGTATAAAGGCATATACCTAATATATGGAGAGACTCCCATGTGTCTTATTCGGTGCAGATCATATATTACATGTAAACATGCAATAATCTTCTCTAACATCCTCCCTCAAAGTCACGGAGTATCATAGACCGAGAATTTGACAAGATAGGGAAAAACGCAATACACGAGCTACATGCTAAAGAAATCAGAGCAAGATGAAAAATCGCAAAAGGTATTATATATTGTGAGTATGAGTGTTTTAATAGTGACAAACAAAGCGATGATCCATCTCTATCACTATGTGCACTCATGAAAGATAGCATTTGAAGCAATTGATACATTGAATTTAACCCTACAACCATCTGAAATGTGTCAGATCGGCAAGCATCACAACCAAATGACATCTGAAATGTGTCAGCCTCTGTGTGACATTAAGCCTCCACAACTGGAACTAAAAAAGAAAACATGGTTTTTATTCCTCCAAGAATCGATGGAATGACTAAGAACAAAATAGAAAGGTAGTGCACTAACAACCCATAGATCAACCAACCTAAACAGCACTTGTATGTGCAATGAGTTCAAATGGTCACATCAAACACTTCAAGCATTATAGAACTTACCTAGAAAATACTGATGGATCCATAGTAAAGCAGCACAATCATAGGATGGAGCATTCATGAGATAACTTACAACAGGTCCAAAATGAGTAATATGGTCCGAGGTAAACTAAACTCCCTATACCCTGGTTTGGTAGTTGAGATCTAAAACCAGGTTTTTTTTTTTATGATTCTCGATTTAATTGGTTGAGTTTTCTAAAGCAAATTTTAGTAATAGCTCCTCTAAAATCAGTTTTAAATCTTTTGTTTTTGGTCAAAACATAAGGTTGGATCTTAGACGACTGGTCTGTCACTCTCACTGCTGCTTCGAGGGGGCTATGGGTTTGAAGGCCTCTTATAAGATGGTGGGGTTGGTGTGCCTCGATGTTTATCTACCTACCAAAGTGGATCACGACAGTGCCCGTTTTGGCTGCTTAGAGCCCGTCCTAGTCATGGCTTTCATCGATTGCCTCTTCTACTTCACCTACCGTCAACCCTGCATCCAAAGGATCCATGTGCTCAAAGTCTTCTCATCTGGGTTTGGGGTCCATGGCGTTGATTGAACTTGTGGAGCTGTCATGGATCCGGATTAGCCGTGGGGAGCTCGACTGTGTTTGCAAACGGCCTCTTTTCCTGCCTCAATTACCATAATTGTCTGGTATGTATTGATATGCTAGGTGTCATGATCATGGTCATTAGAGAATTTTTGTGGAAATAGTTGTCAAAGGTCCTAGCAACTCCCTTGGCTTTGTCGATCACCAAAGGCCCTTCTCATCAGGGACTTGGGATGGAGGGCCTTAGTATGGATCTGCTCAGTAGGAACTCCTCATGGCTGATTCCAACCGGTATGCGAACAACTACGCAGCGGTTATGCCATCTGATTCGATAAGGAGTGATGTCGGGAGGCACATAACATTCAACAATAATTGGTGGGGGGGGGGTGTGTTTGGGTGTGTGTTGAAATCATGCAGGCGTTGAATAGATCACAAACACCTAGAAGGGAGGGAATATGTTGAACGACTAAATATATGCCCAAATAAAAATTCATTTCGATGGATTTTATCTTTTCATGCCTTTGTGAGTTTCTAGTACAAATCCTAAAAATTTCTCAAGTGTATTAAGTAATCAAATAAGGATTCAGAATTGACATAAGAGATTTTTAGGTGGTTTTGGTGATTCCCTACTCCACCCCTAGCCCTTGCTAGGATTATGCACTATGTGAGGTAAGAGGTTACAAGACTCGACTCACCTAACCCAACGATTGTGCAGCCTCAAGTCGCCTTGCCTTTCAACAAGTATGTTGCCTAATCACCGCTAACACCTAGCGGTTCCAGTCCACCGACCGACCAGTAGTTCTTCCTCACACTGGTGCCCACGACCCAACGCCTTGAGTAGCTCCCGCCTCCTTTACGCGAAGACGACTTTGGTTGCCCAGCCTCAATCCAATCTGGCACACTGATGAATGCCACAAACCCGATGGTTTGATCTCCCCCTCAAAAGAGGCTCCACCCTTCAAGCAGCCGAACACCCTCAAATGAAGAAGATGGTGATTAGCAATGGCTTCTAGGGTTTCCTATACATGAAAATCAATGGATGCAATAGGAAATCACCTAAATGAATCTCTCTACATAAATCGGCAAAGAAAGTAAGAGAGATCGAAAGAAAAAATCAATAAAAACCTAGATGGAGCTCTAGGTTTCTGATGCAGGACAGCCATCGATCGTCGTCGCGAGAGATAGAGAGAAAGAAGATAGGGGGGGGGGGGGGGGAGCTCTAACCCTTGGCCTCTCGCCAAATCCGATTTCACATCGACATTGAGCCTCTCGCTCGCTCTCCTCTCACAGGGGTACTCATGGCAAGATGCACACAATTTTTTTTTTTTTCATTCAATCATTCAATACCTTACAAGAAAGAGACTAAGTCTCCTTAAATAACCAAAATAGAGTTCAATGTAGTCCCTTATAATTTGGGCTCACAATCTTTCAAATTTAAAACCAAATCTCAACTTCCCATATTTATCATAATTTAAATTAGGGTTATTTTGACTTTGCCCCGCAAATTTTGCCTTGAATTAGACTTTACCCCCCATTTTTTCATTAATTAGACTTTACCCCCCAAAACTAACTGTTCCGTCAGCTCACCCCCCAAAACTTTATTTCTTTTACGTCAGCACACCCTTTCTCTTAGATGATGAGCTGATGGAACAGTTAGTTTTGGGGGGTAAAGTCTAATTAATGAAAATGTGGGGGGTAAAGTCTAATTCAAGGCAAAATTTGGGGGGCAAAGTCAAAATAACCCTTTAAATTATCCAATCTCATCTAATTAACTTCCTAATATAAAAGATTTGAATCTATTCAAATCTTACCTAAAAATTAGGTTTTAAAATAACCATAACTAATCAATCCGAAATATGCTATTTTCGGAATAAAATATTTATTTTATTCCGAAAATAATATTTTATTCCGAAAATACTAATTTCATTAATTATTAATCCGAAAATAATTATATTATTCTTATTCAAGTCTCGAGATACGTGCAAGTCTCGAAACGTGTGCTTGTCGAATCTGCTCCCGCATTAGAACCCAACATAAAAAAAGCCTCTTCCTAAAAGATAGACGGATGGTAGCAAAACCCATAAGGTATTGATCAAGAATGTAAATATGATTTCTCTCAGCATTACCATATTGTTCAGGCGCATCGATACACAACTGAAGAATGGCATCATGAGAGGCCAATAAGGCATGAAAATCCCAAGATATAATACTAGCAGAGACCAATGTTTAAAAAGGCAAAAGACGTATCGAGGCGTTTTTCCTTTGGAGAGGCGAGGCGTAAGCCTCGATTTTTTTCGAGGCGTTTTGGTAAAGAAAAAGTAAACAGAGAATCTGGAACAGGGAATAGAAATAGAGGTTCTAAAATGATGCCAAACACCCATAGGTTAGATTTCCGCAAGTCGGTGGGCCTAGCGCTTATCAGCTTATCATAGCCGCACGTGGTTGGCTATAGTGTGATTCACTTTTGGGTCGCAACTATCGTGCGGCTGTGATGCGTGTTGTACCATAGCCTCCCGCCATCGGACACCAAACCTGTGCTGCTGTGCCGACCACTGTTTGATCCAGCGTAGAGGGAGAGAGCGAGAGAGAGAGATTTACCTTTGTGAGCTGTGGGCCTTTGGCTCTATTCGAGCTAATCTCACGACGAGAGGAGTTGGCCAAAGGAGGGAAGAGTCGACCAACAAAAAACCCTAGCAAGTGGAAGAGATCGAGGCAAACGAGTGTTTTATGTTTTTTTTTTAAACCCCAACCCGAAACTGCAGAATAGTTGCTGACCCGCAGGCCCAATTAAACCCGATCCGAAACTGCACGACGAGGCGTACGCCTCCGACGCCTTGAGGCGCGCCTCAGGCAGGCCTCGTTTGGCAAAGGCGTAGTCTTCTGGGATTTAAGTGTTGAGGCGTGCATCTCGAGGCATTTCGGAACCGCCTCGCCTCGAGGGGTACGCCTATACCGCCTTTTTAAACACTGGCAGAGACAGCAAGTCAATATAAACCGGTAGAAAATCTGAATGACAATGCTCAAGGTAAATCCATGTGTAATGAGAATACTTATCTAACATAATATGAAAAACTACTTTTAAACATCAGAATTAACCAAATCAAAAGGTGAAGAGAAAAAGCTCACTTGGTAAAACGGGTTGGCCAAGAATCATACTAATGTGCAACAAATAATAAAAAAATCTAACATGTCTCGCAACACCCAAAGAGGTAAACGACCAAAGACAAAATGTAGTTATATATCTGAATATATGATGCCCATGGTACAATAAATGACAGAAAGGGAAGTAAAGGTAGGAAAACATAACCAGTCTGATGCCTACAAACCACCAAAATGACAAAAATTCCCTGATCATGGGATCGACCACAAATAGAGAAATGGGATGCAGTAAAAAATGGTAAAACAATTGTGAACCAGAAGTTGACTAATAAAAAACAAGATCAAGGAGAGGTTTAGGGATATGCTAAACATCTAAAGCACTAACAGAAGTTAGAGACCCAGTAGACTAGGAAATCAAAAATAGAAATTAAAATTATGGTAAAATAGCCCTGAGCAATCAGGTATCCTATGCAGATGGCACCAGAGTCAATTATACAAACCCTGAGGCTGAGGTACTACTTATGGGAGAGCAAAACTTCTACCAAGCATATCTAAAGCAACTAATGGAATTTTTGTCTTTCTAAAAAAGTGTCTAATGGATGGAGAAGCTGATTAAACATGTTTAGAAAACTTTGGACATACTCAATCGTCGAAGCAAGACCCTTCACCAATGATGCAAATAAGGATGCCATGAATGTGAAATAGAAAATAACAATGGCACGAGAAGACACTTGGAGAAAGTTGGTAAGGCGGTAGAGGACTGTGAAATGGCAAGGGGCAGAGGTGCATGTGTGATGCAATTATGCAAGACATCACTGCAATGAAAAAAAAAAAGTGAAAGGGCGCAAGTGCTGATAATCTTAGAAATCATAATGTGAGAGCACATGGTTGCATTATGAATAACAAAAGAGATTATCTTTGATACCAATTGGGTCTAGGATATTCTGATCATGAAAACCATGATGAGGAATATAATTGTCTTTGACCTTGCACCGTAGACTCTTTCTATTGGGTGATTTCTTGACCTTCAATCTTCAGTACTTCTGCATGTCTTCAACGACTGGATCTCTGTTTTGCTTCAGAAGCTCTCCATGTGGGGTACAATTCTACACTATGATGCAAGAAAAAGTAAAGGGTGACTAATCTAGGTTTGATGTTGCGAGATGAATGCAACGTTGCAACCTAGACCTATATGCGAGCAAGCAAAAATGATGGATTTCCTAGATCTAGTCCTAGGCTTATGTAACTAATATGGATGATCATGCACAATGGTAGAGATAAATGAACAATTAAAATAGTAATCAATTATAAATGAGGCTAATGATCATCAATAGAGCAATAAGAATAAGATGATAACACAAGTTAAATAAGGTCTTCCCCTGAGAGTAACCAATAGGCCTCGGTTTAGAACACAACCCACACTTAGTACACATCGTACTTCGTGCTAATCGTGTGGAATTCCAACAATTAAGTGTCAAATTGATTAATATAATTTTCATTTTGATAAGTTTATTGCAGGATTAGGTTGTAGATGCAATAAATTGGTGGAAAAGGGCTGCGATGCTAGCGATTGATAAAATGAAAGGCTAGGAAGGGGATTTAGAAATTCTAGAAATCTGGACAGCGAAAGGTATTTTGGTAATTGACTGTGAGCATTTTTTCTGATCGAAGTCAAATTTGGAGGGTCGGTGGATACGGTTAAGATAGTTCGAATTGGGGGTCAATCGGATCACCAGATCTTCACATATCAGACCTGGATCAGATCTGGACTGTATTTCCATATTTGAATTTGAGTCAGAATTGAAGTCCGATTCGAAGAAACGAATTGGGACTTTTGTGGGGGGGAGGCTTTTAGGATGTTGGGAGGTAGGTATGGTTCATGTTTGATGGATTTCGGATCATAGGTTTGGGAGATATAGGTTGTTTTTAGGTTCAGATTTAGGATTTTTGCAGGAAGGTTTGTCGGATGGTTACAGGAGATGGTTTCGGTGATGAAGGATGGCATTAGACGATGTTCTTGCTTTCATTATGCTTAATGCCCAGAAATTACACAAAAGAAAAGACAAGACGGTTGGAACGAACTCACCGGAGATTGAGATAAGTATCGGACTACACCGGCTCAAAGGCTCGCGCCCTAGAATCTTCGAATCCGCGAAGAAGGCGATGAACTTGCAAGTCATTGCAGCAATCCAATAAACTTCATTCAAATAGCATATTAATTGTCTTTCGAACCCTAATACATGGCCTTTTATAGAGGCTTACAAGATAACTAATAAGGAAAGAGATAAGAGAGAGGAAAGAGAGGGACAGATGGCTTGGAAGCCATACGAAATACTTTTGTACAAAATAATGGGGCAGCATCTCTCTATGTTATTTTTGGGGTGCCCACATAACTTCCGACTTAAGTCAGGTATTTAATCGGGGTGCCCTAATAAACCCTCAACTAATTAAAATAAAACAAAACCCATTACATGCCATAGCCTAATAAAATAAAAAATATCCATCAAACGGTGTCCAAATCTGGATCCGTCTGAAGCAGACTGAAACTCTGATCATCTTATATGGCACTGACGTTAGTAGATCCTCATCTAGTGCTCATCATGCCTTTGATCTCCATCACACTAGCCTTGTAAGAATCATTTATAGTCAATGGAAGGATTCTTATCTTTTAAGAATCATATGTGATCAACAAATTAATTTGAGAAATGAACTACAATCATTGCTTCTTCCATCTTCATTGGCATCATGTTTATCCTTCGACCTTGAAGGCACATTTGTTTTCTCTTTGTCTCAATAAAAATTTTGATTAGTGAATCGTGATCCATGACCGAACAAATAATAGATGTGCAGTATCCATAGGAATTACAAAACACCAAACAATGACTTCATACATCCTGAATTTGAAGGAAACTAGGGATCACTTTGTGATGGAGATAATCAAAATATTCTGCCAACAACCTTATATGAATGCAAATGTTACTCAACTAGAAAGTTTAACTTGTTAACCACAAGATCGACAATGAAAACTCATGCCCACTTGACCATCAATAATCAAGTTGTATATTTATTTTTCTAAATAAGGACGTACACTTTCTAACCACATCTAACTTGTACAGAATAAAGGAGACTCCTCAAAGATATGCAACAACAGCTTGATCGAAAAGCTTTTGCGATCATATCACCAATTTGCAAACCTTGTGGTACGGTTTTTTAAGGAGATGCAAAATCTTTGTCAGTAACTGATTTCTTTGACTCCCCAATTATTTCCATGGATTCGTTTGATAGCTATAGTAGAACATAATGGCAAACCAAAATCTCTGATACCCAACTTGATGGAGGGGAAGAGTGAAAGCAAGCAGAATAGGAAACAATAGGGAATATATTTCATCTAATCAAGCAAAGAAGAAGGAAATAGAGAAGAAGATTCAAAAGTATGCCAAAGAGATTTGAAAAAGTATGTTATACCTTACATCAATTTTGATATTCTCTTTGAATTTACTTTATAAGTTTCGTAAACCCAAGGACTTATTAAGGAATCCAACATTAAATAGGAATCTTAGTTTCTTTAGAAACCATGATTCAGCAGTAATTCAAATTCATCAAGAAATCCAATGTTGATTAGGAGCCCCTACTCATCAAAGAATCCTATCTTATGCAGAAATCCTCTTTTGGGTAGGAATCCTATTCTAACTAGGAATTGAAATTGGAATGGGAATCTTAAAACAATCTGTGATTCGTAATTAAAGTGAATCCTATAAAACTTAGGATACCTCTTCTTATTTTGTTGCCTCGTTTTGCATTACTCTTAACTCTCAGACCTTCCTCCTGGTTAATTGTAAATTGCTAGGCCAAAATCATAAGAAATTCCTAAAAAAGTAGTACAGAATACTTCATATTACAGGAGCAATAAGCCTTCAAAGCTTTCACTGGATATGTTGACAAACTTAACTACAAATTTGCAATGACATTGAGATAAATACAATAACCATATCTTATTCAGAATTTAACCTTTAGTAACAACTAACAACTCATAGACTTTATTTCTATGGTTTGAGATCTCATCAAATGAGAGGTAATCATATAATATGTATCATTTCAAGAACAATCAACAATGCCACAATGATTATGATTGAAAGGCCCACGAGTTAGTCGAGCCTACTTGACTCGGAAAAAAAAAAGGGGGACTTGGCCATAAGTCCTTTTAAGAAAACAATTTTAAGCGAAAGGACAGACAACATATCAGTTTTGCACCAGGTCCCTCCCTGAAATACTCTATTACAGCAAGTCCCCCCAACCAAGGGCAGACCTATGTGGAGACTAGAGGGGACCATGCCCCCCCCCCCCCCCCCCCCCCCCCCCCCAAAAAAAAATTTGAAAAGGTCTTGAGGCCTCTATTGAGATTTTGGAAAAATTTTAAAATGTTCACAGATGGCCCCTCCAAAAATTTTAATTTTGCAATTCCTGGGTCCGCCACTGCCCCCAACCACCGGTTTAACTTTCCAAACTGTCCAAATGACAAAAATACCCCTATCCTATTGCTACGGTATATGCAAATCTTTGCTACAGTGATTCATTGTAGCAAAGAGTAACAATCTTTAAGTCATTTCACTGTAGTAAAACTTTTTTAAAGTGAGATTTATCAAAAACAAAAATTTGTTACAATGATTTCACTGTAGCAAAGAGTAACAATCTGCGCAGATTGTTACACTTTGCTACAAGCCTACAATGATTTCACTGTAGCAAAAAAATAACGAGATTCCTCAAAAAAAATTGCTATAGTGATTTCACTGGAGCAAGAGTAACAATCTGCAACGCAAAGAGTAACAATTGCTACAGTAATTTATTGATTTCTGTTAATACATTCGGATTCTATATATTTTCCTATACAACCACATGTGGGTGCAAAATGGGTGCTAAAAATACATTTGTTACAAAGGGGCATTTCACACAACTGAAATGTTGTCTATCCTATAACTAACACAGCATCCGTTGCAAGGACCTTAGCCACGTTACCCCAAAAAATAAAGGGATGTGGCATATATAATAAACTCAGGTCTGTGGCCAAGTCCACACTGTATCAAGTTTAGTGTTGGGACCCTGGTCTTGACACCATTGTCATGCAGTCAGGTAAGTCCTACACAGAACCACATCGGACCCGACATTTCATCTGCTTGTTTTCAAACCAAGACCTTGCCAACTTATATTCAGATTTTTGTCAAGATTAGGAAGGATCAGGTTCATGCCTGGGGTCAAATAGTAAGCTATGAAGGGCTTAAAGGCACAGGGAAAAAGAGATGGGAACATCCTTGTATAAGGTAACATGACAAGAAATATGGATGCAAAAGGCAGTAGTAGGAACATAACAATGATAGCCTTTATAAGAGATGTCATAACCCAAGAAGTATATATATAGAAATACAAATTCTCGAGCTAAACTGTGATGGGAGAAGAAGAAAGCAAGTCCACCCAATAACATGGAGCAATGAGGCATTAAAGACAGGGCTTAAAGGTGCTAATAAGGAGAGAGTCCATATGTAATGGAGGAAGAAATTACATTAATGGGAGAAACCAACATGAAAAAAGGCCTCTTCCCAAAAGATACATGGACGGAAGCAAAACACATAAGGGATTGAGCTGTCTGAAGAATGAGACTATGTTTTATCTTAGTATAACCATATAGTTCAGGTGCATCGATACACAGCTGAACAATGGTGTCATAAGAGGACAATAAGGAATGAAAATCCGATGATATATATAAGAAAACATGTCAATATAAACCTGAGGACAATTTCTATGACAATTCATAAGGTAGATCCATGTGTACTGGCTCTACTGGGAATAATTATCAAAGAAGATAACACATAAATATAAGAAAAACTCCTTTTTAAAAACATCAGACTGAACCACATCAAAAGGTGAAGACCAGGTCTCACTTACTAAAAGATTGTTTATAGTTTGCAACTTAGTATGATACTTAGTGAAACTCTTTCAGAGAGTGAGACCTGGTCTTCATAAAAACTAATGTTTCCCACAGCACCAAAAGAGATTAAACCACAAATGCGAAAAGTAGTTATATACCCGAATATGTGATGCTGAAGATGAAATAGATTGATAAAGATAGAAGTAGAGGGAGGTAAATGTATCCAGTTTAATATATATGAACCACTAGAGCATGAAAAAAATCTCATGATCATGGATCAATCACAAATAGAGCAATGAGATGTAGTAAATATGAAAAAACTATGACCCAAGAGTTGAGTAATAAAAAGCTAGATCAAGCAGAGATTAGGGATAGGATATACATATATCAAAGAGCAAGACTGAAACCTATTGTACGAGCATGCCTGCAGCAGATAATGGAGTAGTTGATTTAAACATGATTAATCTATCGGAGTTACTCAATAGTAGAAGACCCTTCACCAAACATGCAAATAAGGATGCCATGAATGAGAACAAGAAAAAAAAATGGCACAAGAAGACACTCTGAAAAAGTTGGTAAGGTGGAAGAGGGTTGTGGAGTGGCAAGGGGACTTCCTTAGGACGGTAGGAGTAGCAATGGATTCACGAAGACGGCAAAGGTTCATGTGAGATGTAAGACACAACAGAAATGCGAAAAAGGAAAAAAAAAAAATTCAGAGCATGCAGGTGCTAATGTTCCGAGAAGTCGTGAGTGAGACCTTGCAGAAGATCCAAATGGAGCATTGGGGCGCATTCTGAAAGGTGGAGAACTGCATAAGGGATTGGAAGGTGTTATGGATTGAAATTTTGAGCCACATCTTGTAAGCCTTTCAATAACAAAAAGAGATGAAATACGGGCGAGGGATACATATGAACCTTTCAAGAAGGTCCCAGGTGTCGCATTGGGTGGGCTGCAATGACAGCTAAGGGGGTTTCGAGTTACAAGTGGTGATAGTCAGGGTGCAATGGTGGTTAGCGGCCGCCAATGGTCGATGCAGGGCTGAGGCAATTGAAAAGGCAGGTTTGGAAGTTGCAGGACCAAGGCCGAGCGAGCGATAAGTGCGCGATGAGTGAAACGAGCATACGAGGAGCGCCGACCAGACGATCAGCAGGACCGTAAGGTCTATAGGATAAGGAGATGATTGGGTTGTCGAAAAATTGAGTCTTGATACCATTTAACCTAAACAAAGGGGGGAGGAATCTCGTAAAACATCGAGATTCCTAGTGAAGAATAATTGGGTATCTATCTAACACTCATGAGGAATGATCTTCAAGCCTAGATCGGGCACCCCACTGGTTCCTCCATGAAATCTGACCTTCGATAGGTTGATATCCTGTAGAACATCGACAGAATAGCAGAAGTCAACCAAGAAAACAATTCCCCAAAATCGATCATACCCATTTCCGAAAAGCAATCAAACAAGCCAAAATCATAACAAATTGGGCGGAATCAGATCAACCAAGTAAAACCCATCACCCAAAAAACCCAGAAAACACCGCCAGCATCGCCGAATCAAGCTAAGAATCCAATTCCAAATCAAGACAAAGAGCAGAGACGACAGATTCACACCTTGAGAAATTTCTTCAGGCGAGACGGGCGAGGGGCGATAGAAGCGATCGGGGGGGGACAAGGAACCAAACTGGTGGGAGCTTTCCAATTACCCTTTACCGAATCTCGGGATCTCCACCGCCCCTCGTTGCTATTCCGAAAAGCTGACGTCGACAGCCAAAAAGCCGGCTGGAATTCCACCAAATGATGACAAACCGAAAGTCCTGAAATGAAAAGCAGATCATGGATCGAAACGAACAAATTTTTTTTTAAAAAAAAAAACCCAATTTCGAGTAGAATTCGTCGAGAAAAGCGGCCAAAAAAGGGGGGGATCCAATGGGGTTGTGAGGGATCAGAGGAAGAGGATTCGAGGGGTCCAGGGGAAAAAAAAAGTGGGGAAGGAATGGAAAAGGGAAAGTGAGAGACAGAGATGGATGTTTTTAAAATCTATACATATATAAGAATAGTAAAATTACAGAAAGGTCCCTGAATGCAACGGAGCAAATAGACATGTCGACGGTTGAAACCGGTAACTTACCGGTAAATAGCTGACACAAATACGATGATGTTTGACAGGAGATCTCTCGGAGAAAGCGCGCGCACACGCTGGCTGCGGCTTGAGTTCCGTTTTTTCTGCATGAAAAATAGGTTTGAAAAAACCGGGGACTTCTCATGTCCAGAGAAATGAAATGTCTGACTTGGACTTTGTCTCACCATTTTTTTGCTCGAACATCATTTTCCCGTGGGCATTGGACAATCGATGATCTCAACGATGATCGCGACTTGCTGTTCTTCCTTCGCCGAGCGCTGATCCTCCTTCTGCGAAGAGAACTATCGTCGGCAAACCGCCAACGCTCTGAGAAAGCGCTCCAGCGAACCTTATCTTTTCTCCGGCAAACCTCTTGTCTTTCCTCCTTGCAAGTAAGGAGGGTTTTTTTTTAAGGGTTCCTTGCATGAATAAGTAGATTTGTCTCTGATCTCTACGTAGTCATCCGGTTGCTCTTGGTGGATTTTATTTTCCTTTTACTAATGGATCCTTGCAAGATCTACTCGAGTTTCTAAAATTCTTTTTTCTAGGATTGGCGTTCAGTGATGAGGTTTTTTCTCTGAGAGCTTCCAATTGATTGCGTTGGGTTGGATTTTGATTCATTTTTGCGGCTTTAGTTATGAGGTGTTATACTCAACTTGTATAGATTCGTCGACCTCTTCTTGACCTCCTCGGACGCCGGCGGCGGCTCCGGGGGGGGCCAGGACTTTGGTCTGATGCATTTAGGGGAGGGATATGGCCCCTCCTTCCCTCCCTTGTAGATAGGGGTTGCTCCTCGCCGCCGGATTTTGTCTTCGTCATGTTGGCGTCAGAGTGGCATCAATCAGCTCGGTCGACGGCCTCTCCTCGAGTGTGGGATCGTGGATCTGTTGCCAGAGCAAGCGAGAGCGGTAGATCTGGCCCCGGCCCCCTTTGTGAGTCGGTGGATTTCCGAGATCTCCTCCACTGGCCGGCGGTCACGTGTACCGGAGTTGGGGTGGAGGCGGGGTTTGATGGAGATGGGTTGTGCTGCTACGACTCCCCCCTTTGGTCGGCGGTTGGTGATGGTGGCGGTGCTCGCCTGTGTTTATTTTTTTGTTGTTTTTTTTGTTTGGTGTGGCTTGTGGTGTGCTCTCTGCAGGTGGTCGGAGTTGGTGGCCCTTTTCTTTTCTTTGTTTCGATCTTGTTAGGTTGTATTTTGGGCGTCTCAGTGCGCCGATGATTGTCCTGCCTGGTTGGCGGCCGTGATGTGTGCCAGTTGGCGATTTTCCCGCCGGTGGTGGCGATCCCCCCCTGCTTGTGCCGGCATGTGGCACCTCCCGGAGGCCCGATTGTGGCCACCCCCCTTTGAAGAATTAAAAAAAAAAAAAAAACTTGTATAGATTCTTTATGGTGGATTTTGATAGGGTTGTGGTTCCGTGATGAGACTTTGCCCTACTCTGAGATCTTCAACTAGATTTGTGATGGATTTTGATTTGTTTGTGAGGATTCAATGATGAGAATTTAGTGTTGAGGCTTTGCTAAGCTCCGATACCTTCCTGTGGGTTGCTTTGTGCTGGATTTTGATGTCTTTATCAGGGTTCAGTGACGAGACTTTAGTGATGAGGCTTTGTCCTACCCCGAGACCTTCAACTGGTTTGATTTGTGATGTATTTGACTTGTTTACGAGGGTTAGGTACTAAGGGATCTGACCTTGATCCCTCCTCTCACCAAGTGAGGAACATGGTACTTCTTCCATATCAAGCCTTGGGGTTAGGACAGGTTGAACACCAGGAATGTGGGTGAGGCTGCACTTATCACCTGCATAAAATTATGACGAAATAGTATTTATGTACAAATAAAAAAGAAGGTATGAGCAAACATCAAGAAGATACGACCAAATTGGGAAGATGGTACTCATCTATATAACATGCTACAGTTGTTCACAAACCGACTAGTATAAAAAGGCACATGATAGATCTAGCCGTCAATCAAGTTCTGAAGAGAGAGAGAGAGAGAGAGAGAGAGAGAGAGAGAAAGAGAAATAGAGAGAGAGAGAGAAAGAGAGAAATCATATTAAAAACCTACTATAATGATACTAAAAATCTACTATGAAGATAATAAATATCTATTCAATGGTATTTAATGGACATTGGATGTTACTTAGTACTTTTTTTGGAAGTTTAATTAGTACTCTCCCTCTAACAAGTGAATCACACCTTCAAGGCGGCTGCAACTGCCTTTTGGAAGGTTAAAATGTACTCTCTATCTAAAAAGTAAATCACATCCTGAAGGCAGTCGTGGCCGCAAAAGGTGGTCGTTCGAGTGCCGACAGGCACGGGCATTTTACTTCGAATAATAAGGTTCTCTCTCCCCCCATGGTTTTCAATATTGCATTCAATATCGGTTTTTAATGTTGTATGCACTTATTAGTTCTCTCTCTCTCTCTCTCTCTCTCTCTCTCTCTCTCTCTCTCTCTCTCTCTCTCATGTGCGTGGGGCCACCGGAAGGGGGGAGAAAGCTTTCCCTCCCTCCTCCTCCTCCTCCTCCTCCTCCTCCTCCTCCTCCTCTCTCTCTCTCTCTCTCTCTCTCTCTCTCTCTCTCTCTCTCTCTCTCTCTCTCTCTCTCTCTCTCTCCCTCTCTCTCTCTCGTGTGTGCGCACAGTGGCAATCCATTGGGGGTGGGACATCCGGTCTGCCAGAGGCGCGGGGCAGTGCCGATATGCACTAGTTTTTGTAGTGGGTGTGTGTGTGTGTGTGTGTGTGTGTGTGTAGCACTCACCTGTAGGATGTCCTGTAGGGATGATTTGTGGGACATGGTTTGGGTCGTTCGATTCCAATGGATCAACGGATGGGATTTGTGGCTATATAGATGTAATAGACCAAAAAAAATCAATGTTACTATAGATGCTACAGTAACAATGTTTTTTTTTGTTCTATTACCTCTACAGCCACGAATCTCATCCGTTGATCTATCGGAATCGAATGGCCCAAACGTGTCCCGCACCGATTCGTGGCTGTAGAGGACAAAAAAAAAAGTTGTTACTGTGGCATTATAAAGTAGAGCTCACCTGTGGGAGTCCCGCATGGATGATTTGCTGGACACGGTTTGGGTCGTTCGATTCCGATGGATCAACGGATGGGATTAGTGGCTGTAGAGGTAATAGGACAAAAAAAAAACCGTTGTTACTATCGATACTACAATAACAACGATTTTTTTTGTCCATTGGAATCGAATATCCCAAACCATGTACCATAAATCATCCCTGCGGAACAAGCCGTAGGTAAGCGCTACTCTCTCTCTCTCTCTCTCTCTCTCTCTCTCTCTCTCTCTCTCTCTCTCTCTCTCTCTCTCTCTCTCTCTTTCTATATATATATATATATATATATATATATATATATATATATATATATATATATATATATATAGAGAGAGAGAGAGAGAGAGAGAGAGAGAAATAGAGAGGAATGTTATAGTGAGCTGTGAGCTGGCGGAGGAGAAAGTGAGTTACGCTCACTTTAAACCCCCTAAAAGTTTTAGAATTTGATGAAATATGATGAGGATGTTGTCTAGGGTAAGATGATCATGCTCATCAATTTTCACCAAATTCCAAAACTTCTAGGGTCATCAAATGGTAGAAGCAAAATTTGCAAATTTAACGGTGACTACGGAAGACAGATTTTGCTTCTACCATTTAATGACCCTAGAAGTTTTGAAATTTGATAAAAATTGGTGAGGATGATCATATTACCCTATACAACACCCTCACCAAATTTCATCAAATTCTAAAACTTCTAGGGGGTTCAAATCGAGCGCAACTCACTTTCTAAAGCGGCAACTCACAGCTCAACCTAACTGCCCTCTCTCTCTCTTTATTTATATATATATATATATATATATATATATATATATATATATATAGAGAGAGAGAGAGAGAGAGAGAGAGAGGGCCGATCCAGTGAAAAATCCCTTATTTGTGAAAACTTGTGCAAAACCCCCCTAGAGGTTTTAGAATTTGATGAAACTTGGTAGGCATGCTACCTATGCCATTTTGATCATCCTCACAAAATTTCATCAAATTCTAAAACTTCTAGGGGCACCAAATGTTAGAAGATTTACCGACCGTTCATAAAAACTGTTAACTTGATTATCAAATTTGATGCCCCTAGAAGTTTTAAAATTTGATGAAATTTTGTGAGGATGATCAACATGTCATATGTAGTATGCCTACCAAGTTTCATCAAATTCTGAAACCTCTAGGGGGGTTTCGCACAAGGTTTCGCAAATAAAGAGTTTCTCACTGGATCGGCCCTCTCTCTCTCTCTCTCTCTCTCTCTCTCTCTCTCTATATATATATATATATATATATATATATATATATATATATATATATATATATATATATATATATATATATATATATATATATATATATATATATATATATATATATATATATATATATATATATATATATATATATATATATATATATATATATATATATATAGGGAGGGATACTCTTACTCATGGCCTCTTACTCATATAGTTACCTATGATCCGGGCCGTCCATTAGATCCCGACGTACGGTTTAGATTAGATGGGGAGTTAAAGCAATGGTGTCCGCATTAAATGCGGGCTTTTAATACGGGCATTTAATGCAGACACCATTTTTTTAACTCCCCATCTAATATGAACCGTACGTCGGGATCTAATGGATGGCCCGGATCATAGGTAACAATATGAGTAAGAGGCCATGAGTAAGAGTATCCCTCCCCTATATATATATATATATATATATATATATATATATATATATATATATATATATATATATATATATATATATATATATATATATATATATATATATATATATATATATATATATATATATATATATATATATATATATATATATATATATATATATATATATATATATATATATATATATATATATATATATATATATATATATATATATATATATATATATATATATATAGGGGCATGCTATAATGCGGTATGCGGTATGTGTGGCACCGCACCGAAGCCGTCTGATGCCAGCGCTGCGTGCATCGCATGCACGCAGCGGTGCATCAGATGACTGCGATGCGGTGCCGCACTTACCACATCGCATTATAGCATTTCTCTCTCTCTCTCTCTCTCTCTCTATATATATATATATATATATATATATATATATATATATATATATATATATATATATATATATATATATATATATATATATATATATATATATATATATATATATATATATATATATATATATATATATATATATATATATATATATATATATATATATAGATATATATGAATGTTAAGATGCGGCGTGCGGTGCGTGCGGCGTCGCACTTTGCTGAGTTGTTGCACTTTTGAACCTAGGCTTCCTTGGTGCAGTATTAAAAAAGGCATGGTTACATGGTTAGAAAAACTGCTCTCTCTCGCGCACGGCTCTCTCTCGCGCGGACCCTCACTCTCACCAAGGCTCTCTCTCGCCCCCGCTCTCTCTCACAGAAGATAGAAAGAAATCCTTTTAGAGAGAGAGAGAGAGAGAATGGAGGGAGGCACAGAAGCGTTCCCAGATCTGGGGCAGCACTGCCAGCATGAAGACTGCAATCAGCACGATTTCCTGCTCTTCACCAGCGCAGGCTGTAGAAAGGTGTCCGGCCTGGATCAATGGACCTACAAATCCCACGGCTGCCCACACGATGAGCAACGCAGCAGACCTTGTGGGTGCACATCTTGCAGGTGGTGCTGTTGGAGAAAGTGAGCACCTCTTTGCAGCGCCCGACGGGGCACCGGGGCCTCTTCTTCCTGGCGGGGTGGCAGTCCCCGGACTGCACGCGCCACACGCCGTCGCCACCACCTCCGCCCGTGTCCGGAGCCGCACGCCGACCACCACCTCCGCTCGCACCTGTTAGGTTTGATGTGGTCTACAGCTCGTAAAACCCTAGGTTTGGCTGTATATGGTTGATAGTTTATTTAGGATTGTATAAATGTACGTATTATTATACGTGTTCTATTTAAAGAACTTAAGGAGCCATGGCTATATAGTAGTCCATCTGAGTGGGAGACTCAGTGGATCGGTCCTATGAGCCTAAATCGTTCACAGCTCTGATTTGGATTGGTCGCCCTATCAGGATAAGCTGTTGGAATGACAGAGCATGAGAATCTCCATAATGGTCATTACCAGGCACAATGTTTGTGGCCGAACAGAACCAACACGGTGCACAGATCGGTGAGCAGATACCGGTGCACATAGCCGTGTTTCTGCTTAGGGTAATCGGTCCTAAACCCTGAGGAACCGTGACCGGTGGACTAACCAGTTGTGTGTAACTTTGGTTCACCAACGTGTGAGGGATCTAACCATGACCCAATACCACGGTGCGCTGGGTTACCGGGCTGGCGTTGCATCGGCACGCCACTCTTGCAGGCTATCCACATCCTTATCGGGAGGTGCGTTCCTTGGTATGACATACACCGTACTAAACCCAGGCCTGGTGGTCAGTAGTTGAGCTGTTGACCGGATCCGGTTGCTTGGCCAAAGCGATCGGAGGTGCGATGTGATAGTCAACCTGGAAGGAACCTAGTCATATGGTCACTCGAGTCTGACGGTGCTCTCCACCGCTCGAGTTGACTCATGGCACCAAGTGGAAGGACATTGTATTACCAATACTAAGCGGAGAACAGGGGTATGCGAGAGAGCTTAATAAGTCTGGGAGAATTGGAGTGCAGCCTGCGTCGCACTCTGGGTGGCCACGCAGGTTAACCAGGACCCAGAGGATTGACAGGGACACTCGGGTAGTGTGTCGATCGGGTTCGGTTGGAAGCCATGAATCCTAGTCCCTGAAGGTTCCACCCTATCCACGATCATTACGGATCAATACTTTTTCCTTGTCTCACAGCATATTATGAGTTGAAGAAATAATGCCTAATCGTCCTGTGTTCCGTGAGTGCATCGCACTAGAGCATGGTGGTAGCACAGGACTAAGTGTGTTCACTAGGGGGCAACCCCAGAGTAGTGTAGAGACATACGATGTTGCCATTATACCATGAGGAGTCCATTCCGTGTGTGCATGTTGCACTAGAACGCAGAATGCGAGTTTAGTAATTTTTACTATGGGGCACCCCACATTTTACTAAGGGCACCCTAGTAAATAGTAAAAATACTATTCATCATCCCATGGTGTATTGACTTGTTGCTGATGCCGATGAGGTGCCCTAAGTGTTAGGGTGCATTATCGTGCACGTAGATGGGCCATACATTGTCCGGCATGAGGTGAACGACCACTAGATGCATGGGGGCATTTTGGTCATTTCAAAATGTCCCGCATGCCCTAGTGGCCGCCATCCTCACTAGGGCTAGCATGCATGGCCATCAAACTTATAATTAAGGGATTAATTCAGATTTGAATGATTTTGAATCATCTCCTTAATTGCAACAATTCTAATATGGCAACTAGTAATAAAAAGGGGCATTGAATTTGAGAGTGATGAGAGGGAGAGAGAGAGGAACGGTTTCAAATGGCAAGAGAGAGTGAGGGGCACGAATTTCAGATCTGAAATTGTGTATCATTCTCATATTTCTGATGAAGAACCAAAGCCCCTTTGCTTATGGTTCGGATTTTGCCATCTCTTTCTCTCTTGGGTTCATCTCTTCTTTCTCTCTCATCTTCTTCTCTAAGTGTGTGTGAGATTGATGGAGATCGCTTGCACTCTGAGGCACTCTGAGATTAGAGTGCAAGGATCCGGGATGATATGTGAGATCGGGTGAATCCGATGAGATTCATTTCTCTCTTGCATGAGGATCCGGCTCGAGATTTCTGCCCAGATTTTACGGGCAGATCTGCACTGTTTTGATCACTGAAGGAGCTATAAAAGTCTAAATGACTTCAAACCGGTTGCAAACTCTTGGCGTTGAAGTCTTCTTTCTGGCAAATCAAGTTTCGCTCCGTTCCGATGTCGGGATAGAAAGTTACAGCCTTTGCACTGAAGGGTATTCGTGCAGATCCGAATCTGTCTTCATCAATATTGAAGCAATTCTTCGCGGTGTTAAATCCCGCACGAAGGTATAACCTACTAACCCCTAGATCTATCATAATGCATACATATGAGATATGTTAATCATTTCGATAGATGACTATAGGGGTTCGATTCGTATTTGTTTTATCATTTACGCATATGATTAATATGAATGAAAATTTTAAAATGTACCGCACACCGAAACGATCCTCGGGATCAACTCCACCTTCCGCTGCGCCTTCGATATCATTCCAACAAATGGTATCAGAGCCAGGTTGGTGTGCGATTCATGAGAAAATTTTTAATGGAATGAATCGTATATGCATTTGATTAACGAATGCGTCACCGGGGTTTGCGTAGATCATATATTCATATATGTCGCATGTTATGCATAGTGTATTTTGCAGGGCACCGCTATAGTGTGATTGTTTGCTTTCGGGGGTCGGACCCTGAAATATAATTGCATGGTATTTTGATTATTTTTGTGATGGATGAATGTAAGGCCTAATGGGACAAGCGCGTGGAGGTTGACCACGCCTTGGTTTTTCCCGGCCCTTATTTCTATTCTTGACTTTATTCTTCTACCTAGAAAAATGTGTACGAACGAGCAATTGCTCGGAGCGTACTAGTATTTTCAGTTACAGGTTGAAGTCTTGGAGGACAAGGATAGATCAGAGATTCTTTACTGGAGGACCGAGCGCGGTGGCCCAAAGTAAGGAATATTTGGAAGATGCCATTGAAGAAATGTCAGAGCATTGCTAGTCAGGTTCAGGGGTCGGACCCTGAACTTGATATCAATGGATGTTTGTTTTTTCTTTGGTTGGATATTTCTTTAAACCCCGGTGAAAGAATATAATCTGATGCAGTATGTGTTAGATTGTGGGATGCCCTTTCCCCACTATTCGTGGGATGCCTTTTCCCCACTTGGTCCATACGACCATTAGGTTAGATCTCCATTTATTGACACCCGTAGTCTAATTGGTGTTTGATGGTAGTTGGATCCCATAACACTCGGTTATGCCACCGTTAGGTAGAGGTCCGACGGAGGTTGTCGGATGTCCCTAATTGGTTTGACATCGAAACCAATAGTGATGTGGTGATCATCTACGACATCAGACATCAAGTTACATATGAGGAGTCATACTAATGGGAGACCTTTCCTTGTATGTCTAGACCATAGGCTAGGCTCTAGAGCACAAAGAGTAATGATCATTTTATTTAGTATCGAACGTTTGGAGAGTACGTAATGTGATTCTCGGGAGAAAGGTGACAACTGAGTATCCACGGGATAGGGACTATGGTCCTTTCCAAGTCTATCTATACTTTATAAGAGGTCTTAACTCTAGTGGGAGCGCGGTATTCCCAAGGTCTAGGTCTAGGTTGTCGCAACCTAGGAACTAAAATACTTGCATTAAAATAACCCTCACCATAATTAAGCGATGTGAAAGAGGACTCAGTGTGAGTGCCCCTGGCCTCCACGGCCAATTGCTGAATTTCTGGGTGATAGGGTATGACTCAACATCCCCCTCGGGTGAGAGTTATGTTCTGTCATGCCGGAGGCTTAGCAGTCTCCTTCGGGATATGGCGGTCACGATGCTAGGAGAGAAGGGCTTTTCCCGCCCTCGCGGGGGCCGCATGAACTCCCGTGTCGTGATTGCCTAGGCTGGTGGGTAAGCATCCGAAGCACCCGTGAGGCTACCCGTTGCGTCGTATGGAGATCACGGGGGGCTGGCCAAAAGGTACCATGGTCCATCATAGTCCGTTTGTGGCAGATTTGGATTGGGTCGGAAAGATCCGATGTGAGCGGAGGACGATACACACTGCCCCCTCGGGCGGGTGTATTCGAATCCGAGATCTCGCATACATGGTAAATTACTCCATGGAGATGTCTTCGCTTTGAGGGTAGCGTTGGCATATGGATGTAATTAGCTTGTTTTAAAAATATCCTTAAAATAAGTTTTAATACAATCTATATTCAACCATAGATCCCCTGTCCGCTATCCCATTAGAGAACTAGATAACGAGAACCGACTTCGTAGACCGGTAGCGCCAACATGACCTTATGTTTAGGGTTGGTAAACTACTATGGCTATAAATCTTAATGTCCCTAAACCAGACCTATCGGGTCTAGATGCCACTGTGGTACAGGATAGGGCATATAACGACTAACGAGAGTCTGTAGAGATGTGCAAGTGCTATGTAATAGCATACTTGCAGACAACTTTTCAGAAGTAAGTCAGATATATGTCGGGTCCTCTGATGTAATGTTCTGTTACAGCATCAGATGTCTGAGGGGCGCAGTCAAATGACTCGCTATCTCACCATCAAGAAACTCGTCAGCACTAAGATTTTTGATGGAATACTGGTTTGGAAACACATTCTTGGGTTCCAGAACAAACTAGTTTTCTTTGAAATAGTGCTAGATGTCGAGGTGATAGAGAACATCTGTCTTGCATCCTTATATGGAACCTTTGAAGGCTTTGTCAGAGACTTCAGCCTTTACAAGCTGGAGATGACAAATGCGGAACTTCTGGGAGCTATCCAGGTCACTAAGGATGGGATCAAGATTAAAGGTAATTCCTTTAGTGCGTAACTTAGGCTTTCTATGAAGTGCCTAAAAGTAAGAACTGATCAGAAACTAAAAACAATGATTGTATAGAATCAGGAGCGGACTCTTAAGTCTGGTGAAGCCTAGTGCGAAAGTGCTTCCGATATGGCAACAGAAGGGGCATTGGAAGATTGAACATATGGTCTCAGGGTGCTAGGACAGGTAAACATCAACTCTTGGTAGAGTCGAATTGTCATCTAGTAGCAGTGCTTTTGCATCTTGAAATATGGACTTCGTGTCTATAGAGATTCAAGGAAAGTAGAAGGCTACTTATTGGTAAGATGGTCCTAACATAGATACTGATACCATAGCAACTGCAGAAGCTATTAATATGTTATCTTAGATTTTTCGATAGAAGGATTTTGATCCTTAGAGATTTAGTTATGTTTCCTCCAAGCTAAATAAAGGTTTTCAGTTCTAATCGATGGCTTTAGTGCATCTCTTAAACTGAACAGGTGCCTTCATTGCTAAAGGAATAGCTCATAATAATCTTTTTGTATCAAAATCTAGTTCGAAAATAGATTACATAATAGCTGAAGTATCTAATTCATATTCATCTTATTCCTTGGGATAACTTAATCCAATTGTGGCTCCTATGACTTAGATATATTGTCTCAGACAAAATTCAAAGGTTAGTGAAGGTCGAGTTTTTAGATATATATCTCTCGAAGATCCTTCTGACCTGTGAGTCTTGTTTGGAAGGCAAAATGACTAAAAGGGCCACTGAGGTATTGGAGTTAACCCATTCTGACGTATGTGGTTCCAAGAGCATCCAGATGGATAATATCCATTGGATGAGTTCCATAGGTACCTGATGGGGCATGGGATGATATCCCAGTTAATTGCTCCAGGGACACCATGCCAGAATGGAATATCCAAGAGAAGGAAACAGACCATGTTGGACATGGTCTAAAGAATGATGAGTTTTGCCAAGTTTACTACCCACCTTCTATGGGTTACACCTTGAGACACAGTAGAGTATATCTTGAATAATATCTCATCTAATCAGTGCCTCATACACCTGAAAAGCTGTGGTCTGAGCGAAAGCCTATACTACGGCATTTTAGTATATGGGGATGTCCTGCATATGTGTAGAAGGACAAGAGGGATAAGATGGAGATTAAGTTCAAGGTGTATCTGTTTATAGGTTATCCTAGAAAAATATAAGGTGGACTATCCATGATCCTGAGGAATAGAAGGTGATCGTTTCTACGAATGCCATTTACCTAGAGCGGGATTCTATTATAGACCATATGTTCACTAGTAAGGTAGTTCTGGGTGAATTACTGGATACTAGTGGAGAGCGCATGATCGGAAACGTAGTGGTAATAGATGATGCAGACACTAGTATACCAGAAACTGTAGAAATAATTTGCTCTGTACCACAACCATCTTGTCGCAGTGGGAGCACCATTAGAGCTCTTGAAAGATTTTGTGGACAAACTTTGTGAATTAGTCCATAAATTCAAGAGGATGGCCCCTTGAGCTACGACGAAGTAGTGAAATTTTTTGACAGAACTGTCTAACAGAAAGTCATGGAGACAAAGCTTGCATCAGTGTTCAGTGATACTCTTTTGTACCAGGGTTCATCAAAGCTTTATTAAAGCATATTTGGATTGGGTCAAAGTTAAAGACCCGTGTAAGCGGATCACTGTGCGCACCCTCCCTCGAGTGGGCGTATACTGAATCTAAGGCTTGCGTACCTAGCAACTTAGCCCATTGGGTAGAAGTTGGCAAAAGAGAGGATATATGATGCAGTTTCCAGGCTTAGGAGTTAGCAGGTCAGGAATACCTGGCTTACAGAATTGCAAAAGGTTCATTTATGGACTAAAGCAAGTATCCAGGAGAAACAATATCTATCTTGATCAAGTATGATCTATTCATATAGATTTGATCAAAATAAGCCAAGTGTGTACAAGAGGAGCGATGGAACTATAGGGGTGTACCTAGTACTTTACATAGACGATGTTCTACTGATTGAAAATGAAGTAGGAACGTTGCCTAAGTTAAATGTCTGTTTATTATCTTAATTCGACTGAAAGACCTTCGTGAGGCGAGTTATGTTCTGGAGATCATGGTAACTCGAGATCATCAGAACAAGATTCTCATGCTATCACAGGCTATGCATAGAGATATGGTTCTAGCCAGAATAAATATACAAGACTCCAAAAGGGGTTTCTTGCTAAAGCTTGAAACTGTCGAATGATATAAATCATTTGACACCTAAGGAGATGGCAGAAATACAGAAGGTGCCCTATGCTTATGCAAAGGGTAGTCGTATGCCATGAATGTATAAGATGCTAGTTATCTGTTGCGCAGCAGGAATGGAGGGTCGGTTTTAGTCGAATCCGGGTCCAGTTAGCTGGACTGATATGAAGAGTATACTCGATATCCTCGTCAAACAAGGACTACGAGTTAGTTTACACTTCACAAGACTTGACGCCGATTGAATGCACAAGATCTGATTTAGCATCAGATGTGTAATCTAGAGAATCGACTTCAGGTATAGTTTTCACCTTGGGATGAGAAGCGGTTAGTTAGCAGAGTGTGAAGCTATAATGCATCACGGGCTCTACTACAGAAGCCTAAGCACTTTGTAGCGTGCGTGACAGGAAAATAGGTGGTATGGCTCGGTAAGTTTATAGTAAACTTGAAAAGCATACCAGAGGCTCAGTTTTTTGTCGTAATAACAAAAGAGCGGTAGCAAGAGCCTAGGCACCACCATAAATGGGAAACATATCAAATACAAATTCTACTTGATCTGGTAGTTTTAGGAGGAAAGGCAAGTGGCGGTAACTGAGGTAGCATCTGCAGATAATGTTACTGATTCCTTTAGGGAATTCCTGCAAAGGCTTTTGGGCAGCATGTAGAAGCTATAGAGCTCATGACCGTTTTTCCTCGCTAGACCAAGTGGGAGATTGTTAGGTTTGATGTGGTCTACAGCTCGTAAAACCCTAGGTTTGGCTGTATATGGTTGATAGTTTATTTAGGATTGTATAAAGGTACGTATTATTATACGTGTTCTATTTAAAGAACTTAAGGAGCCATGGCTATATAGTAGTCCATCTGAGTGGGAGACTCAGTGGATCGGTCCTATGAGCCTAAATCGTTCACAGCTCTGATTTGGATTGGTCGCCCTATCAGGATAAGCTGTTGGAATGACAGAGCATGAGAATCTCCATAATGGTCATTACCAGGCACAATGTCTGTGGCCGAACAGAACCAACACGGTGCACAGATCGGTGAGCAGACACCGGTGCACATAGCTGTGTTTCTGCTTAGGGTAATCGGTCCTAAACCCTGAGGAACCGTGACCGGTGGACTAACCAGTTGCGTGTAACTTTGGTTCACCAACGTGTGAGGGATCTAACCATGACCCAATACCACGGTGCGCTGGGTTACCGGGCTGGCGTTGCATCGGCACGCCACTCTTGCAGGCTATCCACATCCTTATCGGGAGGTGCGTTCCTTGGTATGACATACACCGTACTAAACCCAGGCCTGGTGGTTAGTAGTTGAGCTGTTGACCGGATCCGGTTGCTTGGCCAAAGCGATCGGAGGTGCGATGTGATAGTCAACCTGGAAGGAACCTAGTCATATGGTCACTCGAGTCTGACGGTGCTCTCCACCGCTCGAGTTGACTCATGGCACCAAGTGGAAGGACATTGTATTACCAATACTAAGCGGAGAACAGGGGTATGCGGGAGAGCTTAATAAGTCTAGGAGAATTGGAGTGCAGCCTGCGTCGCACTCTGGGTGGCCACGCAGGTTAACCGGGACCCAGAGGATTGACAGGGATACTCGGGTAGTGTGTCGATCGGGTTCGATTGGAAGCCATGAATCCTAGTCCCTGAAGGTTCCACCCTATCCACGATCATTACGGATCAATACTTTTTCCTTGTCTCACAGCATATTATGAGTTGAAGAAATAATGCTTAATCGTCCTGTGTTCCGTGAGTGCATCGCACTAGAGCATGGTGGTAGCACAGGACTAAGTGTGTTCACTAGGGGGCAACCCCAGAGTAGTGTAGAGACATACGATGTTGCCATTATACCATGAGGAGTCCATTCCGTGTGTGCATGTTGCACTAGAACGCAGAATGCGAGTTTAGTAATTTTTACTATGGAGCACCCCACATTTTACTAAGGGCACCCTAGTAAATAGTAAAAATACTATTCATCATCCCATGGTGTATTGACTTGTTGCTGATGCCGATGAGGTGCCCTAAGTGTTAGGGTGCATTATCGTGCACGTAGATGGGCCATACATTGTCCGGCATGAGGTGAACGACCACTAGATGCATGGGGGCATTTTGGTCATTTCAAAATGTCCCGCATGCCCTAGTGGCCGCCATCCTCACTAGGGCTAGCATGCATGGCCATCAAACTTATAATTAAGGGATTAATTCAGATTTGAATGATTTTGAATCATCTCCTTAATTGCAACAATTCTAATATGGCAACTAGTAATAAAAAGGGGCATTGAATTTGAGAGTAATGAGAGGGAGAGAGAGAGGAACGGTTTCAAATGGCAAGAGAGAGTGAGGGGCACGAATTTCAGATCTGAAATTGTGTATCATTCTCATATTTCTGATGAAGAACCAAAGCCCCTTTGCTTATGGTTCGGATTTTGCCATTCTTTCTCTCTTGGGTTCATCTCTTCTTTCTCTCTCATCTTCTTCTCTAAGTGTGTGTGAGATTGATGGAGATCGTTTGCACTCTGAGGCACTCTGAGATTAGAGTGCAAGGATCCGGGATGATATGTGAGATCGGGTGAATCCGATGAGATTCATTTCTCTCTTGCATGAGGATCCGGCTCGAGATTTCTGCCCAGATTTTACGGGCAAATCTGCACTGTTTTGATCACTGAAGGAGCTATAAAAGTCCAAATGACTTCAAACCAGTTGCAAACTCTTGGCGTTGAAGTCTTCTTTCTGGCAAATCAAGTTTCGCTCCGTTCCGATGTCGGGATAGAAAGTTACAGCCTTTGCACTGAAGGGTGTTCGTGCAGATCCGAATCTGTCTTCATCAATATTGAAGCAATTCTTCGCGGTGTTAAATCCCGCACGAAGGTATAACCTACTAACCCCTAGATCTATCATAATGCATACATATGAGATATGTTAATCATTTCGATAGATGACTATAGGGGTTCGATTCGTATTTGTTTTATCATTTACGCATATGATTAATATGAATGAAAATTTTAAAATGTACCGCACACCGAAACGATCCTCGGGATCAACTCCACCTTCCGCTGCGCCTCCGATATCATTCCAATAAATGGTATCAGAGCCAGGTTGGTGTGCGATTCATGAGAAAATTTTTAATGGAACGAATCGTATGTGCATTTGATTAACGAATGCGTCACCGGGGTTTGCGTAGATCATATATTCATATATGTCGCATGTTATGCATAGTGTATTTTGCAGGGCACCGCTATAGTGTGATTGTTTGCTTTCGGGGGTCGGACCCTGAAATATAATTGCATGGTATTTTGATTATTTTTGTGATGGATGAATGTAAGGCCTAATGGGACAAGCGCGTGGAGGTTGACCACGCCTTGGTTTTTCCCGGCCCTTATTTCTATTCTTGACTTTATTCTTCTACCTAGAAAAATATGTACGAACGAGCAATTGCTCGGAGCGTACTAGTATTTTCAGTTACAGGTTGAAGTCTTGGAGGACAAGGATAGATCAGAGATTCTTTACTGGAGGACCGAGCGCGGTGGCCCAAAGTAAGGAATATTTGGAAGATGCCATTGAAGAAATGTCAGAGCATTGCTAGTCAGGTTCAGGGGTCGGACCCTGAACTTGATATCAATGGATGTTTGTTTTTTCTTTGGTTGGATATTTCTTTAAACCCCGGTGAAAGAATATAATCTGATGCAGTATGTGTTAGATTGTGGGATGCCCTTTCCCCACTATTCGTGGGATGCCTTTTCCCCACTTGGTCCATGCGACCATTAGGTTAGATCTCCATTTATTGACACCCGTAGTCTAATTGGTGTTTGATGGTAGTTGGATCCCATAACACTCGGTTATGCCACCGTTAGGTAGAGGTCCGACGGAGGTTGTCGGATGTCCCTAATTGGTTTGACATCGAAACCAATAGTGATGTGGTGATCATCTACGACATCAGACATCAAGTTACATATGAGGAGTCATACTAATGGGAGACCTTTCCTTGTATGTCTAGACCATAGGCTAGGCTCTAGAGCACAAAGAGTAATGATCATTTTATTTAGTATCGAACGTTTGGAGAGTACGTAATGTGATTCTCGGGAGAAAGGTGACAACTGAGTATCCACGGGATAGGGACTATGGTCCTTTCCAAGTCTATCTATACTTTATAAGAGGTCTTAACTCTAGTGGGAGCGCGGTATTCCCAAGGTCTAGGTCTAGGTTGTCGCAACCTAGGAACTAAAATACTTGCATTAAAATAACCCTCACCATAATTAAGGGATGTGAAAGAGGACTCAGTGTGAGTGCCCCTGGCCTCCACGGCCAATTGCTGAATTTCTGGGTGATAGGGTATGACTCAACATCCCCATCGGGTGAGAGTTATGTTCTGTCATGCCGGAGGCTTAGCAGTCTCCTTCGGGATATGGCGGTCACGATGCTAGGAGAGAAGGGCTTTTCCCGCCCTCGCGGGGGCCGCATGAACTCCCGTGTCGTGATTGCCTAGGCTGGTGGGTAAGCATCCGAAGCACCCGTGAGGCTACCCGTTGCGTCGCATGGAGATCACGGGGGGCTGGCCAAAAGGTACCATGGTCCATCATAGTCCGTTTGTGGCAGATTTGGATTGGGTCGGAAAGATCCGATGTGAGCGGAGGACGATACACACTGCCCCCTCGGGCGGGTGTATTCGAATCCGAGATCTCGCATACATGGTAAATTACTCCATGGAGATGTCTTCGCTTTGAGGGTAGCGTTGGCATATGGATGTAATTAGCTTGTTTTAAAAATATCCTTAAAATAAGTTTTAATACAATCTATATTCAACCATAGATCCCCTGTCCGCTATCCCATTAGAGAACTAGATAACGAGAACCGACTTCGTAGACCGGTAGCGCCAACATGACCTTATGTTTAGGGTTGGTAAACTACTATGGCTATAAATCTTAATGTCCCTAAACCAGACCTATCGGGTCTAGATGCCACTGTGGTACAGGATAGGGCATATAACGACTAACGAGAGTCTGTAGAGATGTGCAAGTGCTATGTAATAGCATACTTGCAGACAACTTTTCAGAAGTAAGTCAGATATATGTCGGGTCCTCTGATGTAATGTTCTGTTACAGCATCAGATGTCTGAGGGGCGCAGTCAAATGACTCGCTATCTCACCATCAAGAAACTCGTCAGCACTAAGATTTTTGATGGAATACTGGTTTGGAAACACATTCTTGGGTTCCAGAACAAACTGGTTTTCTTTGAAATAGTGCTAGATGTCGAGGTGATAGAGAACATCTGTCTTGCATCCTTATATGGAACCTTTGAAGGCTTTGTCAGAGACTTCAGCCTTTACAAGCTGGAGATGACAAATGCGGAACTTCTGGGAGCTATCCAGGTCACTAAGGATGGGATCAAGATTAAAGGTAATTCCTTTAGTGCGTAACTTAGGCTTTCTATGAAGTGCCTAAAAGTAAGAACTGATCAGAAACTAAAAACAATGATTGTATAGAATCAGGAGCAGACTCTTAAGTCTGGTGAAGCCTAGTGCGAAAGTGCTTCCGATATGGCAACAGAAGGGGCATTGGAAGATTGAACATATGGTCTCAGGGTGCTAGGACAGATAAACATCAACTCTTGGTAGAGTCGAATTGCCATCTAGTAGCAGTGCTTTTGCATCTTGAAATATGGACTTCGTGTCTATAGAGATTCAAGGAAAGTAGAAGGCTACTTATTGGTAAGATGGTCCTAACATAGATACTGATACCATAGCAACTGCAGAAGCTATTAATATGTTATCTTAGATTTTTCGATAGAAGGATTTTGATCCTTAGAGATTTAGTTATGTTTCCTCCAAGCTAAATAAAGGTTTTCAGTTCTAATCGATGGCTTTAGTGCATCTCTTAAACTGAACAGGTGCCTTCATTGCTAAAGGAATAGCTCATAATAATCTTTTTGTATCAAAATCTAGTTCGAAAATAGATTACATAATAGCTGAAGTATCTAATTCATATTCATCTTATTCCTTGGGATAACTTAATCCAATTGTGGCTCCTATGACTTAGATATATTGTCTCAGACAAAATTCAAAGGTTAGTGAAGGTCGAGTTTTTAGATATATATCTCTCGAAGATCCTTCTGACCTGTGAGTCTTGTTTGGAAGGCAAAATGACTAAAAGGGCCACTGAGGTATTGGAGTTAACCCATTCTGACGTATGTGGTTCCAAGAGCATCCAGATGGATAATATCCATTGGATGAGTTCCATAGGTACCTGATGGGGCATGGGATGATATCCCAGTTAATTGCTCCAGGGACACCATGCCAGAATGGAATATCCAAGAGAAGGAAACAGACCATGTTGGACATGGTCTAAAGAATGATGAGTTTTGCCAAGTTTACTACCCACCTTCTATGGGTTACACCTTGAGACACAGTAGAGTATATCTTGAATAATATCTCATCTAATCAGTGCCTCATACACCTGAAAAGCTGTGGTCTGAGCGAAAGCCTATACTACGGCATTTTAGTATATGGGGATGTCCTGCATATGTGTAGAAGGACAAGAGGGATAAGATGGAGATTAAGTTCAAGGTGTATCTGTTTATAGGTTATCCTAGAAAAATATAAGGTGGACTATCCATGATCCTGAGGAATAGAAGGTGATCGTTTCTACGAATGCCATTTACCTAGAGCGGGATTCTATTATAGACCATATGTTCACTAGTAAGGTAGTTCTGGGTGAATTACTGGATACTAGTGGAGAGCGCATGATCGGAAACGTAGTGGTAATAGATGATGCAGACACTAGTATACCAGAAACTATAGAAATAATTTGCTCTGTACCACAACCATCTTGTCGCAGTGGGAGCACCATTAGAGCTCTTGAAAGATTTTGTGGACAAACTTTGTGAATTAGTCCATAAATTCAAGAGGATGGCCCCTTGAGCTACGACGAAGTAGTGAAATTTTTTGACAGAACTGTCTAACAGAAAGTCATGGAGACAAAGCTTGCATCAGTGTTCAGTGATACTCTTTTGTACCAGGGTTCATCAAAGCTTTATTAAAGCATATTTGGATTGGGTCAAAGTTAAAGACCCGTGTAAGCGGATCACTGTGCGCACCCTCCCTCGAGTGGGCGTATACTGAATCTAAGGCTTGCGTACCTAGCAACTTAGCCCATTGGGTAGAAGTTGGCAAAAGAGAGGATATATGATGCAGTTTCCAGGCTTAGGAGTTAGCAGGTCAGGAATACCTGGCTTACAGAATTGCAAAAGGTTCATTTATGGACTAAAGCAAGTATCCAGGAGAAACAATATCTATCTTGATCAAGTATGATCTATTCATATAGATTTGATCAAAATAAGCCAAGTGTGTACAAGAGGAGCGATGGAACTATAGGGGTGTACCTAGTACTTTACATAGACGATGTTCTACTGATTGAAAATGAAGTAGGAACGTTGCCTAAGTTAAATGTCTGTTTATTATCTTAATTCGACTGAAAGACCTTCGTGAGGCGAGTTATGTTCTGGAGATCATGGTAACTCGAGATCATCAGAACAAGATTCTCATGCTATCACAGGCTATGCATAGAGATATGGTTCTAGCCAGAATAAATATACAAGACTCCAAAAGGGGTTTCTTGCTAAAGCTTGAAACTGTCGAATGATATAAATCATTTGACACCTAAGGAGATGGCAGAAATACAGAAGGTGCCCTATGCTTATGCAAAGGGTAGTCGTATGCCATGAATGTATAAGATGCTAGTTATCTGTTGCGCAGCAGGAATGGAGGGTCGGTTTTAGTCGAATCCGGGTCCAGTTAGCTGGACTGATATGAAGAGTATACTCGATATCCTCGTCAAACAAGGACTACGAGTTAGTTTACACTTCACAAGACTTGACGCCGATTGAATGCACAAGATCTGATTTAGCATCAGATGTGTAATCTAGAGAATCGACTTCAGGTATAGTTTTCACCTTGGGATGAGAAGCGGTTAGTTAGCAGAGTGTGAAGCTATAATGCATCACGGGCTCTACTACAGAAGCCTAAGCACTTTGTAGCGTACGTGACAGGAAAATAGGTGGTATGGCTCGGTAAGTTTATAGTAAACTTGGAAAGCATACCAGAGGCTAAGTTTTTTGTTGTAATAACAAAAGAGCGGTAGCAAGAGCCTAGGCACCACCATAAATGGGAAACATATCAAATACAAATTCTACTTGATCTGGTAGTTTTAGGAGGAAAGGCAAGTGGCGGTAACTGAGGTAGCATCTGCAGATAATGTTGCTGATTCTTTTAGGGAATTCCTGCAAAGGCTTTTGGGCAGCATGTAGAAGCTATAGAGCTCATGACCGTTTTTCCTCGCTAGACCAAGTGGGAGATTGTTAGGTTTGATGTGGTCTACAGCTCGTAAAACCCTAGGTTTGGCTGTATATGGTTGATAGTTTATTTAGGATTGTATAAAGGTACGTATTATTATACGTGTTCTATTTAAAGAACTTAAGGAGCCATGGCTATATAGTAGTCCATCTGAGTGGGAGACTCAGTGGATCGGTCCTATGAGCCTAAATCGTTCACAGCTCTGATTTGGATTGGTCACCCTATCAGGATAAGCTGTTGGAATGACAGAGCATGAGAATCTCCATAATGGTCATTACCAGGCACAATGTCTATGGCCGAACAGAACCAACACGGTGCACAGATCGGTGAGCAGACACCGGTGCACATAGCCGTGTTTCTGCTTAGGGTAATCGATCCTAAACCCTGAGAAACCGTGACCGGTGGACTAACCAGTTGCGTGTAACTTTGGTTCACCAACGTGTGAGGGATCTAACCATGACCCAATACCACGGTGCGCTGGGTTACCGGGCTGGCGTTGCATCGGCACGCCACTCTTACAGGCTATCCACATCCTTATCGGGAGGTGCGTTCCTTGGTATGACATACACCGTACTAAACCCAGGCCTGGTGGTCAGTAGTTGAGCTGTTGACCGGATCCGGTTGCTTGGCCAAAGCGATCGGAGGTGCGATGTGATAGTCAACCTGGAAGGAACCTAGTCATATGGTCACTCGAGTCTGACGGTGCTCTCCACCGCTCGAGTTGACTCATGGCACCAAGTGGAAGGACATTGTATTACCAATACTAAGCGGAGAACAGGGGTATGCGAGAGAGCTTAATAAGTCTGGGAGAATTGGAGTGCAGCCTGCGTCGCACTCTGGGTGGCCACGCAGGTTAACCGGGACCCAGAGGATTGACAGGGACACTCGGGTAGTGTGTCGATCGGGTTCGGTTGGAAGCCATGAATCCTAGTCCCTGAAGGTTCCACCCTATCCACGATCATTACGGATCAATACTTTTTCCTTGTCTCACAGCATATTATGAGTTGAAGAAATAATGCCTAATCGTCCTGTGTTCCGTGAGTGCATCGCACTGGAGCATGGTGGTATCACAGGACTAAGTGTGTTCACTAGGGGGCAACCCCAGAGTAGTGTAGAGACATACGATGTTGCCATTATACCATGAGGAGTCCATTCCGTGTGTGCATGTTGCACTAGAACGCAGAATGCGAGTTTAGTAATTTTTACTATGGGGCACCCCATATTTTACTAAGGGCACCCTAGTAAATAGTAAAAATACTATTCATCATCCCATGGTGTATTGACTTGTTGCTGATGCCGATGAGGTGCCCTAAGTGTTAGGGTGCATTATCGTGCACGTAGATGGGCCATACATTGTCCCGCATGAGGTGAACGACCACTAGATGCATGGGGGCACTTTGGTCATTTCAAAATGTCCCGCATGCCCTAGTGGCCGCCATCCTCACTAGGGCTAGCATGCATGGCCATCAAACTTATAATTAAGGGATTAATTCAGATTTGAATGATTTTGAATCATCTCCTTAATTGCAACAATTCTAATATGGCAACTAGTAATAAAAAGGGGCATTGAATTTGAGAGTAATGAGAGGGAGAGAGAGAGGAACGGTTTCAAATGGCAAGAGAGAGTGAGGGGCACGAATTTCAGATCTGAAATTGTGTATCATTCTCATATTTCTGATGAAGAACCAAAGCCCCTTTGCTTATGGTTCGGATTTTGTCATCTCTTTCTCTCTTGGGTTCATCTCTTCTTTCTCTCTCATCTTCTTCTCTAAGTGTGTGTGAGATTGATGGAGATCGCTTGCACTCTGAGGCACTCTGAGATTAGAGTGCAAGGATCCGGGATGATATGTGAGATCGGGTGAATCCGATGAGATTCATTTCTCTCTTGCATGAGGATCCGGCTCGAGATTTCTGCCCAGATTTTACGGGCAGATCTGCACTGTTTTGATCACTGAAGGAGCTATAAAAGTCTAAATGACTTCAAACCGGTTGCAAACTCTTGGCGTTGAAGTCTTCTTTCTGGCAAATCAAGTTTCGCTCCGTTCCGATGTCGGGATAGAAAGTTACAGCCTTTGCACTGAAGGGTATTCGTGCAGATCCGAATCTGTCTTCATCAATATTGAAGCAATTCTTCGCGGTGTTAAATCCCGCACGAAGGTATAACGTACTAACCCCTAGATCTATCATAATGCATACATATGAGATATGTTAATCATTTCGATAGATGACTATAGGGGTTCGATTCGTATTTGTTTTATCATTTACGCATATGATTAATATGAATGAAAATTTTAAAATGTACCGCACACCGAAACGATCCTCAGGATCAACTCCACCTTCCGCTGCGCCTCCAATATCATTCCAACAAATGGTATCAGAGCCAGGTTGGTGTGCGATTCATGAGAAAATTTTTAATGGAACGAATCGTATATGCATTTGATTAACGAATGCGTCACCGGGGTTTGCGTAGATCATATATTCATATATGTCGCATGTTATGCATAGTGTATTTTGCAGGGCACCGCTATAGTGTGATTGTTTGCTTTCGGGGGTCGGACCCTGAAATATAATTGCATGGTATTTTGATTATTTTTGTGATGGATGAATGTAAGGCCTAATGGGACAAGCGCGTAGAGGTTGACCACGCCTTGGTTTTTCCCGGCCCTTATTTCTATTCTTGACTTTATTCTTCTACCTAGAAAAATGTGTACGAACGAGCAATTGCTCGGAGCGTACTAGTATTTTCAGTTACAGGTTGAAGTCTTGGAGGACAAGGATAGATCAGAGATTCTTTACTGGAGGACCGAGCGCGGTGGCCCAAAGTAAGGAATATTTGGAAGATGCCATTGAAGAAATGTCAGAGCATTGCTAGTCAGGTTCAGGGGTCGGACCCTGAACTTGAAATCAATGGATGTTTGTTTTTTCTTTGGTTGGATATTTCTTTAAACCCCGGTGAAAGAATATAATCTGATGCAGTATGTGTTAGATTGTGGGATGCCCTTTCCCCACTATTCGTGGGATGCCTTTTCCCCACTTGGTCCATGCGACCATTAGGTTAGATCTCCATTTATTGACACCCGTAGTCTAATTGGTGTTTGATGGTAGTTGGATCCCATAACACTCGGTTATGCCACCGTTAGGTAGAGGTCCGACGGAGGTTGTCGGATGTCCCTAATTGGTTTGACATCGAAACCAATAGTGATGTGGTGATCATCTACGACATCAGACATCAAGTTACATATGAGGAGTCATACTAATGGGAGACCTTTCCTTGTATGTCTAGACCATAGGCTAGGCTCTAGAGCACAAAGAGTAATGATCATTTTATTTAGTATCGAACGTTTGGAGAGTACGTAATGTGATTCTCGGAAGAAAGGTGACAACTGAGTATCCACGGGATAGGGACTATGGTCCTTTCCAAGTCTATCTATACTTTATAAGAGGTCTTAACTCTAGTGGGAGCGCGGTATTCCCAAGGTCTAGGTCTAGGTTATCGCAACCTAGGAACTAAAATACTTGCATTAAAATAACCCTCACCATAATTAAGGGATGTGAAAGAGGACTCAGTGTGAGTGCCCCTGGCCTCCACGGCCAATTGCTGAATTTCTGGGTGATAGGGTATGACTCAACATCCCCCTCGGGTGAGAGTTATGTTCTGTCATGCCGGAGGCTTAGCAGTCTCCTTCGGGATATGGTGGTCACGATGCTAGGAGAGAAGGGCTTTTCCCGCCCTCGCGGGGGCCGCATGAACTCCCGTGTCGTGATTGCCTAGGCTGGTGGGTAAGCATCCGAAGCACCCGTGAGGCTACCCGTTGCATCGCATGGAGATCACGGGGGGCTGGCCAAAAGGTACCATGGTCCATCATAGTCCGTTTGTGGCAGATTTGGATTGGGTCGGAAAGATCCGATGTGAGCGGAGGACGATACACACTGCCCCCTCGGGCGGGTGTATTCGAATCCGAGATCTCGCATACATGGTAAATTACTCCATGGAGATGTCTTCGCTTTGAGGGTAGCGTTGGCATATGGATGTAATTAGCTTGTTTTAAAAATATCCTTAAAATAAGTTTTAATACAATCTATATTCAACCATAGATCCCCTGTCCGCTATCCCATTAGAGAACTAGATAACGAGAACCGACTTCGTAGACCGGTAGCGCCAACATGACCTTATGTTTAGGGTTGGTAAACTACTATGGCTATAAATCTTAATGTCCCTAAACCAGACCTATCGGGTCTAGATGCCACTGTGGTACAGGATAGGGCATATAACGACTAACGAGAGTCTGTAGAGATGTGCAAGTGCTATGTAATAGCATACTTGCAGACAACTTTTCAGAAGTAAGTCAGATATATGTCGGGTCCTCTGATGTAATGTTCTGTTACAGCATCAGATGTCTGAGGGGCGCAGTCAAATGACTCGCTATCTCACCATCAAGAAACTCGTCAGCACTAAGATTTTTGATGGAATACTGGTTTGGAAACACATTCTTGGGTTCCAGAACAAACTGGTTTTCTTTGAAATAGTGCTAGATGTCGAGGTGATAGAGAACATCTGTCTTGCATCCTTATATGGAACCTTTGAAGGCTTTGTCAGAGACTTCAGCCTTTACAAGCTGGAGATGACAAATGCGGAACTTCTGGGAGCTATCCAGGTCACTAAGGATGGGATCAAGATTAAAGGTAATTCCTTTAGTGCGTAACTTAGGCTTTCTATGAAGTGCCTAAAAGTAAGAACTGATCAGAAACTAAAAACAATGATTGTATAGAATCAGGAGCAGACTCTTAAGTCTGGTGAAGCCTAGTGCGAAAGTGCTTCCGATATGGCAACAGAAGGGGCATTGGAAGATTGAACATATGGTCTCAGGGTGCTAGGACAGGTAAACATCAACTCTTGGTAGAGTCGAATTGCCATCTAGTAGCAGTGCTTTTGCATCTTGAAATATGGACTTCGTGTCTATAGAGATTCAAGGAAAGTAGAAGGCTACTTATTGGTAAGATGGTCCTAACATAGATACTGATACCATAGCAACTGCAGAAGCTATTAATATGTTATCTTAGATTTTTCGATAGAAGGATTTTGATCCTTAGAGATTTAGTTATGTTTCCTCCAAGCTAAATAAAGGTTTTCAGTTCTAATCGATGGCTTTAGTGCATCTCTTAAACTGAACAGGTGCCTTCATTGCTAAAGGAATAGCTCATAATAATCTTTTTGTATCAAATTCTAGTTCGAAAATAGATTACATAATAGCTGAAGTATCTAATTCATATTCATCTTATTCCTTGGGATAACTTAATCCAATTGTGGCTCCTATGACTTAGATATATTGTCTCAGACAAAATTCAAAGGTTAGTGAAGGTCGAGTTTTTAGATATATATCTCTCGAAGATCCTTCTGACCTGTGAGTCTTGTTTGGAAGGCAAAATGACTAAAAGGGCCACTGAGGTATTGGAGTTAACCCATTCTGACGTATGTGGTTCCAAGAGCATCCAGATGGATAATATCCATTGGATGAGTTCCATAGGTACCTGATGGGGCATGGGATGATATCCCAGTTAATTGCTCCAGGGACACCATGCCAGAATGGAATATCCAAGAGAAGGAAACAGACCCTGTTGGACATGGTCTAAAGAATGATGAGTTTTGCCAAGTTTACTACCCACCTTCTATGGGTTACACCTTGAGACACAGTAGAGTATATCTTGAATAATATCTCATCTAATCAGTGCCTCATACACCTGAAAAGCTGTGGTCTGAGCGAAAGCCTATACTACGGCATTTTAGTATATGGGGATGTCCTGCATATGTGTAGAAGGACAAGAGGGATAAGATGGAGATTAAGTTCAAGGTGTATCTGTTTATAGGTTATCCTAGAAAAATATAAGGTGGACTATCCATGATCCTGAGGAATAGAAGGTGATCGTTTCTACGAATGCCATTTACCTAGAGCGGGATTCTATTATAGACCATATGTTCACTAGTAAGGTAGTTCTGGGTGAATTACTGGATTCTAGTGGAGAGCGCATGATCGGAAACGTAGTGGTAATAGATGATGCAGACACTAGTATACCAGAAACTGTAGAAATAATTTGCTCTGTACCACAACCATCTTGTCGCAGTGGGAGCACCATTAGAGCTCTTGAAAGATTTTGTGGACAAACTTTGTGAATTAGTCCATAAATTCAAAAGGATGGCCCCTTGAGCTACGACGAAGTAGTGAAATTTTTTGACAGAACTGTCTAACAGAAAGTCATGGAGACAAAGCTTGCATCAGTGTTCAGTGATACTCTTTTGTACCAGGGTTCATCAAAGCTTTATTAAAGCATATTTGGATTGGGTCAAAGTTAAAGACCCGTGTAAGCGGATCACTGTGCGCACCCTCCCTCGAGTGGGCGTATACTGAATCTAAGGCTTGCGTACCTAGCAACTTAGCCCATTGGGTAGAAGTTGGCAAAAGAGAGGATATATGATGCAGTTTCCAGGCTTAGGAGTTAGCAGGTCAGGAATACCTGGCTTACAGAATTGCAAAAGGTTCATTTATGGACTAAAGCAAGTATCCAGGAGAAACAATATCTATCTTGATCAAGTATGATCTATTCATATAGATTTGATCAAAATAAGCCAAGTGTGTACAAGAGGAGCGATGGAACTATAGGGGTGTACCTAGTACTTTACATAGACGATGTTCTACTGATTGAAAATGAAGTAGGAACGTTGCCTAAGTTAAATGTCTGTTTATTATCTTAATTCGACTGAAAGACCTTCGTGAGGCGAGTTATGTTCTGGAGATCATCAGAACAAGATTCTCATGCTATCACAGGCTATGCATAGAGATATGGTTCTAGCCAGAATAAATATACAAGACTCCAAAAGGGGTTTCTTGCTAAAGCTTGAAACTGTCGAATGATATAAATCATTTGACACCTAAGGAGATGGCAGAAATACAGAAGGTGCCCTATGCTTATGCAAAGGGTAGTCGTATGCCATGAATGTATAAGATGCTAGTTATCTGTTGCGCAGCAGGAATGGAGGGTCGGTTTTAGTCGAATCCGGGTCCAGTTAGCTGGACTGATATGAAGAGTATACTCGATATCCTCGTCAAACAAGGACTACGAGTTAGTTTACACTTCACAAGACTTGACGCCGATTGAATGCACAAGATCTGATTTAGCATCAGATGTGTAATCTAGAGAATCGACTTCAGGTATAGTTTTCACCTTGGGATGAGAAGCGGTTAGTTAGCAGAGTGTGAAGCTATAATGCATCACGGGCTCTACTACAGAAGCCTAAGCACTTTGTAGCGTGCGTGACAGGAAAATAGGTGGTATGGCTCGGTAAGTTTATAGTAAACTTGGAAAGCATACCAGAGGCTCAGTTTTTTGTTGTAATAACAAAAGAGCGGTAGCAAGAGCCTAGGCACCACCATAAATGGGAAACATATCAAATACAAATTCTACTTGATCTGGTAGTTTTAGAAGGAAAGGCAAGTGGCGGTAACTGAGGTAGCATCTGCAGATAATGTTGCTGATTCCTTTAGGGAATTCCTGCAAAGGCTTTTGGGCAGCATGTAGAAGCTATAGAGCTCATGACCGTTTTTCCTCGCTAGACCAAGTGGGAGATTGTTAGGTTTGATGTGGTCTACAGCTCGTAAAACCCTAGGTTTGGCTGTATATGGTTGATAGTTTATTTAGGATTGTATAAAGGTACGTATTATTATACGTGTTCTATTTAAAGAACTTAAGGAGCCATGGCTATATAGTAGTCCATCTGAGTGGGAGACTCAGTGGATCGGTCCTATGAGCCTAAATCGTTCACAGCTCTGATTTGGATTGGTCGCCCTATCAGGATAAGCTGTTGGAATGACAGAGCATGAGAATCTCCATAATGGTCATTACCAGGCACAATGTCTGTGGCCGAACAGAACCAACACGGTGCACAGATCGGTGAGCAGACACCGGTGCACATAGCCGTGTTTCTGCTTAGGGTAATCGGTCCTAAACCCTGAGGAACCGTGACCGGTGGACTAACCAGTTGCGTGTAACTTTGGTTCACCAATGTGTGAGGGATCTAACCATGACCCAATACCACGGTGCGCTGGGTTACCGGGCTGGCGTTGCATCGGCACGCCACTCTTGCAGGCTATCCACATCCTTATCGGGAGGTGCGTTCCTTGGTATGACATACACCGTACTAAACCCAGGCCTGGTGGTCAGTAGTTGAGCTGTTGACCGGATCCGGTTGCTTGGCCAAAGCGATCGGAGGTGCGATGTGATAGTCAACCTGGAAGGAACCTAGTCATATGGTCACTCGAGTCTGACGGTGCTCTCCACCGCTCGAGTTGACTCATGGCACCAAGTGGAAGGACATTGTATTACCAATACTAAGCGGAGAACAGGGGTATGCGAGAGAGCTTAATAAGTCTGGGAGAATTGGAGTGCAGCCTGCGTCGCACTCTGGGTGGCCACGCAGGTTAACCGGGACCCAGAGGATTGACAGGGACACTCGGGTAGTGTGTCAATCGGGTTCGGTTGGAAGCCATGAATCCTAGTCCCTGAAGGTTCCACCCTATCCACGATCATTACGGATCAATACTTTTTCCTTGTCTCACAGCATATTATGAGTTGAAGAAATAATGCCTAATCGTCCTGTGTTCCGTGAGTGCATCGCACTGGAGCATGGTGGTAGCACAGGACTAAGTGTGTTCACTAGGGGGCAACCCCAGAGTAGTGTAGAGACATACGATGTTGCCATTATACCATGAGGAGTCCATTCCGTGTGTGCATGTTGCACTAGAACGCAGAATGCGAGTTTAGTAATTTTTACTATGGGGCACCCCACATTTTACTAAGGGCACCCTAGTAAATAGTAAAAATACTATTCATCATCCCATGGTGTATTGACTTGTTGCTGATGCTGATGAGGTGCCCTAAGTGTTAGGGTGCATTATTGTGCACGTAGATGGGCCATACATTGTCCCGCATGAGGTGAACGACCACTAGATGCATGGGGGCATTTTGGTCATTTCAAAATGTCCCGCATGCCCTAGTGGCCGCCATCCTCACTAGGGCTAGCATGCATGGCCATCAAACTTATAATTAAGGGATTAATTCAGATTTGAATGATTTTGAATCATCTCCTTAATTGCAACAATTCTAATATGGCAACTAGTAATAAAAATGGGCATTGAATTTGAGAGTAATGAGAGGGAGAGAGAGAGGAACGGTTTCAAATGCCAAGAGAGAGTGAGGGGCACGAATTTCAGATCTGAAATTGTGTATTATTCTCATATTTCCGATGAAGAACCAAAGCCCCTTTGCTTATGGTTCGAATTTTGCCATCTCTTTCTCTCTTGGGTTCATCTCTTCTTTTTCTCTCATCTTCTTCTCTAAGTGTGTGTGAGATTGATGGAGATCGCTTGCACTCTGAGGCACTCAGAGATTAGAGTCAAGGATCCGGGATTATATGTGAGATCGGGTGAATCCGATGAGATTCATTTCTCTCTTGCATGAGGATCCGGCTCGAGATTTCTGCCCAGATTTTACGGGCAGATCTGCACTGTTTTGATCACTGAAGGAGCTATAAAAGTCCAAATGACTTCAAACCGGTTGCAAACTCTTGGCGTTGAAGTCTTCTTTCTGGCAAATCAAGATTCGCTCCGTTCCGATGTCGGGATAGAAAGTTACAGCCTTTGCACTGAAGGGTGTTCGTGCAGATCCGAATCTGTCTTCATCAATATTGAAGCAATTCTTCGCGGTGTTAAATCCCGCACGAAGGTATAACCTACTAATCCCTAGATCTATCATAATGCATACATATGAGATATGTTAATCATTTCGATAGATGACTATAGGGGTTCGATTCGTATTTGTTTTATCATTTACGCATATGATTAATATGAATGAAAATTTTAAAATGTACCGCACACCGAAACGATCCTCGGGATCAACTCCACCTTCCGCTGCGCCTCCGATATCATTCCAACAGCACCCAGCCGCCGCTGAGCCCCGCGCCGCAGCCCGCGTGCCGGACGCCGTCCCCACCGCCTTCGCCCACGTCCGGAGCCGCACGCCGACCACCACCTCTCTGCGCCCTGCTCCCCGCACTAGCCCCCGCGCCCGAAGCCGGCCCGCGCCCGCCGCCGCCGCCTGCTTGCGCCCCGGCCATCGTGCGACGCGCGCCGCCATCCGCCGACCTCCACACTGCTAATGCTCCACAAAAGAAAAAAAAAACAGAGGAACGGATGAAAAGAAACCAAAGAAAAGGAAAGAGAGAGAGAAAGGAAAGAGAGAGCGGGGTCTCATGTGAATGAAAATCAAAAGCAAAAGGAAGGAAAGAGAGAGCGGGGTCTCACGTGAATGAAAATCAAAAGCAAAAGAAAGAAAAGAGGGAAGCAAATAAAGGAAAAAGAGATAGAAAGAAAAGAAAAAGAGAAAAGCTGTTCTTTCACCAAAAGGGTCTCGGTACTCTCTCGGTACCCTCTCGGTATGCTCTCGGTACCCTCTCGGTATCCACTCGGTCGAAAAACACACTGCTTTTTCGGAAACACCCCCTTGCAAAACCGAGACTTTTTGGCTTGCACCAAAAGGGTCTCGGTATCCTCTCGGTACCCCCTCAGTATCCTCTCGGTATCCACTCGGTCGGAAAACACACTGCTTTTTCGGAAACACCCCCTTGCAAAAACCGAGACTTTTTGGCTTGCACCAAAAGGGTCTTGGTACCCTCTCGGTATCCTCTCGGTACCCCCTCAGTATCCTCTCGGTATCCACTCGGTCGGAAAACACACTGCTTTTTCGGAAACGCCCCCTTGCAAAACTGAGACTTTTTGGCTCGTGCCAAAAGGGTCTCGTCATCGGTAGAAGGAGACTCTGCTAATATGAACCGCGGCACCGACGGCCCTTGCCAACCATGCCAGGATCCTAAGGCGTTTGCACCTTGGAATCCCAGCCGACCCAGGGGGTCCTGACCCGACTGGGAGGGGGCAACTGTGGGTGCAAAAATTATACCGGACCGGATCAGAGCGGCATGGGCCCGCGCAAAGGCCCAAGTGGGTAAGCCCGCCCGGGTTCATGGGCCCACTCTACGGGGCTTGCAGATCAAGCCCTCCCCCTTATTGGGCCCGAACAACGGCCCAATAAGGGCCCAGCAAGGAGGCCCAGAACCAGTACCACATCATCAGCGTCATGTCATCATTGCCATATCGGGCACGTGCCTACGCTATAAAAGGACCCCCAAGGCATCCAGGAAGGGGGTTGGTCATTCGATCAGAGGAAGAGAGATTCCAAATCCAGAGCAAGTGCAAGAGCTTACTTCTCTCCTCCTAGTTTCTTTTCTTGTTGCTCCGTGCAACCCCCATTGTAAAAAGCTTCTCTCGGCCTGTCAAGAGAATGCTCCCACCTTTATATTCATATTATAGTGAAGATCAGGTGGCACCTCTCGCTCGGAGACGTAGGTCGTAAGACCGAACGTCGACAACAACTCCATGTGTCATTTCTCTCCTTCTCAACTTTCTAATCTCTAACTCTACAAACAATCCAATTCAATCAAGGCTGTGGGGTGGGATTCTCGATCAAGGCGGCTCGGAAATTTCCCCCCACAATCTTTGGCGCCGTCTGTGGGATATCGTTAGAGGTCTTACCCACACCTCTACCGACTCCTATTCAACTTGCGGTGACGAGCCACAAGTCCTCCTCCAAATCAACCTCAACGCCTTCATCACGCCGACATCAACACGCTCGATGGTGAAGGCCAGCACCAACCCACCAAAGGCGGGTGCTGAACGAACAAACGATATACTAATCGAAGAAGAACAAGAAGTCTCGGTTGCAACCAACCGAAGAAATGTTCGGGAGCGGCTGGGGCCGCAAGGCAGCCATCCAGAAGGGCACAGTGATCGGCGAGACCCGTCATCCCCGAGGCGTCGATCTGGCAAAGAACACGCTATTCAAGGGAGCAAGCCTCAGGCTACATACGAGATCTCGGCTGTTGATTTCCAGCTGCTAAATCTCCTCAAGAAGAAGGCGGCCCTCGAGCAAGAGAGGGATTCCCTAAAGAAGGCGGCTGAAAGAGCGGAGGTTGTGGCCCACAACTCTCTAGCTACTGATGAAGACCAACCAAGGACTCGTCCAACCGTGAATCATCATCTTGAAGAACTACATGTGCCGCGTATCGAGATGCGTCAGGTATCCACACAAGCACCAAGGCAAACGGTGTGGGATCGCCTCGACGTCAACGGTGCACCCAGCTATCGTGGAGAAGGATCACCTCAGTCAACATGGTCCACTAGACATTCTATCCCTTCGTACACGAAAGCAACAGATGCCCGTGAGCTGCTCAACCGACTAAGGCATACTGCCGACGTGGGACGCCGCCATCAAGACCGTAGGCAACTAATCACCTCGGTGGGGCCACTGCATCCCAAGGTTCTTGTAACACCATTTCCTATGGGTTGGCGAACACCGAACCTACCAAATTCAACTGCATCCGGGGAGACCCTGCTCTCCATATCCTAGCCTACAAGCAGGCCCTGACGCCCTACGAATATAAGAACCATGTTCTCTGCCGTATGTTTGCGGGAAGCCTCGAGTGACCTGCCCTCGACTGGTACTACACACTGCCTACCGGTACGGTGGCCACATTCAAAGAGTTGGCTGAACTCTTCATGGACCATTATCGGCTAAACTTAAAGCCGAAAAAGAGGTTGGATACACTCTACCAGCTGAAGATGGGCTCCGACGAGTCTCTAAGGAGCTTCACGATGAGGTTTCGTAATGAGCATTCTGAGCTCACCGGTCGCTCCTATAATGAGGAGGCCATCATGCTGGCATTCCAGAATACTATCCAGCCAGAGCTCCACGTCTACACCGACTTCATCCGGTATCCTCCCAAGAACTTGGAAGCGATGTTCAAGCGCATACAGCGGGAGATAGAGGTGGAAGACAATCAGCGGGCCAGAAGACTACGTGAGCCCCGCGAGTCTCGTGACTCCCGACATAAGAAAGATGATGAAGCTCCGAATGAAGCACACTACAAGAAGTCTGCCCATGCCGCGTCCGACCAAAAGGTACAGGCCAAAAGGTACAATAAATATCCGAAAGCCCCTCCAGCAGAAAAGAGGCAAACTCCAAGGGAGCAAAGGGTGTTCACTGAGCTGAACACCTCTATTGAAGACATCTTCGCATACTTGCAGAACGAGCCCTTTTGCAAGTGGCCACAGCCTCTCCCTCCAAATTCCGACCAGGCGAGAGATACGATAGCCTACTGTGAGTTTCATCGCAGCCATGGCCACCCAACCTCTACATGTCGGAAGCTAAAGCATCACATCGAAGACCTGATCCAAGAAGGGTGGCTCGATGGCTACCTCGCTAATAAGGAACCAGGTCGAGAGTAGGAGAGGTTGCAGCAGTGGAGAAAAGAAAATCAATGTAATACGTGGATGCATAATCGTAACGTCCGCGGGGCAACCTCTGAAAAAGTGTAACTGCAACTTTGTTATATCAATAAAGTGTCTTTTTTTTCTCAAAATCAAATCTCTCGAAGTTCGATTCCACCATATTAAGGCAAAAAAAAAAAAAAAGGCTCCTGGCAAACCAGGTCAACCAAAGACCTTCGATTCCGCCCATTCAAGTCGGAAGCTCGAAGGTAAGTCGGCTACGCCCTCTCGAGGCTAAAGACCGATAAAAAGGCTCCTGGCAACCCAGGTCAACCAAAGACCTTCGATTCCGCCCGTTCAAGTCGAAAGCTCGAAGGCAATTCGGCTACGCCCTCTCGAGGCTAAAGTCCGATAAAAAGGCTCCTGGCAACCCAGGTCAACCAAAGACCTTCGATTCCGCCCATTCAAGTCGGAAGCTCGAAGGCAATTCGGCTACGCCCTTTCAAGGCAAAAGTCCGATAAAAAGGCTCCTGGCAACCCAGGTCAATCAAAGACCTTCGATTCCGCCCATTCAAGTCGGAAGCTCGAAGGCAATTCGGCTACGCCCACTCGAGGCTAAAGTCCGATAAAAGGCTCCTGGCAACCCAGGTCAACCAAAGACCTTCGATTCCGCCCATTCAAGTCGGAAGCTCGAAGGCAATTCGGCTACGCCCTTTCAAGGTGAAAGTCAGATAAAAATTCTCCTGACAATCCAGGTCAAGCTAAACTATCAACTATACTCATCCGAGGCGATGAGAATAAGTCTAAGGTAGACGTCGCCGCTTTGACATGCACCAAGTTCAAGGAGATGCCCTTGGCACTCGAAGACAAAGTCTGAGGTGACCAATGCCTCGGCACTCTACAAGCCCAAGGCCCAGCCCTTGGCACTTGAACACAAAGTCTGAGGTGACCAATACCTCGGCACTCTACAAGCCCAAGGCCCAGCCCTTGGCACTCAAAGACAAAGTCCGAGGTGAACAATGCCCCGGCACTCTACAAGCCCAAGGCCCAGCCCTTGGCACTCGAACACAAAGTCCGAGGTGACCAATGCCTCGGCACTCTACAAGCCCAAGGCCCAGTCCTTGGAACTCGATGACAAAATCCGAGGCAACCAATGCCTCAGTACTCTACAAGCCCAAGGCTCATCCCTTGGCATTCGGAGACAAAGTCCGAGGCGACCAACGCCTCGGCACTCTACAAGCCTAAGGCCCAGCCCTTGGTACTCGAAGACAAAGCCCGAGGCGACCAACGCCTTGGCACTCTACAAGCCCAAGGCTCATCCCTTGGCATTCGGAGACAAAGTCTGAGGCGACCAACGCATCGGCACTCTACAAGCCTAAGGCCCAGCCCTTGGCACTCGAAGACAACGTCCGAGGCGACCAACACCTCGGCACTCTATAATCCCAAGGCCCTACCCTTGACGCACAAAGATAAAGTCCGAGACGTCGTCGCCGACATATTGGCATTCGATCAAAAGTCCAGGCCTAGTCTTGTCACTCAGGTCCAAGCATTAGATTGTCAATGGTTATCACTTTTTCTCGACGACTAACGGTTCCAAACCGGTCAGGGGGTGGTTGGTCTGACTCTGTCAGTGCGTGTCTCCACACTGGTGCAGTCGACGGTGGGAACACGGGATAAAATGGTGCTTCCTTGATCCTGGCCAAGTCAACACCCTCACGTGACCGTAGTACCTGGTGAATTCAGTAACCAGGTACGGTAATACATTGGGTGAAGACCGGCTGGCCATCATGCGGCGTCATCCAAGATTATCTCTAAGAAACCCCCTCGAATGTAGCATTGTCCCTCGCCGACATCCTCGCGCACCAGCGTTTTACCGAAAAAGTGTCGGTTTCAAAGGGGGCTGAAATTCGAAAAATACACTATTTTCAATACCGATACTTTTTGGCCTCTTCTAGCAGCCCCAATAATGGGGTGTCGGCACCAACAAGCAGCCCCCCCTCGGTTTCGCACAAAAACCGAGTAGGGAAGAGGTGACGGCACACCATCAGCAGCACACCCCTCGATTTCATCAAAAAACCGAGAGGGGGTGTGTGTCGGCATCAACAAGCAACCCCCCCTCGGTTTCACACAAAAACCGAGTGGAGAGGGGGTGACGGCACACCATCAGCACACCCCTCGGTTTCGTCAGAAAACCGAGAGGGGGTGTGTGTCGGCATCAACAAGCAACCCCCCCTCAGTTTCGCACAAAAACCGAGTAGGGAGGGGGTGACAGCACACCATCAGTAGCATACCCCTCGGTTTCGTCAAAAAACCGAGAGGGGGTGTGTGTCGGCATCAACAAGCAGCCCCCCATCGGTTTTGCACAAAAACTGAGTAGGGAGGGGGTGACGGCACACCGTCAACAGCACACCCCTTGGTTTCGTCAAAAAACCAAGAGGGGGTAGTGTCGACATCAACAAGCAGCCCCCCCCTCGGTTTCACAGAAAAACCAAGTGGGAAGGGTGCGACGGCACACCATCAGCAACCCATCCCTCGGTTTCGACAGAAAACCGAGAGGGGGGGTGCTCGGCGCCATCCAAACTTATTAGTCAATCCAATTCAAGTAGCATTCGCACGCAAGGATCAGCCAAAGACGAAGAGTTATCCTCCATTGGGTTGGTTGAATAGCATCTCAACCTAACCTATTGAGTTGGCCGTACAAACTTCACAAGCAAAATTCCTCCTTCTTATTTGGGGTGGACTCATGGTAACCGCCGCGTCATCACTAGGGCCCGACTGCAGTCCCTAGTGAATACAGTAACTAGGTGCAGTTAGGTGTCGAACAGAGACGGAGGAGTTACCGCGTATCGATGCCTCTTCAAGACGCACGTAGGACACTCGGCCAACGCGTTCTTTAGAGTCATCTCTCTATAAAGGTGAATACCGGAAAAGTTACTCGTCAAGGCGAACAATGTTTTACGTCCACTTTGACCGGTTTTTCGGCGCCTACACAATGACACATTATACGCATTCATCCGACATGCGTATGAAAAGTTATGACTGTCAGAAGGTTTCAAGGTCTTTCTCTTCGAAGACATGCATCAGAATAATTACACGGTAATGACGGTTACTCTCAATGCCCTCAACTTGGTTCGTTACGCGCCCACTTCATAGCAGCCCGAGCGCGGGTATGAAGGAAGAACTCGCACCTCTCCCGGCCCGTGCGTAGGTGCACTTGGCGACAACCGATCAGAATGGGAATAGGGGATCGAATAAACCAAACACCCTCCCGCGCATCCTCATGTAATTCGTCACGCAGCGACGATGACGACCGCTGCGTGCGACCTCCTTCCGGTTGGTTATGACGAACAAGAGGGAGAGCCGACTCCTCCCCCTCTCTCGCGTGCTCTTCTCGCCAAGTCTCCCACGTGCTCGTCTCGATCGGCACGGTGATCATGGACGGACGAAGAAGAAGGGAGGAGTTCGACTCCCCCCCCCCCCACAGGCCCTCATTCGCACAGGTGGCCATGGATCCCCTCACGTCCTTCTCAGCACGGCGGCCATGGACTGACGATCGAAACCCCCGCGGGCGCTCCCTCGCGCTTAGCGACCGACGCCTATGGCACACGACCCGGGGTCCAAACCCCCTGCGCATGTTTCCTCCTCGCACGACAGCGGCCCCGCGCTACCCATCTCGCATGACAGCGAACCACACCCGGGCGTCCCTCCTCGCATGACGACGGCTCCCATGCGCATCCTCCGGCCACTGCCGGTCGCACCCAGCGTCGACCGCCGCTGCTGCTGCTGCAGCTGGCTACAGCACAAGAGAGAGATGGAAAGAGGAAGGACCTCGCGCATGGCTCTCTCTCGCGCGGACCCTCACTCTCACCAAGGCTCTCTCTCGCCCCCGCTCTCTCTCACAGAAGATAGAAAGAAATCCTTTTAGAGAGAGAGAGAGAATGGAGGGAGGCACAGAAGCGTTCCCAGATCTGGGGCAGCACTGCCAGCATGAAGACTGCAATCAGCTCGATTTCCTGCTCTTCACCAGCGCAGGCTGTAGAAAGGTGTCCGGCCTGGATCACAGGACCTACAAATCCCACGGCTGCCCACACGATGAGCAACGCAGCAGACCTTGTGGGTGCACATCTTGCAGGTGGTGCTGTTGGAGAAAGTGAGCACCTCTTCGCAGCGCCCGACGGGGCACCGGGGCCTCTTCTTCCTGGCGGGGTGGCAATCCCCGGACTGCACGCGCCGCGTGCCGTCGCCACCACCTCCGCCCGCGTCCGGAGCCGCATGCCGACCACCACCTCCGCTCGTACCCGGCCGCCGCTGAGCCCCGCGCCGCAGCCCGCGTGCCACACGCCGTCCCCACCGCCTTCGCCCGCGTCCGGAGCCGCACGCCGACCACCACCTCTCTGCGCCCTGCTCCCCGCACTGGCCCCCGCGCCCGAAGCCGGCCCGCGCCCGCCGCCGCCTGCTTGCGCCCCGGCCATCGCGCGGCGCGCGCCATCCGCCGACCTCCACGCTGCTGTTGCTCCACAAAAGAAAAAAAAAATAAGGAACGGATGAAAAGAAACCAAAGAAAAGGAAAGAGAGAGAGAGAAAGGAAAGAGAGAGCGGGGTCTCATGTGAATGAAAATCAAAAGCAAAAGAAAGGAAAAAGAGAGCGGGGTCTCACGTGAATGAAAATCAAAAGCAAAAGAAAGGAAAGAGGGAAGCAAATAAAGGAAAAAGAGATAGAAAGAAAAGAAAAAGAGAAAAGCTGTTCTTTCACCAAAAGGGTCTCGGTACTCTCTCGGTACCCTCTCGGTATCCACTCGGTCGGAAAACACACTGCTTTTTCGGAAACACCCCCTTGCAAAACAGAGACTTTTTGGCTTGCACCAAAAGGGTCTCGGTACCCTCTCGGTACCCCCTCAGTATCCTCTCGGTATCCACTCGGTCGGAAAACACACTGCTTTTTCGGAAACACCCCCTTGCAAAAACCGAGACTTTTTGGCTTGCACCAAAAGGGTCTCGGTACCCTCTCGGTATCCTCTCGGTACCCCCTCGGTATCCTCTCGGTATCCACTCGGTCGAAAAACACACTGCTTTTTCGGAAATGCCCCCTTGCAAAACCGAGACTTTTTGGCTCACGCCAAAAGGGTCTCGGCATCGGCAGAAGGAGACTCTGCTAATACGAACAGCGGCACCGACGGCCCTTGCCAACCATGCCAGGATCCTAAGGCGTTTGCACCTTGGAATCCCAGCCGACCCAGGGGGTCCTGACCCGACTGGGAGGGGGTAACTGTGGGTGCAAAAATTGTACCGGACCGGATCAGAGCGGTATGGGCCCGCGCAACGGCCCAAGTGGGTAAGCCCGCCCGGGTTCATGGGCCCACTCTACGGGGCTCGCAGATCAAGCCCTTTCCCTTATTGGGCCTGAACAACGGCCCAATAAGGGCCCAGCAAGGAGGCCCAGGATCAGTACCACATCATCAGCGCCACGTCATCACTGCCATATCGGGCACGTGCCTACGCTATAAAAGGACCCCCAATGCATCCAGGAAGGGGGTTGGTCATTCGATCAGAGGAAGAGGGATTCCAGATCCAGAGCAAGTGCAAGAGCTTACTTCTCTCCTCCTAGTTTCTTTTCTTGTTGCTCCGTGCAACCCCCATTGTAAAAAGCTTCTCTCGGCCTGTCGAGAGAACGCTCCCACCTTTATATTCATATTATAGTGAAGATCAGGTGGCACCTCTCGCCCGGAGACGTAGGTCGTAAGACCGAACTTCGACAACAACTCCATGTGTCATTTCTCTCCTTCTCAACTTTCTAATCTCTAACTCTACAAACAATCCAATTCAATCAAGGCTGTGGGGTGGGATTCTCGATCAAGGCGGCTCGGAAATTTCCCCCCACAATCTTGCCCGATTGAGGATCCTCCTCGTAATCGGAGTACAATACCTCGTTAAATTTATACCGGGCCTGCAGTCGATGGAGGAGGTTGGCGTTGCCGTGACGAACGGGGCAGTTCGAAAACTGCTTCCACGATTGGGTGCCGCACGTCAGCTCCAAGAATAGATTATCCAGGGCCCCGACCCGATCGGACGTCCAAGCAAAGGCTCCCCCGGCGGAATACAACTCGATCTCTTTGTGTACCTGATTCCGAGGAGTCTCAGACACTGAGAGAGAGGTCCATGCACCGGAAACCGATATTGGCCAGTCGGTGTAGAGCTTGTCGGAGCCAACGATGTCGACGATCGGGCGAAGAGCGGAGATGCCGGTCAGATTGAAGAATGGACTATCCTTCCTCGAAGCCCACTTGTAGTGGTAGAAGAAATAGCCCAACTCAATTCTCGCCTCCTCACCTTCGGGGATGCTGGAGTAGCAAGCCTTCAGCTCCTCTTGGAAATCGGACTCGATGCGGCAGAATGCGTAGATAATCCTCCACGCATTCCAGGAAATCTGTCTGGGGCAAAGTCCGGAGGTATTCAGCAACCTCGCGGCAAACGGCAGCAGTGGGAGGCGCAGTCCGCAGTTCAACTGGCCGATGGTGACTATCGTCCCCATCACTTGCTCCTTGCTGGCGATCGAAGTGAAGACTGTCCGCTTGTCGATGCCAAATACAGATTGAACTCCAGGAAGAGATGGTCGGACCTTCCCCTCCGTGAAGAAGGACAACAGTCTCTGCCACTTCGCCCTCTTCACATCAATGAGTTTGCCACCGGTGTTATACACATACTCGGGCTCCTGGGACAGCGGCATCAGAGGCGCCATAACAAATCTTGCCTTGGGGATGTGCTCCGGCCTTGACGGTGCAGTAGCAAAACCCACTCCCTTGTGCCTCTTGCCCAACTCACCAAGCTCGCCCTTGCCCTTGCCATGGCCTTTTTGCACAGGCGACACCTCAGCTCTCTCCTTCCCCTTCCTCTTCGAAGGGACAAAATTCTTGATCTTGATCGGGCCAGAAGAAAAGGCCATTTCAACCGATCGGGAGGTTGCAAAGAATAGAAATTCGGGAGCAAAGAGTTCTGGACTTCGAAAAATTCTGGAAGCGTGAGGCAGAAATGAATCCAGAATGAGCTTATGTACCCCGGAGAACTGGCACGAAGATCGAGAAGACACATGGCATCTCCAGGTCAAATCCTGTGTTTTCTAAAGTGACACGTGGCGTCAATCCGTAGCAAGCGCTCTTCCAGGCAAAACGTCGGAACCAGACGAAGCGTCGAACCGCATGGACCGCCGATCTATACGAACCGTCGGTCCAAGCGATCCGATGGTCCAAGCGAACCGCCGGCTCAGAAGAATCACCGGCCCAGATGAACCGCCAACTCAAGCAACGCAATCATCCTAGAGCGCGATTCGAAGACTTTGCCCGTTCGATAGGCAGACGATCGGGTAAATTTATCAAAGGATTGGGCAAAATACAGGCTCTTTTGCCCAATCGCCTCAGCATCGATGGATCAACCGATCGGTCAAACTTGATCGATCGGTCAAGTTCAACCAATCGGTCGAATTTCTACTGAATCGGGCAAAAAACCAAGAGTTTTTAACCGATCACTTCAACCTCGACCGGTTGAACTTAACCGATCGGTCAAACTTGATCGATCGACCAAGTTCAACCGATCGGTCGAATTTCTACTAAATCGGGCAAAAACCAAGGATTTTTGACCAATCACTTCAACCTCGATCGGTTGAACTTAACCGATCGGTCAAACTTGATCGATCGGTCAAGTTCAACCGATCGGTCGAATTTCTACTGAATCGGGCAACAACCAAAGGTTTTTGACCGATCACTTCAACCTCGACCGGTTGAACTTAACCGATCGGTCAAACTTGACCGATCGGCCAAGTTCAACCGATCGATCGAATTTCTACTGAATCGGGCAAAAACCAAGGGTTTTTGACCGATCACTTCAACCTCGACCGGTTGAACTTAACCGATCGGTCAAACTTGACCGATCGGTCAAGTTCAACCGATCGGTTGAATTTCTACTGAATCGGGCAACAACCAAGGGTTTTTGACCGATCACTTCAACCTCGACCGGTTGAACTTAACCGATCGGTCAAACTTGACCGATCGGCCAAGTTTAACCGATCAGTCGAATTTCTACTGAATCGGGCAAAAACCAAGGGTTTTTGACCAATCACTTCAACCTCGATCGGTTGAACTTAACCGATCGGTCAAACTTGACCGATCGGTCAAGTTCAACCGATCGGTCAAATTTCTACTGAATCGGTCAAAAACCAAGGGTTTTTGACCGATCACTTCAACCTCGACCTGTTGAACTTAACCGATCGGTCAAACCTGACCGATCGGTCAAGTTCAACCGATCAGTCGAATTTCTACTGAATCGATCAAAAACCAAGGGTTTTTGACCGATCACTTCAACCTCGACCGGTTGAACTTAATCGATCGGTCAAACTTGACCGATCGATCAAGTTCAACCAATCGGTCGAATTTCTACTGAATCGGGCAAAAACCAAGGGTTTTTGATCGATCACTTCAACCTCGACCGGTTGAACTTAATCGATCGGTCAAACCTGACCGATCGGTCAAGTTCAACCGATCAGTCGAATTTCTACTGAATCGGTCAAAAACCAAGGGTTTTTGACCGATCACTTCAACCTCGACCGGTTAAACTTAACCGATCGGTCAAACTTGATCGATCGGTCAAGTTTAACCGATCGGTCGAATTTCTACTGAATCGGGCAAAAACCAAGGGTTTTTGATCGATCACTTCAACCTCGACCGGTTGAACTTAACCGATCGGTCAAACTTGACCGATCGGTCAAGCTCAACCGATCGGTCGAATTTCTACTGAATCGAGCAAAAACCAAGGGTTTTTGACCGATCACTTCAACCTCGACCGGTTGAACTTAACCGATCGGTCAAGTTCAACCGATCGGTCAAATTTCTACTGGATCGGTCAAAAAACTATGTTTTTTGACCGATCACTTCGACTCTGACCGGTTGAACTTAACCGATCGGTCAACTTTGACCGATCAATCAAAAACTGATCGATCAGTCCTTTGACGCTGACACTCGACAAGCTTCTTTGCATTTCATAATAGGGGGTCGTTAGTTTTGCACCAAGAATCCAAGCCAGCCAGGGTGGCCTCTAGCTAACTTGGAGGGGGTAACTGTGGGTGCAAATTTTGGCAGAGAGATCTACAAACCACGGGACCCACCGACCCTGCCTGGTGGGTCCACGAGGACTACCGCGGGACCCACCGACCCTGCCTGGTGGGCCCACGAGGACTATCGCGGGACCCACCGGCCCTGCCTGGTGGGCCCACGAAGACTACTGCGGGACCCACCGGCCCTGCCTGGTGGGCCCACGAGGACTACCGCGGGACCCATCGGCCCTGCCTGTGGAATCCCCAGGAGATAGCCACGGGACCCACCAGCCCTGCCTGGAGATTCTTCCAGAAGCGACCAGAAACCGCCATTTACCCCCAGATTCACCCCTTAGAAATTCTATAAATAGCAGAGCCTTCTGAAGAAATGGGGATCCAAGTTTTGAGATCCAGATTTCAGTTTCAAAACCAGAGCTCTGGAATTCCAGTTTCTACCCCTTCAACTCTCCTTGATCTTCTTCTTGTCCCTGAAGAGATCGGAGAGACTAAAGTGACACTCGGCCTGTCGAGGTCACTTCAAGAAAAGTGTTAGTCAATTCGGGTTGCTCCCTATAGCACGGAGACGTAGGCTTCGGCTGAACTCCGAAATCACCTCTCGTGTTAAAATCTCTCTGATTGCCTCTCTCTGTTTGCTTACTGAAAGAGCTAACTCGAAGTCACTAAGGCCCCAGCCTTCAAACATACCTTCCAATCAACAGATCGAACAACGATCTTCGACTTCAACTTCGATCGACTAGTGAGGTGAAGTCTTCGGATCGGCACGAAGATTTTTCCCCCACACACGAAGGTATGATCTCCAACATGTAGATCTAGCATAGATAGAACATGCATGCATGCTAGATTGTTCTTTCGCATTAGATCAACATTAGGGGTTCGCGTAGTTGCCATACTAGATTCATACACGCACGTGTAGATCGTTTCAATGAAAATTTTGATATGTAACGCACATCGCTCACGGTCTTCAGACCTTAACTTTGCTTCCGCTCCGGGCCTCTACTATGGATTTATTTCCAACACCAAAGGTTGACACAACAATCAAACAAGGTTTAGGTGGGATTCTAAGGCTTTCTACAAATATGGCAAAAGGGGAAAGAGGGAATGAGAGAATGTAGACTTAGCAGTTGTCGAGGCTTGTGCTAGCACAATGCCCTAAAAGCTATTTTGCTGCCTCGGTTCATGCTTGAAGACCCTTGACATGGCACGTCCCAGAAATCTGAATATCGATCCCTGGGGTGTGAGGTGAGAAAGGATGGGATTTTGGGTCTGCTCAATTATTTACACCAATTTGGGTTCTCACTGGACTTCTTCTACGCTCGCTAATATGAAAAACAAGGAGGAGGGAGAAACAAGAGGGGAATCTTTTAAATTTGATTTATCGAAAATATTTTTATTAAGAAGCAAAGAAAGAGAAATGTCAATAGAGAGAAGACATTATCTAGTCAGGTTGACCTTCAAAAGTCATATCCTCTCAGTATGTGTGAACTGTCAGTGCCACTACATGCTGACAGGAGTCTATCTGAGGGAGCACGAGGCTCAAGTCTCCTACGGCTAGCCAAGTAGTATCACCCTCTCCCTAACACTCAGGTGTACTAGTCTAGGGTTCCTATCTATAGAGTTAATCAATTTAGTCATTTATATGTACTTATATTTTCATCATGATCTATCCTAGGCTTGGGGCCTTGAGGAGAGGCATACCCAAAAGAATTCAGCTGGAACCATTGCAACTACAACCATAGAATACTAACTAACTAACTAATAAAAACTCTTATTCCAACACAATTATAATGTCTGAAAAGAAAAGACTACAAGACGAACGTATTAAGCAAAAAGGCAAAGCTGCAACTCTGACTCCGTCTCTGGACTCCTACTGCTACTCCTGAGCCTCCGGACCTGCAACTGAGCCTACTCTTGGAAAAGAGTAGCCCCCAATGAAAAATTAGAAGATTAGCCAAATTAATGGCTAGTGACATTCTAATAGTCTTTAATAATATGAGACAACTAATCTTAATAAATTAAGATAAGATCTATTAGTTCTAGTAGGATCAATGTTTGCAGATTGATATCTAAACCTTTCAGTAGTCTATATTCATATGCAATTCCTACTGTCACTAGGTTATCTAACATAAAGTCCATTCAATGTTCTACAGCATTAAAGAACAAATTAAATAAGACATTCATCTAAAGTCACGAGGTCAGCATGTAAATAGTCACACAATTCTAAATTCATATACAGATGAAACACACTCTATTAAAATGTGAACCCTAGATATTTTGTTCATCTTGCCCCCGGTTGGGCATTACTATAGGGCCTTTTATTTTGATATAGAGGACCAACTCTCTCGCCGTGCATCCACTAACACCATGCACTAGTCACCCAGATGATCATAAGGGGTTTCCCATCTTTCACGGTAGAGCTCTACCGCCCAACTTGCTTTACGATAGGGACTTCGACTCCCCAGGATAAGGTTGCTAGGCCAATCCCTACTCGAGGGCACCTCCTATTAGCTTTCCACAACCCTTGCCCGTGACCCCTAACCTACTTAACTTCGGCTGTACGCGCAGGATGGTTCACGGCCCTTGTGCGCACGGGGTCCCTAAGCTCTAACCAGGTAGATTCACATATAACATCTTTCAACATATACACTGAAGCTACAAAAAGTCTATTTAATGCTTAACAATTTTCAACAATTTACCCCTGGTCCCGTACTCCTCTTGCAATCCATGCGATATGATATAATAAATAAATAAAGTAAGACACTCATCCCGGTGACCCATGTGCTAGGGTTGCCATACTCCTCTCAGGAGGGTGGGCTCCGATAATTATTAGTTATTCAATTTATTGTTTAATTTAAGGGAATCCTAATTACGGTGTCCATACAATCAAAAGCAATCATTATTATTATTATTTTATTAATATTTTAAGCATGCATCATCGGAGTCGCGACTCCGCATGCAAGGCGGGGTCCACTTGACCACATGCGACGATGCCCGACGGGACCCGCATACAGTGTCATGGACACCTACCCTTAGTTATTCTCATTTTCCACTATTAAAAACCACGCAAGGGTAGTAGATGTCACCTGACTAGCGCACATAACTCCTGCTAGTTGCCTCTGATCCGTCTCCGCTGGATCACCATAATCATGGTTTGATAACAAACACAGATCTATATCACAACTCTATCAATTAAAACAAAATACTCTACGATGAGGGTTCTATGCCAAGGATAGTTGGGCACCCTCGATAGGGGACCAACATTGAGTCGACAGCGCACAAATTCGTGCGACTGAAGAACTCAAACCTAAACAATACTAGGTCAATTAAGTAATCAAAAGTTAAACCTACTCATCTAATCGGGCTCGAAGAACCCTTTCCAATGGTTCCAGTTTCGCTGGAATCAGACTTCGGTCGAAGGTTTTAGGGTCGAACCGGTGAAAATCGGTCTATGATCGGTTCAATAGGGTAGAAGGGTCTCTAGGGTCCCAAACTAGGTTCAATACATCAGCCTCGATGATCTAATCATGATGCCACTGGTTTCGTCCAATTCTGAGATCGGACGGAGAATTGGCAGTCGAACCACGGTACCGCGATAAGATCGGGCCCAAGGATAAAACAGGATATTAAATAGTATAATTTCTATGATAAACTATGTCTAACAGGTAGTATTTTCTGAGCCGATCGAAATGGCGCTGGTTTCATCCAATTCCGAGTTCGGACGGAGAAATGGCAGTCGAACCAAAATTGACTGGTTCACGGGTCTGGTTCAGGTGAACCAGACCGATTCACTGTGTGGATCGGGTCGGGTCTGCAAAGGTCGGGTCGGGTCTGCAGTAGGTCTACCGGGTTGGGTCCAGGGTTAAACAGATCGGGTCTGGGGTTCCCTAACAAGGGAAATTATATATTTGCCCCCCCCCAACTCCATCTTATCCACGAGACCAGCGGCGGGCTGGTTCCTGCGCGACAGCGGCCGACGGGAGGGGCGGCCTGGAGCGGCGGCGAGCGCTCGGTCGGCCTCTCCCGCACCACCCCCATAGAGGAGGCGCAGGGGGAGGCCGGCGGAGCGGCCGTCGGAGCCCGAGAGCTCAGCCGGAGGGGGCTTCACGAGGGGGTTGGTCGGAGGTCGGTGGTCGCCGAGGAGGGGCTCAATACGGCAACGGTATCCGCCCGTGCGGGCCGCGGCAAGGGAGGAGGAAGGGGGTCGCGGAGGAGGAGGGTGGCTGACCTAGGGGTGTCGGTGTGCTCGCCGGTGCTCTGGCGAGGGGCGGGTCGGGATGCTCCAATCTCCCTCGATCTCTACTCCTACTCTCTCTCTCTGTCTCGTTCTCTCTCTCTCTCTTCCTCTCGTTCTCTCTCTCTTTCTCTATTTCTCTCATTCTCTCTCTCTCTCTCTCTCTCTCTCTCTCTCTCTATATATATATATATATATATATATATATATATATATATATATATATATATATATATATATATATATATATATATATATATATATATATATATATATATATATATATATATATATATATATGTGTGTGTGTGTGTGTGTGTGTGTGTGTGTGTGTGTGTATCTCTCTCTAGGTCGGTAAAGAGATGGGGTAGGGGGATAGGGTCGGTTAAGGCCTTCCGGATAAGGGGGAGGGGATTATTATTGAGGAAAGATTCGACTCGATCCTCTCGAATCAAGCCCGATCCTCCCATCCGAATTTTGGATTTTAAATCCCGGGGAGGCCGATCGAGAGGGTCTAAACCCAACTAAAGGTTTGGGAGAAAGGTCTTAGGGCTGATCAGGCTCGGTCCCGAGCCCTGAACCGGGCTCGGTTGGAATCCGGGTACGATTCGTCCACTAACCGAGTTAAAAAGAATAATCATCCATAACTATCAAACCGCAAGTCAGAATAGAGCTCGAGAGGATTCGTTGGAAATGTCTCATCAACAAAAATGCGTCAGCGTGTGGTACATAATTTTTCTGACTTCTGGATCTCCCGAAAAGAAGAAAAGACTCCAAAACTCAAATTAGCAATAACTATTCACTCGGGTGTCGGATCGACCCTAACTTAGGCTCATTGGAAGGCTCTCTCAGAGCCTCATCTATTGTATCTTGTTTCGTTACGATCCGATCACCCGATCTCTTGTGGAAAATAAAACGGCTTTGACTATCGACCAATTATCATTTTTCTAGGGTTTATCTGTCGGGCTGCCGAAACTGGCTGCGCATACACCTAATCGTTGCACGGAACGCATCATCGTGACATGCTCGAAGTTATGGAGAATGTGAACGTAAAACATCCCATAGGTTTACGATCCATTTATTTGGAAAAAGCCCAAGGAAAATATCTTGCTGTAAAAAGACGAAACTAGCCATGGAGGATTTCTATTATTCTCAAATCTAACACCACAGGTGTTACAGACGAGCGCTCCCTAGGGTATAACAACTGGCTTCCTCTTCAGTACCGATGGGTACCCTTTGGGACTCTCAGCGTGCTCCAGACAGCAACTGAATCACGAACGAGGGAGAAAAAAACAGAGAGAGTGGAGAGAGCTCTTGGCTTTTGGTGTGTGTTGTCTGGCTTCACTAGACCCTCTCTAATATGGAGGTCCTTAGCCGTAACGTTCCCCCACTCACAGCCCATTGCATGCAGCAACGTTTTCCGTACTAAAGAGAATTAACTGCTTTGTCGGGTGTAACGATTGCATGCAACAGTGCAGAGGTCCAGGTTCAATGAACCTAGCTTAGCCACATGAAATGTGCAACCGTAGAAATAACTCCAATAAAAATTAAAATTCAATGTAAAAAGAGGCCCAAAGCCCAAGTCCATTCGCGTCACGTGGCTCGCGAGCCGAGGTCTTGGCCCGACCCGACTTGGCTATGGCATGATTCTTGGGAAGCTACAAAGCCCAATGGAGAAAAATCTATTAAATATGCATTAAAGGTTCTCCCCCCGAGCAATATGAAACTAAACATAAAAATCGATTTTTTCATTCTTTTATCAAAACCAATTTTTGTAACAAACCTCCTAAAGTTTTATCTTACAACGTAGTGCATTCCACGACTAAGTAACTAGTTACTAGTAAATTTGAAGATTTACTTGGAAGTATTTTATTTTCGGGTTACCACCATTGTTAGATTTACTTGGAAGATTACATCATTATTATTATAAATTATAAATTAAAATTTATACACTTCTTTAATAGATAGATTTAGCGTGATATCAAAACCAACCGAATCCGACCCGATGCATCCATTAAACGAGCCTAAATATGCGCCCGATCTTATAGTTCCGGCTCGATTCCAAACCCGTCGAAAGTCAAGTGAATTTGGGCATGGAGGTAGGAAGATCCGACCCGATTTAACTCGGTATATTATTGTATTTGTGAGCCCTCCCAAAATGCGGTAATAACCATGAAGGGCAGCAGAGGACTAAATAAAAATTGGGAATAGGGATTAGGGTTTTCCCAGAGGGCAATGATGTAATAGTGGTGGGGCTGGCTCATCGTGTTGACCTAAATACCCTCTTTTGGCCCTCCGCCGCTATCTCCACCCCCCTCCTTTCCCAAACCCCTCTTCTGCCCTTTTGCCCCTGCAACTCCCCTCCCCTCTCCCTCCCTGCCCTTCGCCTACTATTTCTCTCTCCCCGCTGCCCTCCTCCCTCCTTTCAAACCCTCACTCCCTCGCGCCCAATTACCCGCCAAAACCCACCTCCCCCCCTCCCTCTCCCCCCTTTTGAAGAAGAGCTAAAACCCATCAAGCAAACCCTAGCTCGGTTCGGCTAGATCTCCGCGCGGTTCCGGTTGCTCCTCGGGAATTCCTTTGTGGGTTTTGTTCCCGCGGCTCCCTTCTCCGATTCCCCTCTGGAAAGCAGGGATTTTGCCGAGCTCTCTCGTGGCCGGCGCGCGCTTCATCACTCCACGCAGAGAGAGGTATGCTTGCTTTGGCACCGTTTTCCTCGAATCGGGCTTCTTTGTGAATCTTGTGCGAAAGATCTGGAGGAAATCGTGGATTCCTGTTATGCAAACATGGTGTGCGGAGCATGAGGATTCGTCTTCTGTTCTGTATCCGGGCTGTGTTCAAGATTCGATCTTGATCTGGGGGCTGCTTCTTATCGAATTGTGAATCCATGGCGAACCATGATTTGGTTCTTGGGCAGAACCCGGATTTAGCACTCGGCCAGAACCACGACCTGGTTATCGGGCAGAGCCATGGCTTGGGGCTCGGGCAGAGGCACGACCTCGGCCTGGGGCACGCCCAAGACCACGAGCTCGGCCTCGGGATGGCCCACGATCATGATCTTGGCCTCGGGCATCCTCACGACAGCGGACTGGTTCTGGGGCACCACCATCCTGATCATGACCATGATCACAGCAATGAACTTGCTCTGAGCCAGAGCCATGACCCCGATCCGGATGCCCTTGATACGCAGAACCATGACTTGGGTATATCGGACAACCATGAAGTGTCCCTTGCAGAAGAAACCCATGAGCTCGCCGTCGACCAGAACCTGGACCAGTTGTCCATCGATCAGGCACAGGAGCTCGCCCTTCAGCCCAACCTTGACATGTCGCAGGCTCTAGTAGTCCCCTCCGTCCTGCAAACACGAGTACTTGTCGCCAGCTCTAGCCATCAGGTCGCTGTCGGCCAGGAGTTCCCGGATGTCAAGAGCTGCCGGAGGGCTCTACGAGATGCTGCGATAGCTTGCCATTTCGAAATACAGACGGTGAAGTCGGACAAGACCCGCTTCACTGCCAAGTGTGCGGCCGAGGGCTGCCCGTGGCGCATCCATGCTGCGAAGCTCCCTGGCGTGCCCACTTTCACGATCAGGACCATCCAAGACACTCACACTTGCAGTGGAATCAACCATCTCGGTCATCAGCAGGCGTCGGTTCAGTGGGTTGCGAGTTCTGTCGAGGAGCGGCTTCGTGAGAATCCGCACTACAAGCCCAAGGAGATCTTGGAAGAGATACATCGGATGCATGGTATCACTTTGTCCTACAAGCAGGCCTGGAGAGGGAAGGAGCGGATCATGGCCTCCGTTCGTGGGTCATTTGAGGAAGGGTATCGTCTCCTACCGCAATACTGCGAGCAAGTCAAAAGGACAAACCCGGGGAGTATCACATCAGTGTATGGAAATCCAGAGGACAATTGTTTCCGTCGCCTTTTCATTGCATTTTATGCTTCGATATATGGTTTCGTTAATGCATGTCGTCCATTAATCGGACTCGACAGGGCTACTCTGAAAAGTAAATATCTTGGGACCTTGCTTTTGGCTACTGGGTTTGATGGAGATGGTGCTTTGTTTCCTATAGCATTTGGGGTGGTGGATGAGGAAAGCGATGAGAACTGGATTTGGTTCTTATCTGAGCTGCATGTCTTGCTGGAGGCTAACACGGAGAACATGCCGAGGCTCACAATCCTGTCGGATAGGCAGAAAGGTATTGTCGATGGAGTAGACTTCAACTTCCCGACTGCATTCCATGGTTTCTGTATGCGCCATCTCAGCGAGAGTTTCCGCAAAGAATTCAGCAATACTATGCTCGTCAACCTCCTATGGGAAGCCGCCCATGCTCTCACCGTTATCGACTTTGAAGCCAAGATACTAGAGATTGAAGAAATATCTCAGGAGGCCGCTTACTGGATCCGACGCATCCCTCCTCGTCTCTGGGCAACGGCTTATTTCGAGGGGACTCGATACGGGCACCTGACAGCGAATATAGTGGAGTCACTGAATAGCTGGATACTCGAAGCTTCTGGGCTCCCCATAGTTCAGATGATGGAGTGCATCCGGCGGCAGTTGATGACCTGGTTCAACGAACGCCGCGAGACGAGCTTGCAGTGGACAACGATCCTCGTGCCCTCGGCTGAACGGCGTGTGTCTGATGCTGTAGAACGTGCACGTGGCTATCAAGTTGGACGTGCAAACGAAGCGGAGTTTGAAGTTGTTTCCCCCCACGAGGCAACGAATATCGTGGATATTCGCAACCGGTGCTGTTTGTGTCGCGGGTGGCAGCTCTATGGCTTGCCTTGCGCGCATGGCGTCGCGGCTCTCCTTTCCTGCCGGCAGAACGTTCATCGGTACACCGAGAGTTGCTTCACCGTTGCGACGTATCGGAAGACCTATTCGCAGACGATTCATCCGATTCCGGATAAGAGCCTTTGGAAGGAGTTAGCGGATGGAGCTCAGAATGGGGAGAATAGACTTGAGGTAATCATAAATCCGCCCAAGTCCCTCAGGCCTCCCGGAAGGCCACGGAAAAAGAGGGTTCGGGCGGAGGACCGTGGCCGGGTGAAGCGCGTTGTGCATTGTAGCCGTTGCAATCAAACCGGTCATTTCAGAACTACATGTGCAGCACCTATATAACTGCTTGGAATTGGAATCCCTGTTGCCACTCTGGTGGGAGCAAGGTGTATGAAAAGTTAGGTCTATTTAATGTATGTGAGCTTGTGTCGAAGTGGTCTCTTGCAATAATTCTTCTATATGTTTCTTCCTTCCCTTGGTTCGAAAGGGGTGTGCTCGATTTTCCAATCTTTTCTCAGGCAAGTTCTAGGTCGAATAATATTATGATCTTCAGCTTCTGTTCAGTTTGTCGTATTCCTATGTAGAGGTCATTGTACAGCATAATATAATATTCACTATTTTTGCGATTGCTCAACAGTAGGGATATTTCTTGAACCGAAAGCTATATTCTCGATGTTTGTGCTCATCCTTGCTTTTTTTAGTTCAATGAATAAAATATGTTATGTTTCAATCCTTCCATCAAGGTATGTGAGTTTTGCAGCACTTGTAAAGAATATCCTCAGAACTTTGTTCAGTTATATGTTTATCGTGTTTATGATTGACTCATCTTAGCTGGCCAACCAAAGGCTCACCTGCGGGTTTCAACTGCCAAATGTTCTTCAGGAATTTCAGCTGGAGGTTATTATTGGACAGTCGACGCCCCATTCTTCATTGTAAGTTCATGATTCTCATCTTTGCTAGTTGGATATGAGATGCCAATACAGCTCATTATGCATTCATGTCATGTATTGTGAATGTTCACCATCTTTTTTTTTCTTGATCAAAGATGGAGTTCTAGTGTGTTTCATTTTTTAATTCAAGTTCTTGTATTATTGTAACTTTGCAGTGTTTATGCAGAGCATGGTTCGAAATTTATATTTCGACCAATATTTCGACACTCCAGGTTATGAAAATATTTCGACAATATGGAAATATTACATTTTTATAGAAACAGTGGAAGTATTGATTGTTTGATGGAATTTTTCAATAAAACACTACATAGTCATAAATCAAGCGTGGATACACACTTTGCAACACTTAGTTTCTACCCTAAAGTATATGCCAAGAACTAAACAAATATTATGCCCCCCCCCCCCCCCCCCCCCCCCCCCCCCCCCCAGTGCCCCCACTGCCCCCAAAGCAACAAAAACACATAACCACATGTCGTAGATTATTGAGAGAAAAGGTACTGCCACCGTCCTATTAAAAAAGCAGATCTTGTGAGATTTTGTCAAAATAAATTTTGCTATTTGGCAATAGGAACCCGTGGGAATTTGTTTCCGTCCGTCTATTTGTCGTCCCATGTGCGGTAGACGGTAGTTCATGATATCTCACAAAATATCGCCCTTGGAAATATTTCGGTCGATATTTCGCGAGAAATCACGATTTGGCTACGGTTTTCAAATCGGATGAGATTGCGGGAATATTTCATTTCGGTCCCTCAGAAGAAATGTTTTGATTTTTAGTACCTTTATGTTGAGTCATGCATGCCTATCTATTCTGTATCCATGTTCTGCAAGCTCTGTTTGTTTCCCTATTTGATTGTGGAGCTGCTAAGCATATCATTGTTTGTCTGCATTTCGCCCCCTATGTCAACTTTTTATCCCGAAATACCCTTGCCCTAGTAAGCACAGGTTAAATATTTGGAAAATCGTTTCTTATTGGAAATTGCTAACGGTATTTTGGGAATAATAGTTGACGGAGGGAGCGAAGCGCAGTCAGAGCATAGTTCAACGGCTCATATTGTTCAAACAGAAAGTTGAGGCACCAATACGAAATGGGGTGTATAGCCCTAATTTTTATGGTTAATCTATAGTGATCTGCATGTAAAGGTGGAAATCACCTAACCAGCAACATTACGAATGGATGTCCATGATCGCTGCTTATGATGAGTAAGGTGCAATCAAAATGTTTTGACTCTTTCTAGAGTGAGGAAAGGCTAGACCTACACCCCGGCTTGATGGCAATTGAAGACGTCCCACGTCTGAATATCTGAATGCTAACTATACCTGTACCTCTGTGCAGGAAGCAGCCAGTAGAGTCAGGAGAGGCGGCGGGTGCAGGATGGGTCTTCAGGAACGATACGGGGGAGGTCATCCTTGCGGATTGCTGCTATCGTACCAGGTCGGCGGCGAATCTGGTGGTCGCGGTGGTGGATCTAATCATCATCGATTGCCACGGGATGATGGTGACTCTTTGGGTCTCCCGGGCAAATCACTTGTGCTGCAAGGCTAAAAGCGCGGCGGACTGGCTTGCATTGTAAGGCGGCGGACTGGCTTGCCATGTAAGGCAAACTCAGACTTAGCTAGTGTTGAATGCAGTCTCTGTTCCTTCAGCTGGTGTCGATAAGCTTGTATTTTCAGTTGTAGGATGTATCTGTTCACCCAAAAAACAAAAGGGGACTTGGTGAACGGTCCAAAACAGGAGATCCCTTTAAGCCAAAGGATAGAGGATGAAGATACCCAAATTTTGATTTGTATGTTGCTCTCTAAACTAAACCTAAAACCTAAACCTAATTGTAAAACCTAAGATCTACAGGTAATGAGGTGAATCCTAGGTTTAATACTAAATCTAATCCGAACCCTTTTTTGTTTTTGGTACATTTCAAAGGGGAGGTCACAAACGGACCTCCGGGAGGCGCCACATGCTGGTGCTGCATAGAGACCACCACCAGGTGGGGGAAGATGAAGATGATCGCCACACAAACGGGATATAGATCACCAAAAGGCAAGGACATTGTCATTAGCTACGCACACCACGTCACCACCACGACCAACCCAAAACCCCCCAAAACAAGGGGAAAGATGGATCGGAAAATACAAAGTCCAGAAAAAACCAAAAGAAAAACATGTAAACAACAAAAAAAAAACACAAAAAAAAAAAATGGTGATCACTGCACAATCCAGCCAACCGGTGAATCATGGTGGAGTCACCAAGAGCCATCGTCCTGTGGTCGATGAGCCGACTTCACCGCACCGTCAGGAGCCGCTTGCCGGTCGGAGGAGGTGCCCTGGACAACCACCGGCAAAGATTCTCACGCTGGGGCCAGATCCAACTGTCCGTCCGCACCCAACAAAAGATCCGACCTTGCCGTCGAAAGTGGGTAGTTGATCAAGCAGAAGGAAACGTCGAGCAACACCAAAGATGCGAGCACAAAAACCCGGTCGGCCGAAGAATCCCTACTTACAACGGGGAGGAAGAGGGGCCAGATCCCACCCTCGACTCGACACGCCGAAAACCCAAGTCCTGGACTCCTCGACGCCACCGGCAGTAGCCGAGGAGGCCAGGAATCCATCGAAGGAAGCCCTAACCCTAGAGGGGAAAAGGGGGAGGAAAAGAGGGGCTCTCCTTTCGTGGACCATAATAATCTGAACCCTAAAACCTAAGATCTACTGGCCATGCAGTGAACCCTAGACCAAATCTAAAATCTAAGATCTATAGGACATGGGGTAACCGTAGACCTAATCCTAAAACCCAAACCCTAACCCTAGATCTGATCTTAAATCTAATCTGAAGCCATCGCTCCCTCTTGTCTCTGTTGTTCCTCGTCGCCGCGATGGCGGCGGTGAGCAGCTACAACTCATGCAGTCGCCGCTGTCAATCGTACTCGCCGCTGCTGCCGACCCTGTTGCTCGTCACGCCGCTATCGCTCACCATCGATGTTGCTATTGCCGGCTGCTTGAGAGAGCATGAAAGAGAGAGAATGGAGGGGGATAGTTTTGGATTTATAAAAAAGATTTGGAACCTCCCCTTAAAAAGAAAGGTTAGACCTAGCAACGCCTATACCAAATCGGCTGATTCAGCTACAGAGGACGTGAAGGAGCAATCACCGAAGAGTCTTGTACAGAAAATGCTGTAGAGTCCAAATCTCATCCAGTTGGTGGGCCCAGGTCGGTGGGCCTGGTGAGAACCATAGCTGCACGCAGTCTGCTGGAGTGGGTGGGCTGGAGTGCGATTCACTTTTGGGTCGCCAGCCATCGTGCGGCTGTGATGCACACAGGGCCTACCAACCCATGCCATTCGAATGACTTAAAATAGTCACCGGCCGTGGTTTGGGATCCAGTCATCGTCACCCAATCCAGAACCATCCATGGAGATGAAAATAACATATGATGGACGGACCCGAACCGACTAAGTTAAGTGCTTTAAATGTAGGGCTGACAACGGTGCGGTTTTGGACAAAATCGGAACCACACCGCGACGGTGTACCATTATGTAAAACCAAAACCGCACCATACGGTACGGTACGCCGCGGTTTATCATTATAATAGTCTAAACGGTGCAGCTTTATACGATTTTGGTCAAAACCAAAACACTGCTACACCGAAATAGAAAACCGAAACCACACCACACCGCTATGGTTTTATATTTTGGTAAACCAAAACCGCATCAAGCGGTGCGGTTTACCACGGTTTTCGATTTTAAACCGCACCACTGTCATCCCCATTTAAATGCCATTGGGTCGATCTGGCATTTTAGTGATTAGACAGGCTGGCAGCATGGTTGTTTTGGTTTTTACCATGACATAAAATTTCTAATACGATGTGATAATTTACAGCACAGCTTTTTCAAGGGGCAGCCTGTAAGTCGTACATTGAGGATACCTAAGTTAATACTATGAAGGGGCAACCCATTAAAATCATATTTTATCTAAGGCAACACTAATATAAGAACTTCATAAAATTTTAATTTTACCCTTCTCTTCATCCCCTTCCTCCACCATGGTCAGCCTGTGCATGCCATCAGCCGCCTTGCCTTCCTCCTCCCTCCCTCGCTCCTTACTCTATCTGAAACAGTGACTCAACTATTATAGCACGTGTCTCTCTGTATCTTATTCAGCCATTGTAGGCCGAATGCTGTGGGGGAAAATCTTCGTGCCGACCCGAAGACTCTCGCAGCACCAGTCAATTGAAATTGAAGTTGACGTCGAAGATTGTTGTTCGATCTGTTGATTGAAGTTGAAGCCTTTGATATGTAAACAGAGAGATGCAATCAGAGAGATTGTTGACACAAGATGTGATCTCGGAGTTCAGCCGAAGCCTACGTCTCCGTGCTATAGGGAGCAACCCGAATTCACTAACACTTTTCTCGAAGTAACCTCGACAGGCCGAGTGTTACTGCAGCCTCTTCGATCTCTTCAAAGACAAGAAGAGGATCAAGGAGAGGTGAAGGGTGAGGGGATAGAAATTTCAGAGCTCTAGTGTCTGAAAATCAGAACTGGAAATCAGATTCTGGATCTGAGATCGGATCCTTTTACATTCGAAGGCTCTGCTATTTATAGGATTCTCTGGTGGTAAATGGCGGTTTTTCTGCTGTCGTATCTGTGGATCTTTTAGGTAAGGCTGGTGGACCCCGCTGCCGTCTCCTGGGGGACTCCACAGGCTCCTGGGCCCATCAGGCAGAGCCGGTGGGTCCAGCTGTTTGCAGACTTCTTGCCAAAGGGAGTCCACCAGGCAGGGCCGGTGGGTCCCGCTGTAGTCTCCGGGGGCCCACCAGGCAGGGCCGGTGGGTCCCGCTGTGGTATCCGGGGGCCCACCAGGCAGGGCCGGTGGGTCCCGCTGTGGTATGCCCACCAGGCAGGGCCGGTGGGTCCCGCTGTGGTATCCGGGGGCCCACCAGGCGGGGCCGGTGGGTCCCGCTGTGGTATCCGGAGGCCCACCAGGCAGGGCCGGTGGGTCCCGCTGTGGTATCCGGGGGCCCACCAGGCAGGGCCGGTGGGTCCTGCTGTGGTATCCGGGGGCCCACCAGGCAGGGCCGGTGGGTCCCGCTGTTTGCAGACTTCTTGCCAAAATTTGCACCCACAAATGCTACTATTAGACCATTCAATTGTCGGAGGCCGAGTGATCGATAGTGGCCTAGTGCACACTATTTAGGCATCAGAGGCCAAGTATCTCTACAATGCATTCAACCATTGGAGGCCGAATAATCAACGGTGGGCGAATGTTACTACAATGCACTTGGTCTTCTTAGGCCAAATGGGTTGTAGAATCACTCAGCTTGAAATGGCATAATGTATACGGAAAAAGGGAAGGAGGAGGAAGAGGGACGAGGGAGAAAGGGCATGAGAATAAGAGAAATGAGGAAGGAGATGGAGAAGGAGGAGAGGAAGGAGGAGACGACGATAGTGGATCGGATGGGATCGATGGTGTCTGATGGATGACAGCTTGAACGAGATCGGCGACATGCCCATGCACCGACAAGCTGAGAAAGAGAAGAGGAAAGTGTAAGCTGCCTACAGAGTTGGGGGGTTGCCTCTAGTCACAAGCTACCCCTAGCAAAACACAATGACTTTATAAGGTTTCTCCGCACGTCGTGACCTGCCTTTATGAAAACTGTGATGTATGTAGCCGCAACCATTCTGCCATCCATACTTGTCCCTCATGAATTAAAAAAGTGGGGTATTTAGCATTTTCCTCCCCACATTGCCTTAAATAAGGAAAATATATTTAAATTGTTTCTCCCCTTTCCCATAAATTCCATAGTAATAAGAATTCATTATAATGATTAAAAAAAATTCTTTAATTTTTTTTTTGAAATAGTACTAATTAATATATCCATTCTCCCATGAAAAGGAAGACTAAGACTTGAGTCTATTTTGATATCATCCAATTTACACACAAGCCATTTAAATTTGAGATAATCATAACTTATTTAAAAGTTATAATTATTTAGTAAAATAGTTGGCTCTACAATTACATGAGAACTAATAATGACTGATAAAATCCATTCTTCTACAAAATCAACTGGGAAAAACAAAACATGGAGGGTTGAGGCACCCGAAGGTCGTCTTCCAGAGTACAGACCGCCGCCTCCTACAAGGAGGTCCTCATGATGTGGCAACTGCCCATTGGTTAAAGGACAGAGGCTTATCGCTGACGGTGCGCAAACAATCAGAATCATTACAATGCAATTAGCCATTTAGGTTACAATGCAAGATTCTTGTCCTCATGAGCAAGCTGTACATGCCTGAGGCTCGAGCCCTTGCTCTCCAGATTGTAACCCAGGGAACAGACCGATGTCGTGACCACCGACCGATTTGAACACGTCGTGCAAGCCGACAGCAAATTCATCGGGCTGAGCTCCACTGCTTTGAAAATAATCCGCAATCTGCATTGCAAAGGGCGGAAAAACCAACGGTGACGTAAGCTAAAGTGATCCCGGATTAGTTTTGATGTTTGTGTTTGCCATAGCACACTAATTCACAATTCATTTCTCAAGATTGTCCAATAGAGCATAGTCCAGCTAATATAAAGAGAAAACTCATTAATCTGGAAGTAGATCAAACTCACTCACATGGTAAGTACTAAGGAAATGCCAGTTGAAGATGCATTATTTTGGCCAGAAGAAGTTTTTAGCAACATTAGGGTGCAGTTGCACAGATCAACCAGAAGGATACAATGATGAAAGCAGTGATCGTTATAAGTTAGCAGTACGATTGAGAATAAGGTTTGGGTCGATTCTCGGTGATGGAAAAAGAGTATTTGTGATGTAGGCACGCATCGTCGAATGGCAATTGATGAAGACGGAGTAATTTTTTTTATATTTTCTTTGTAAAGAGATAACTAGTGATACGAGATCACCGAGAGAGAGACGAACAAGAGAGAGAGGGATGATTGGGGCTAGAAACAAAGAATATAGCATAGGTTAGAAACATAGAGGAGGCCTTAAATACACCAGATCGAGAGGGGAAAGGGAAGAGACAACCAAGCCCATGGACAAAGTGGCAATAGACATCATTCATTCATCACAATCCGTTCCTTAATGGTTACAATGGAGACCTTTAAATAGGCATAAAAAACTATAAAGATAGAAACAAATCAAAAACCAATAATTGTCCCTAACAACTTGTCTAAAACTAAAAACTCAAATCTAAAAGATATCCTAAGATATATCATGCCTTATCCATTCATGGCAAGCTAGGATGGGCCTTCGAGTAGGCCAACGGGCTTGGGCCATGGGACAATATCTGGGCTACATCAGTCGCTTTCGCTATGAAGAACTAGCCCTCGAGTTCATACGGTAAGGCGTAGTTAGCATCGAGGCCTTCGCCAATGTGGTATTGTCATGTGATCGGGAGCTGATGGTGGAGGCCAAACAAAAGCCAGATCGTAATATCAGACCGCTGTGATAGCTCGAACATCGGATTGCCTAAACGAAGGTAGAGCTGAACAAACACAATAGGCACCAGTATTCGATCTAACCCAAGGAAATCAATATGCTGAGGCTTGGCTAGAGAGACCACCTCGAAAGAATCCACAGTAGGTGGTAGCATGGCAGGCAGTGGAAGATCCTCTGGAGGAGGGAGCTCGTCTGCTGGTGGTGGTACTACAGGTGATGGATTCACCAGAGATATAACTGGAGGAAGCTCTCCGGTGGTGGAGGCTCTACTGGAAGTACTGGAGGTGGAGACTCATCTATGGAGGCAGCTAGAGGTGAGGTCATTTATTGTAGCTCCCATTCGATCTCGCAGGCTACCTCATAGACCTCATCCAGATCCCCCCAAGATTTAGATGAAAACTGGCCTTTTTATCTAAATCTTTTTTATCCAGATCCCTCCAAGATTTGTCAGAGCAAAGCCCTCTAATGTATTGTTCTACTGCCTTTTTCTGACAAACCATATCAGATCATGTGCCAATAGAATGCTGAAGTATACTCATAAATAGAGTGGTTTCCTTAAGGACAACAAACCAACCTTTGCATATTGGCGTCCAAGTCACAATGGTGGAGGTGTGGTTCAGGGGTAAATCTGAAAATCTGTAATTACTGGCTCACTGAAATTTTCTGTCGATGGTATGGATGCGTAGAGCTCAAAAAACCCTTCGACTTGGCAGGTCACACGTCAAAATTGGACAAGAAACGAAGGAGATACGCCCAATTGAAGTTGACGGGTCTGTTTGGCTTATCGGGTTGGATCCGAAATGCAAGTCAGAACTGAAATTTAAGTTGGACGCAAAATTGGCCTTTTAAAAAAAACTGTGGGGATTGGTTGTGTTTTGTGGCCTTTGGATGGATATCAAAGGGTGTGGATGAAGGGTAAAGGGAGAAAATGAAGGGGTTAGGGGCAATGGCTTAGGGTTTGTTTTGGGTTCTTGTTTGCAAATAGGGAAGGAGGAAAAATGGATGGCAGTAGCTGGCAGCAAGCACAACAACAGGGGCTACACAGCCAGGTATGTTTCTTTCCCTTTTTTTTTCTTTCCTTTCTTCTTCTTTCCTTTCTCTTTTTCGTTTCCTTTTCCTTCGTTCCTTCTATTCTTTCTCCTTTTTCTTCTCTTTCCTTCCTTTTTTTCTTCTTTTCTCTTTATGATCCTTTCACAGATCTGTGATTGAATTTTATAATTTTTTTAATCCAGTTCAACAGCAAGGGAGAAAGAGGGGAACGACAGGAGATGGATAGCATGCGACTCAGAGGAGGTGGGGTTCAACAGGGCAGTTTACTGTGGCTATACGGGCGGGAAAATGGAGGCAGACCACGGGTATGTAACTCTTCTTCTTCGCCTTTTTTTTAGGACCAGATCTAACAAATCTTTTTTTTGTAGGGCGATGTACCGGATGTGGCAAGGGACAATGGCGAGGATGACAGATAATGGCAACGAACTGGCAAGGATGGTGATGATGGACGACGATGATCAACCCGATCGTTCGCGGTGCGGGAACTCCGCGAAGCTCAAAACTCTGATACCAACTTGATGTAGGCGCACGTTATCGGATGGCGAATGATGAAGACGGTGTAATCTTTTTTTTTTATTTTCTTTGTAAAGAGATAACTAGTGATACGAGATCACCGAGAAAGAGAAACAAACAAGAGAGGGATGATATGTGCTAGAAACAGAGAAGATAACATAGGTTAGAAGCATAGACAAGGCCTGAAATCCACCAGATTGAGAGGGAAAAGGGAAGAGACACTCAAGTCCAAGGGCAAAAGCAAAGCGGCAATAGCCATCATTCATCATAATTCGTTCCTCAATGGTTACAATGGAGGCCTTTAAATAGGCATCAAAAAAAGATAAAAATAGAAACAAATCAAAAACCAATAATTATCCTAACAACTTGTCTAAAATAAAAATCTCAAATCTAAAAGATATCCTAAGATATATCCTGCCTTATCAATTCATGGCAGACTAGGATAGGCCTTCGGGTAGGCTAACGGGCTTGGCCCATGGGCCAATATCTGGGCTACAGAACTCGTAGTTGAGCACTCTCGTAGTTCTGTACTACGCCTATATCTTTTTTTTTAACAAGTTGTATTCAACGACATTGACCAATTAAAAAAAATATAGGCGAAGTACAGAACTCGTAGTTGAGCATTGCTCCTTGTTTAGCTTAAGGTATCCCTGGTGACACGACAACACGATACCAAACTACCAATACGTTCTCTGTTTAATACTTAATCACCAATCATCATAGTTATCAAGTCAAAAGTCAGGAAAAAATCGGCCAGGGGAGAAGTCCGAAAAAGTCGAGAAAAAGTCAGAAAACAATAGAGCTTTTTTTTAAGTTATATAAAGATGTTCCAACAGGTTTTTTAAGCAGTACATGATGGGATTAAAATGTGATTAATCGAACTTAAAACGCATGAATTAGGATAAAAACATCGTACGAACGTTTACGGAATAAGTCACATTTTAATCGCGACTTATTCCAAAAATCAGAGTTTTTGGTAATAGTGCAATAATCTCTTCTCCCATGCTCTATAAAGGGTTTAACCATTTCCATTGAGAACCCACATCAGACCTAATTGTGGTACTGGTTACTTGAAATGATGAGCACCAACTAGCAACGTCTATGGTCTCCTAAATATGCAAGAGGTTGACGAGGACACACTGTGGAAGTCAGGTGTCAAGTAAAGGTAGTAAAAATTTAATAGGTTTAACATGGGATCCGATATGTATTTCTACAATGTCTATTGTCATGCATAAATGACAAAAATTTAACCGACCTAAGGCGTGGGTGTGAAATAAATTTGTATTCCTATGCATATTAAGCTCGTATTATGTGTCCACCCACCCACCCATACCCCCCCTATAATACGATCTTAATATTTTATGAACAATACTTGCCAGCTACTCCGTGTGCCGGTACTCGGTAGACCCAGCACATGGTGAGGTGTCCTGCATGTAAAGATGAGGGGGAGTGGAGCCCACAGTATAAAAAATAAATTCTAAGCTATAGTTCTTCAACAGGTTGCACTAAAGAGTAGCAGCAACTAATGAGCAGCCTTATATGGTTTCTACTTCCTACACCTATGAGAAGCCTTGTATGGTTCCTACTTCCGACATCTATATCTATGTGTCATCATGAACCATAACCAGAGTCATAACCATCAAACCTTATCCCAACTATTTGGGATTGGCCTCATGATCCCTTCATTGTTAGCAATATCTATTTAGGCAATCTCTGTTGTCACTCTACGCCTTTCCATTCCTATTCTCACAACTTCCACAAGTGGAAATAGTTACAGGCATAGTGCCTACTTACCTAATCCAACTTTACAGTAACACCCTTGCCCTATCCAAGCTGCACATATTTCACACCATGGTCAGGTTTGGAAAACAGAAAAAAGAGTAACTTCTTACATGATTGGCTAAAAACATTCCACTTAAGGCCGCAGCTTCCACACTTGACCCAAGTAGCCAGTCCCCACATATTCCTGCTCTCCCATAAGGATCGAACATACAAGGAATTCCTGGACTGTTAGTCGGAAGAGCAGCACCCCTAGAAAATCAAGTGATGGAAAATGATAAATCTCAAACCATCTTTAATCAATATTCCGTCAATATTAAATGTGAGTATAGCTTTTGCTGACCATAATTGGACCCGTGTATAAAATGGTTGCTGAAGATCACCCTTGGATAATCCAAGAGCAGTTTCTACACCCTCAAGCATGTCTGCTTTCACTTTTTCTGCCGTGATATTAGGGATACTTTCCTGATGAAATACATTTAATCTTTCATTAGAATAGTATTGCCACGGCCACAGAGAATCATAACTCACAGCACAACAAACAGTAGCAAGATGATGTCTTCACTTCACACAAGGAGAAGAAGTTGATAAAATGCCAACCTGTGGAACTTTGTTTCGTCTTCCATAAGCAGCAGTGCTGAAAAAAGTCCAACACTGAGGCATGTCACTCCGCAGAGGAAAAAGTTTGCTAGTATTGTTAGCCATCCAAGAGATGGAATCTACGCCTTTTATGAAAGCTGCATCGAAGGCTGTAAAAGCTCCAGTTTGGGGATTTGGAAGAGGATCCCTAAATGCTGCAAGAAGCGCCCAGACAGCACTCAGTTCCAGCCTCTACACACAACCAGGCCAAGTTGAATTAAAAGTAACAGCAACTCATATTCGAATAATAGTTGAACCTGAAATACCACTAGCATCAAATACTCCCATTAGAATGAGAGGCCAGCAACATACCTTCATCTGTTTGGTCAGCAGTGGTAAACCGGAGGACGAGAGCAAGCGATTTGCGCATTTCCCTGTCGATGGGGCAACATAGTGATAAATTGCCCTAAATCGAATTAATATGAGAACGCAGTGATCTAGCTGACAGATTCTGGTAAGAAACGAGAAACATTCACTTGTCTAAAGTAAGAGCATAGATATTCTAAATGATTTGGCTGTACTATAATGCAAGAGAATCAGGGGTCAATCCGAATTAAAACTTATGGGTGCGATGTTTCCTTCAATCTATGCCTTTAAGAAAATTTTAGTTGATTTCGTATTTTTTTCTCGTTTTATTTCAGCCAATAAGGACCTCTAAGGTTATTTTACAGGCCTAGAGGACTTTATTGCAAAATAATTAGACGGAGTCATCCGCAAAGGGTTGCATTAATTAAAAAACAACTATTCCATTGACTTCCCTACATTAAATGGGATAAAGAGAGAAATTTTGCAAGAGAAGTGGACCGGACTTCTCCCGCGAGGAGTCTGAGCTCCTCTTTAACCACGGGGTCCACTTATGAGGGAAAGGAGTCTCGCAACTACTCGCCCTACAAGATGAGGCTCCCACGACTTATTCTTATAAAGAAAAAAAAAGAAAGTCTCAGATGTGACTCTTCTGCTTAAAGCAAAACTCTTTCTTATTCATGTTTGCTGGAGTTATGCTGAAAATCATCCATAAACCATAAAAAATAGAAAAGGTGCAGAAAACAGAATATAAATCTGGTAAAATAGAAACGTATCAAGTGAGAGAATTCTAGCTCTGTTTTAGTACGCTATTGTACCATATATGATGTTTAATTGACCATTTCTACTTTCTAGTTTCATGCGCTCTTGTTAGTATGTTAGAGCTTTTGTTCATTAGGTTGCATGTTTATTACCCCTATCATATCTAGTATGTCAATAACTTTAGCACATCTTGTCTTATTTGCACCTTTTCTCCCCACAAGTGCATGTTGGGACCCATTGGACATTATACTCTAGTCCCCTATCTTCAGTATCTCTACCCCAATCCTTCTACTCGAATGATGTTGGTGTTTCCTTAATGGGCACTTGGAAAATGAACCCCTTGTTCCCCATGGACCGAATTTTAGTAGGTTGGGTAACGGGGTTGTGGCCTAGGTCGAGAGATAAAAGATTGGACGCATGTGAGGTGAATAGATAGCCAAGTCCTGGGGCGCTAAGTTCTCGAATAAAGCAAATTCGGCTTGTGGCTCCTCCATGGGAGACGGAAAACAATACTTTGCCATTTGGATTGAAAGTTAGTATCCCGATATGGGATCCCGGGTACTGGATAGAGGTGGCTCTCTGAAGTGAAAGAAAGGCCCAATAATAATGCCGATCGGGGTTCACAAGCCTTCCCTTTTCCTCCTCTTCGTCTCTTTTCCCTTCCCTCTACCATCACCTCACACCCTCCCTACTATACTTGTTGGTACCCACTACATGTTTGAAACTGTAAAGAACTTTCTTAACTAATATAGATATAGCTTATCACATCTTAATTGCAATTGCCACCCTGATAGCTTTTGGTTGATATCTGATATCACTTTAACTCTTCAAGAAGTTATTTGCCACATTGACTTGTTAGAGTGATATCTGATATCACTTTAACTCGACTAAGCAAGCAATACATTATGCAAATCAACACAATTTCATAATATCTTTGAAACAAGGGTAGAGCATCACAAAGTAAACATGGTGACAAAAACAGTAAATGAGAACATGTTTCACACTTCCAAAAAACAAGTGAAACCATCAACCAGCTTCCATGAGTTCCTTTATGACCAGAAAAAGGACAAACTATAGCAAAATCATCAGGACAATGAGAATTTTCAAAACTTTGTTCACAAGTATTCCTATAATAGTGATATAAGCAATAAAATGAACCATAATAAAACATTAATCTTTCATCATCAAGTATTAAAATTATTCAGTGCAAGCCTTTTCAAATCCTTCCTCACAGTTGTCACTAACGCCATTTTAGATATTTACCCCCACTTTCCTGATCCTCAAAAACAAACTTGGACCCCCTGCTTATAGGGACGTCCTCCGGTATTCATTCCTGCACCATGTCAGATCTTTCACCATTCCTTAACCACTATCAGTACAACTTCCAATCCTCCTGTGATAATAAACATTTCAATTTTATCCTTCCGAGTTTTCCATCTACCACACATCAACTTCAACATTTTCATTTCCTTATCTACAGCACACATTCCATTGTTCCATTGTTGGATTCACTATATTACCCAACATTATACTACATACAACATACAAGTTCCCTAACATTTAAAACTAAGAAATGCAACCACAATACTTGCTATTTCTCACCATGACTAGATTAAGGCCAATCACCTCCAGGGAATGCCCTACTTTTAATAAAAATAGAAGCATGACTCGTTTTCTGGAGATCCTATAACTTTGTAGGCTACCTACCTGACACCAACCCATCTTTTTCCATCTACGCCTTGGGCCAACATTGGAATGTGAAGCATTTTCATATAGAAGTTTCAAAAGGTCATTTTCATTTACCTCCCTTAATAAGTCGTATGCTTAATATCAACATGAAAATATAATATAGATAGCCAATTTATACAAGTAAGTAAAAGCCTAATTTTTTCTCAAAGAAAGCGTAAACTTGCATGTAAAAACATATCAATTATAAAACAAACTTGCTGTTTTTTTGCCTGACCAGAGCATCATACATCCTCATCGTCTATGAGAAGAAATTATACTAAAGATGACAAAGGGAGAAAAACTGATCCTTGATACACATAAATTAGTAGTAATGCACAAATGGCTCAGAAAAATACAGTTGTAGTGTACTTACCATTGTGTGCAATAACAATTGCATCAAACTGGCCATGAGGTTCTCCCTTCTCGCTTAAATGCCACATCCCATTAAATGGCTCAAGCTTACTTATCCAGCAAGGTCTCACAACATTAACCATACGATTCTGCACTTGCATTTGAAATGCTACTTAGAAAAGAGGTCGAAGTCATAGCAACCTAGCATGATGGAATTCAGATTGCCTTAATTTGTATCAGTATTGATGAATATTCTAGTCAATCCCATACATCGTACAAAATAAATATTTAACAAATTTATTACATGATAGAGAAACATTAAATCGACGTGTTCATCCAAGAGAATGATCGCCACTCATCTCCTGTGGTGTTGGATGCGATCCAACTAATCGATTAGTATTGGCCTTGACATTTCAGTCAAAGATCTTTCAACACTTACGAGTAAAGGGATAGACTGTAATATTTATTGCAACAGTCAATCTGCTGGTATTCTCAGATGTTTATATTCAGACCATCTTGGCTTCATCAACGAAATAAAATCTTACACACAAGTATATGCCATATTCACCTTGAAAGTAGGCAAACAATTACCGAGTGAATGCATTTAAAGATAGAATAGGTGACTGAAGTTCAACCTCAAAATCCATGTCCATGCAATATATTGCAGATGTAAATTGTCTTTTTCATTCTTCTCCTCAGAAAACAGAAGTTTGACAACTGTAAGAACAGGAAAAAAAAACTATATCTAAAAGGAATGCTATCTGATGCTAAGCTTAGACAACACTCTTGGAACATTGAATTACAAAACAATAACTATGTCCACAACGGATTCAATTTTCATTAATGGGAAGGCACGTTTGAGAAAACAGTGATTTCAGCAGTTAACTTTTAATAGAAATGAGATAAATATTGATCTAGAAGGCACAATTTTGTAGTTCAAACCTGTTTAAGCCACATACCTTTCTATTTATAACCGAAGGAACATTAAGCATAAGGATTAACGAAAAGAACCAAGTCTTTCACCTGACATAGAATGGAATCTGTGAGGGGGCGCATCCCTTTCACACCAATGTATCTTGGTGTAGAGAATGCTATAGGACAAAAGCGGCCACCTGCCTCAAGCTCACCTAAAAGACCCTTCCATTCACGGACAAGCCCTTCCTCCAACCATTTGTCAACCAACTTCTGAAATCTTGAATCACTCACAGTAAAGAACTGAGCTGCATGATCAAACACCAATGGTTGGGGATCAACCATTCTAGTTGCCATCCTCCCGCCCAAACCATGCACCCCCTACAAAGGATCAGAAAATAGACGACACCTCATTCCTTTGCTGATAAAAGTAACACAGTGATAATAATATTTTCAAAGCATAGCCCTTCTGAAACACCAACCGAAGGAAACTATATAACGACAATCATCAGGTATGAATGAAGCCATCGTAGTACTAAGTAAAAAAGAACACTGCATAACTTGTGATTTCAAGCCGTATATCATATATGGAGAAAATTAATAACCATGTTTCATTAACACCTCCAAAGACTGGAATAAAATTTTCAAGCAAAAAAGATATTTCATACTGCTATGTAGGGGTGGCAATGGGTTGTGTCGTGTTGGGGTTCGTGTCGTGTCTGATGTCGTGTCGTGTCCAAAACCCCTAGACCCGGACCCGACCCGTTTAACTAATCGTGTCTAGATCCTAAACCCGTACCCGACACGCTAATAAACGGGTAGACCCGATAAGACCCGTTTACCACCCGGGTCTATTCAGTTGACCCGATCCGACCCAATCCGACTCGACCCGACCTGACCCGAAAGACCCGCTGGTATTATATATTATAGTATCAGATTGCGGGTAGACCCGACCCGACCCGACCCGACCGGTTGAATACTAAACGGGTCTTCCCGGGTCTACCGTGTCCAGACCCTAAACCAGGACCCGACCCGCTTATTAAACAGGTCTATCGTGTCGACCCGTTTACGACCCGAACCCATTTAGCCCTGACCCAGACCCGCTAACTTCGTGTCGGGTCCGAAATTGCCAGCCCTACTGCTATGCCTATTCTATGGTTTACCAGAAATAAAACCAACTGAGAGTTATGCAGGTTGTACTAAATATGGTATAGGCAATGCTAGTTAAATACTGCTCTATTTGCTATCATCGTCCCTGAGAAATCCTTCTTTGTTGGCACGACAGAGACATTGTTTCACTTCCACTTACTTAAGAGGATTGATTTCCACTGAAATGAACAGCAAAAAATAGATGGAAATGGATTGATTTCCGCCCAAAGGAACAGACCCTTATGAAACAAAAGGGAGGAAGAGGCCCTAACCGTGTCAAAGACAGTGGACCGGACGCCTCTCTCCTCGAGTGCGGAGGCGCAGACGAGCCCCGAGATGCCGCCTCCGATGATGGCGACCACGGGATCCCGGGCCGGCGGGGACGTGAACACGACCTGCTCCTGCGTGAGCGACTTCTTGATGACGGACCTCCGGGAGGTCCCGTACGAGCCCCTCCGAGGGCTCTTACTCCGGGGGCTGTTGCCGCCCCTACCTCCTCCGTCCATGGAACTTGGGCTTCCTCTAACTCTGCCGCCGCCGCCGGGCTTGAGGGGTTTGGGCTCCGCTCCGCAGCACGGAGCAGGGAACCAGGGGGGCCTAGGGTTTCTTGCGAGGAGGGGCTTGGAGGGTTTGATGGGTTGGAGGAGGAGGGACGAACCCCGTAGACCGGCGGTCATGGGGCTTCGACTTCGAGTGTTCGAAGACTAATCGGATGGGGGTTACAGAGAGAGGTCGAGAAGCTCTATTCGTCTCTGTTATCCCAACGGTCTCCTACGCTATGCTCATACCATGGGTAAATTACACCTTGCCCCCCTGAAGTTTAGCCCAAAAACACCTAACTCCCTTGTAGTTTATTCTGTTCCAAATCCTCCCTAAATTTTGAAATGTTAACACAATACCCCCCCCCATTTTGTCAACTACTTAATTTTCTCATTTTGGTGCTTTTATCTGATCAAAACTGAATTACAGCCCTTAACTTAGTCGCCCCGAATCACGGTATCATCGTGGTTTGGGATCCAACCATCAACACCTGTTATTCCTGTCCGATTGGACGGTTTAGGATTGTTGAGATCTACAAGCCACCAAGAGAACCCCAAGGGACTCCCATCATAAAGGATGGGTGATCGAACAGGAGAGGACAGGTGTCGTTGGATGGACCCTGAACCACGGTGATTCCGTGGTTCATCACCATGGTTCGGGGCAACTATTTTAAGTCATTCGAAACTGAATTGAGGAGGGGGAGAGGGCAAAATGTAGTTTTTTTAACTATACGAAGGTTAAGTGTTTTTTTAGCTAAACTTTAGGGGAGCAAAGTGTAATTTACCCAAATAATTATTAGGGGATCATTAATTAACTCATTAATTAATGGGTTTCCACTAGTAATTGAAAAATACCGAACTCATCTCCACCATCCATCTCATTTTCCATACATCGTAGTGGTGGGAGCATTATTCTACAGACCATGGGATGAGAACTCAAATCTTCTTATGCTCCATTGTTTGCACTCTGCACCCCACAACACAGCCGTCTGTTGCACCGACATGTGTATGGCACTCAATCCCAACGAACAAGCAAAGGGACAACAGTGAGCAGGTGCCAAGTTGGAGTTAATGTCGTTGGGTCAATCACAGTTGTTCCTTTACCTGTCGATTGGAGTTGAGTTCGATGCATCAGTCGAGTATAGGTGCAATGGATGGCTGTGACGCAGGTGCAGATGATTGGGCAGAGATAGGGGGAGCATATCATTTAGGTTCACGGGGACCCTAGGTGGATTCTTCAGATCCACCATAGGGCTATCTGATGGTCCCTATGAATTTTGGTATGGTACCGAAGTGGTTACCATTGAATTTCCCTTAATTATTAAGTAATTAATTACCACAAGAAATTTTCAAATGTGATGCACAATTCTAAAAGTCAATATTTAAAAATATTATTCAAATGATATTTGTCTAGAAAGTATTTATAAAAGTGGTCATCCAACAACCATGTGGCGAGTGGCGAGAAAAAGCCAGAAAATAGCCATGCGGTGTCGACTATTCTATTTCTCATTTCTACAAAATCGGTTAGAGAATAACTGATTCATTTATCTTTTTCAAGATTTGGATTAAGATTTGATGTATATAAAGCTTGACACTCTAGACGTAGATTTTCATACACATGTAAGTCAGCAATTGAGGTATCATGTTTCATGGATATTTGGAATATCGGGTTTCATATAAAATCCTTGCATTAAGACCTGATGTATATAAAGCCATTTGTTTTTTTCTTTTTTACATTTTTTTTTTTGAAGGATCTTGAGAGAGAGAGAGAGAGAGAGAGAGAGAATGAAAAGGAGGGGATGGAATACACTGGCACACATCCCTAGGCCCTCAAGCTGTACGGCTTTCATATGGTATGGAAGAAAAGGAGAAGAGGTGGTGGCTCCTCCATGTGCAGCCCTTATTAGGGTTTCTTTGGGCTTTTTTTTCTATACACACTTTTGAGTGGTTTAATCATGGCCTTCACTCACAACTTAACTCTCTTTAATCACATTCCTTGATGGGACCCATAAGACGATTCATGTTTATTTTATTAATTAAACACAGATAAATTGATGCAAACACACCCTCGCACCTGAGCTAGCCTAAAATAAATAACGATCATAACTTCTAAACTAACCATCCAATCTGACATGAAACAAAAAAAAAATATGTTCAGAAATAAAATTGCAACATAATGGACAAATAAAATTTCAGTGCATCAAGATTCATGCACAGCTTAAAATAGTGATCAGCTTTGTTGGTTGCATCAACTCTCCCCGTTGCGAAAAAAACTCGACTCCAATTAAGTAGGGATCAAACATCGAGGATAACCAGTAAAAGCTCTACCAGAAAAATAATCATCATTGCCAGCATCCTCGGTACTGGTCTGACAACACGCTGTAGTTGGGACTACTGTGAAACTGAATATACAGTCGACTCCGTCAAAGTGTCTTATTTCACCACTGCTGCAATTGAAGTGCCCCGGGAACCTGTACGAACAGTCTGCATACTACCATGGGCATTTTGTGTACTACATTATATAACAGATAAATATATATACCAAGGTAGTAGGACACAAGGTATATGCAAGTTTTAAATGTGTTGCAGGTCATCGATCGAAATAAGCAAAAAGTCTCAGATACGGCTATGGGTTGCAGTTGCTTATCAAAGAAACGACAATATTGCAGCTCGATGCAACTAATTTAGCATTGTTTAAAAGTTAAAATTATATTGTTTGTACATGCACTGGAGTCCTATAAACTCTAAATGTGATACACATGCAGTAGAATATAAAATGTTATGCTACCCGTTGTCGACTCAAAAAATTTATAAGGAAAGCTTATCGGACTATCTATACACAGGCTGACACGGGAGTCACTCTGTATCTAGGTTGATACATGAGGTAAGAAACTTAACTTATGTGGCTTTAGTACCAAGTCAGTTCCAATGAAATCAACTTCTTCTAGTTCCCTCTCATCATTATCACATCCATGATTAACATTCTCTTCATCATTTTCAGTTGAAAGCACTTCAGGCGTCAAGTTTCAACTGAAAGCTCATTTGGTGATATGACCTCTATTGCAGGCTCTACAAAAAGCGCAAGAACTGTTTCTATCAATGTCTTAACCATATCCATGCTATCATATTGACACTGTGTAGCATCTGGCTTATATTTCTTTTTCCTAACCTCTAACTCTTTTTTGCGTCGGTAATTGACACTGTGTAGCTCACAAACTCGCTCTTTTATTTGAGATGAACAATATTTATCCCAAACAGATGCAGGTGGAAGTGCAAAACAATATGATCTAACCTCTTTGTAAATATAGGAATACCCTTTTGTTTGGCATGGAGCATGTCGACCATACACACAACACTTGGGTGGATTGTCCTCAAAATATGGAGGGGAATGCAACCAATCGTGAAAGGGTGGAAGGGAGTGGAAAGAAGGTTTTTGGAAGGCCACGGGAATTTATTCGGTACGTTTCCTACTCACATAGGTTTGATTAGGTGTCAATGTAAGGCACTAATACTCAGGTACGGAAATGTCCTATTATGTGGTGAACCTATCTAGATGTCCTTAATGCTAAAAAAATGAAGCGAAAATATAATTAACGTAAATTTAAAAAATCATGCAAGCATGTAGATGATGCAAATGATGCAAGAGGACCAATCACTATGTAGAAACACAACAACTAGAGCTTTGATACCAACTTGATGCCAGCAAGCTCATGTAATGTATGATGTATGCAATGAGAGTCTTAAAGGAGAGCTTTCATACTTATTTTCAGTAATATTATAATTGCAGTAATTAATATTTTAATACACGATCAAGCCTCCAATAAAGTAAACACATTCAGCTCTTCAAAAGATTACACGGATAATGTTCAAGGCCTTACTAACATTCAATTTCAAATTAGATTTTCTAATTTAAACAAGCAAAAATCTGCTGTAATTTAACGTAGAGATCACAAGAGCGGTCGTAGAGACAAAATTAAAAATGAAAACTAATCCTAGGGCTACCTGATGAACGTATCCCATAAGATACTTTATCGAAGTCTGAGTGTGCGAGAAACACCCAAGTCTTGGGAGGAGCTGGCAGACGGATGAGTGCGACCAAGAAGAGGGAGGTTCGAAGCCAAGACGATAACAATCTTTGCGGATGAAGGCTTCTAGCGCAGATCTAGGACCCAAGTTTTCGTTTGAGGGAGCAAAGCTGACTAGGACCCAACATGGTCGAACAATGGATGCTTACAAGTTTACGGTATCCACGCACATATCATGGCTAGTTATAACCGAATCGATCAGTTGTTACACAGCCACTTGTATATAACACAGCCACTTGTATATAACTTACAACACTGACAATATTATACATAGCTCAAAGTCTTGGCCACAGCTTCTTACATAGGAGAACAATCACCTTTCAGAACAGAACACATTGCTGTTGAGGGGAAGTAAGAAGTAAGATAAATAAATTAAATTGGGGAAAAAACCGAAGGGAAGGCTCACGAGTCAGGACGCCACGCTGATATCAGTATCCCTCTCCCTTGTTGCCTCGTCAGCAAGGGGTTTCGAAATCTCCTTTACAGACCTGTGATAGATTGGTCTCATCCCCGCCGCAGCCCTTTCTCCGACCAAGCTTGGGTGACTTTGCACGAGTCGGAGGCGGCTTTCGTCAAAACAGGAGAAGGAATAAATAAACAGCTTCATAATTTCAGCAATCAAAGCGTACACCGCTACTAAATATTTTAATTCAAGGAGAAATTGTTGGGTTTTTTTATAATTTTTTTTTTAGTACCGTGGTTCTTACGATTGTGTATGAATTCCGCCACATCATGAGGAAACCTCGATTTCTTTTCCTTTTTAACTTTTATTGGATCAAAACCTTTTTATAATCATGATACCGTCGTTTACTAAAAAGACATAATTATTCGTGGATGGGAAAAAAAAAAAAGCAAGGAGCATTGGAACAACCACAATCATTCTCATCCAAGTCTTATCCCATCAAGATGGGGTTTACTGACTATAGGGTACACACCGTACACTGACATGAATTTTTTGAATGGCTATCAACCCTCCAGGATCAGTGCCGAAAACCTGGCCAAGGTAAGTAACTTGGCAGGAGAGGGGCATACCAAGAGTCTAAATGTTGATAATCCTAGAACTGGTTCTCGATAAGCTAAAACTAATTTTGCACAAAACTAGTTTTTGGTATTCCAAAATCGAAACCAAAAATTTCAAAACCAATGCCAAACGGACCCTCAATTGCTCAGCGAACAGTATCAGGTCAAGGGTTAACTTTCAATGATAACCAGCACGAAAAAATGATTTAACTTGAGCAACATGATTAAACCAGAAAGACTGAGTTGTTTACCTTTTTTAGCTCCATTTTTGGAGGAGGGCCCTCATGGTAGAAGCTCGGCATAGGTGTTGCTTTGAAAACCAAGTTCTTCCTAAGTTGCTTTAAAACAGCCTCTTGCTCTTCCTGAAAAAGATAGAACTTAAAAGATGAGAATAGTGATAGATTCTTCTTGATAGACCTTGCTCGATTCAATTGTTTTAAGAGCTGTCTGCAAAAAAAAAAAACGTGAGAAAGAAAAATGAACTGCAGCTCTAATTTTTATCTGATAAATGATGATACTGTAATCTCTGAACTAACTGATTAACCATATTTCACTACACTGACCTAATATAACAAAATTTAACCCTATCCTTATAGCTTCACTTAAAACACATCAGGATTCTCAAACCCACTTGACATCAAACATTTAGGTGCACATCATGGTGAGTCATATCGTCCCCTAGTAAAAAATTTCTGTAGCATGAAAAGCATGTACCAATCACGTTACACCTAGGAGCACCTTTCCATGAGAAGACTACGGCGCACTGCAAGCTCTTGGGTTGCTCACCAACACAGGAGCTGGTTGGCTAAATCAGGTGCGGCGCAATGTAATCCAAAGAGAGAGGGCATCTCCAAACCAGTAAAAATTGTTGTCTATAACACACTTAGGTGCCAATTTTTGGGTTAGTATAGCCAATAACTGAGTTTGATGTCTTTAGGTGTTTTCGTGATTCAGGTTCCTGGCCGGGTTGCGTAGGTTTGTTAGGATAATGGGTTAGAGCTAAGTTTTTTTTCTTTCATTTAGTTTCTAAAGTTTTTCCAGCTTTTCTGATAGCGTGTTAGTCAACTTTTGGGTGCAAAATATGGGTGCTCTTAGTTTCTGGTGAGAGTTCTAGATAAGTAGTCATAACGACATAAACATGACCTTTTCAAACTAACTCGGTAATTATTTACAGATAGGTTGGCATGTTAGGACTAATTGGAAAGCGAGAAAGGACTGATTATCACAAGATCACAGAAATTGTGATCATGTGGGCACCAACTCATAGGATTCCTATTATCCATGGTTCCTTCTCGCGGGAAAGTGGCCCTCTCTCTCATGCAACTCCATTCTCCCTTCATTATGTTTTCTTCTCTTCCCGAAGACCCTGTTTTGGGTGTTATTATGGGAACAAACAAGTTCTGTGACTTATCATAATTCCTATATTTATATTTTCTATTACTTGATGATGTATGTGGGCTTTATTTCCCTCTCCCATGAATATTTGGTTCCCACAAACCAACGGTTTCCATGTTTTAATAAGGAAATAAGTCCGGAGTACTTGAGGTAGGCTTGTTCTGCCCAAAAGCAAGCTTTGCTTCAGAAGGGTTGTGTCTCAAACCTAACTCTCGCAAATCGAATCTCCTCATAAATTGTCTTGAGATAACGCTCTAACTCCTGCACTACTAGGTAGGCATGGTCCAGTGTTGTGATGTCATAAGGGACAAGTTCTTGCTACAACTCGCAGCGAAGGCTAACCTTAAATCGTGTGAGGGTCACTGGTGGTCTTCTCGCACATCGCACCTCATTAGATACTCACCAAACTTGGACGTGTAGTTAGCAACATTCATATTTCCTTACTTCAGGTTATGCCACTACTCGACTACCCTCTCAAGTCAAGATAAAAGAGGGGAAGGTATTTCCAAGGTTCTAAAAAGCGTTAGGCGCTAGGCAGTGGGGGACCACCTAGCGCCTAGGCGTTTTGACTATTTTTAATTATTTTAATTGTTATTTTGATATTATATATAATATAATTTTTAAAATTACTATAATTCAAGATTATCCCAACCATTATTTTAAAGAACAAGCATCATCTACATAACCATAAATTCAAGATTAACAAGAACAAAAACAAAGCATGATATTATAATATAATATGCATGATTTTAGCTATGATATGGGGGACACCTTTAATTGAGCCCTCGGAGCCGTGTCAACCCGTGTCGACACGGATTTCCGTGTCCACCCGTGTCGACACGATATGATACCATCGCTCCGTGTTATTAAACCGAATGTCATGAGTCTCTCCCTTCTCCAATCAGGTGAAGGGAAGGAAATGATAAACCATGTAGGAGTCGAATTCTGAAGGGATAGCAATTTTTAATTAATATCAATTTCATAATTTTGTTGGGGTATATGTGTGTGTACCCACGTGTCTCCGTATCCATCTTTTATGGGTTGTCGTGTCCAACTCCCATGTCCGTGTCGACACTCAACACCTGTGTCTGACTATAGATCATAGGATTTTAGTGAAATCCAAATCATAAATTTAAGATTACCAACAACAAAAGAAAGCATTATATTACAATAAAGTATCCAAGATTCTAGTATAATCCAAAACAAAAAGTCACAAAACACAACATCATTTCTCCTGTACCCTACAATACTAGACTCTTAGTACTATTCTTCTTCTCCATATCCCTCCAAGACTCTATCTTCATTAGATTTAAACTCCACCTACTTATCAAACTCTTCGTCCGTCTCTTCATTTGATACAAAATCTTCTTCATAAAGTTCTCTAACTTTACGGGATGAAGAGCTACCACCAACGTTTCTAGACCTTCTCCACGACACTAGAACACTATCCGCTCCCACCGCCTCTCCAAGTATTCACCAAGTCATGAACCGCATCGACCTCTTCATCATTTTCTTCATCATCACCATCATCAACAATCCATCCTTAAGCCTTACTAGCTTTAATCGCTAGTAATACATCTACTCCTTGTTCTTTCCCCATTTTCTTCTTATTAATGATCTTGGCATTGAATTGGGCATAGACCAGGTTTAAAAAAAAGCCCAGCCCGCTTGGATCGCCCGCCTAGGTCCTCCTAAAACCGATTGGGCAGTCGCCTAGCCCAGTCTAGGGGCCTGGGCTGCTTTTCTACACCGCCTAGGGGTTAGGCTAGGCGAAGGGGGACCTTCTAGCACCTAGGTGGTCCGCTTTTTAGAACACTAGGTATTTCTCCTGCAGAAGCTCCTCCATTTCATCCCATCGAATAATGAGTCCTTCAGCTCTCTAGAGTCCACGTTCGACATTGTTTTGATAAATCTTAGCTTACCCAGTCTGCTTCATCTTGGCAAATCTAACCCTACGATTGTTCGTCATGTCATACCAGTCGAAGTAGTGATCCATGTCTGACATCCAAATGATCCAATCTATGAAAGATTTTGGATCAAGTCTACCATCAAAACTAGATGCCTCTACTTTCACTGCGTGCACCACATGGCCATCCATATGACACAAATCGTTCTGTCGCCTAGCACCTCTACCCTAGCATGGGCCCAACCTTGGTCGTTGTTTTGATGAGGTGTTTGCCCTCTACCCCTACCTCTCCCTATGCCTTGGTTCTGGATGCTTCTTCATTAGTGGGCATGCAATAAAGGCCTCTATACGCAAAAGGGATGCATTTTTATTATACGAAAAAAAATTCCCTAATCCTAAACCACGCTCTGATACCAAACTGATGAGGGACTAACCCTCTAAATGAATGCAGAGATCACTAAGGTTTTGCAATTAACAATTCCAAATTATAAAATATCAATAGATGTTTTTAGGTTCGTGGAACTGAGGTTTGGTGATGATGTAATATCAAAATTAAAATTGCAGTCCTACAGATCAGGCAAATTTAAAAGATTAAACGATGATTGTTTGTAAAGGTTTCAAATAATAAATCAAGCTCAAAGATTTGTTTCCCAGATGTCATGCATGTAATTTTAAGGAGATATTCAAATCAACAATTAAAAGACAAATAAAAGGTTGTAAGTTTTAAAAGTTTAGGCAGGTAAAATAAAGATTGAAACAGGTTTGTCTCTTATCATAGATTTAAGATGAGAACGATGAAATCTGGACTCGCAGAGGAATCAACACGCTTGCGGAGGTTATCGAATTGATCACGAACACGAGCACGCACACTGGTGGGATCGTCAAGAGTGGACAGTGCGTGAAGATCTTTCCTGGAGTACCCGTCGCAAAGTTAAAGAGCAGTTGAGAGTTCCAGAGCCCTCAAATTCACGCACGCGGACCGAGGAGGTCGGGCCAGTGCGTGGGACACCTCAAGGTGTCCTGCAGACGGCTGGGATGTCCTCGGGGGTCTTGCGAGTGTTGACTACAGACCAAGGCCTCTATGGGGTCCGACTAGGCCTGTGGGGGTGCCTACGAGTTCAGCCAGGTTTGGGGGTGCCACGACGGCTGCAGTAGTGCTTGGGTGCCCCGAGGTTATGGATCGGGTGCCCCCCTTGCACGTCGTACAAGAAAAGGGGGGGGCTTGTGCCGCACACTAAACAAGTAAAGGAGGGGGGCTCCAGGCAATCCACATACCGAACAGGAGGGAGGGGGCCGCGAGCTCCATCACGCGCGCACACAGAGAGAAAGAGAAAAGAAGAAAAACAAAAAAAAGAACAAGATAAAGATTAGAAGAAAAAGATAAGACCCTGACTTCATACTGAAAGGTCGAGACTTCTAGCATCTTAGCTTCTTGCCCGATTCTTCCTTTCACATGGAGATGAAATAACATATCTTTATTAATTCTTGGATGTCAATAACTAAAGCCATGTGGTCTCTTATATAAGACCCAGGTGCATTGAATAATGTCCCCACAGTCAATATGAGACTAACCGAAATAACCGAAACAAAAAAAAAAGTTCTAACATATGAAGCAATAACTGAAATAAAACATATAGTAGAAGTCCTCGGGCTCTGAACTAATCGGCCAACAAAAGTGAGTGTAGTACCCATCCTCTGTCATCGTCGCAGGTAAACTCGGAGATCTGGGGCACGTTCAATGATGTCCCCATCAAGGCCGAGTATCGAGCCATGGTGTAGACAGCTTGTGAGGTGTTTTGGTTGTGTCATCGTCTCGGTACAATTCATATTGCCAGCAATCCGATCTTTCACGAGCGCAAGAAGAATATCGAGATCGATTGTCACTTCGTACATCACTACTTGGACAGCACCCTCTTACTTCCACATATGTCTTCTACAGAGCAGTTTGCTGAATTCTTTAAGAAGACACATACTATTCAACGGTTTCGGTACCTTCTTAGCAAACTATTGGTGTAGGATCCACCTTGAGTTTGGGGGGGTAGAGTGTACATACTTAACCTATCATATAGGTTAGATAGTCGCTTCATTGTGGTATGTTCACATTGGGTGACCTCTCTCTCTCTCTCTCTAAAGTTTCAAATGTCATTTTTGGTGTCAATTTCGGTCGACCAAAAAACATAAGATTTTTCAATTTTTTGTCAAATTTCAATGGAAATATGTATGTTTTCAGTCAGATTTCCATTTTATTAGTTTGGCAAGAAAAAGATATAATTTTTCAGTGAAAATTAAGATATAATCTTTTTGGTACTTTTCGGACTTGTCGATACTTTTCGGTCCTTGTCGGACCGAAAAATTGTAAAACCGACAATTTCCCTCTGTTCTATGTTCCTCCAAAAACCGACAAATTTCGGTCCTTGTGTGTGTGTGTGTGTGTGTGTGTCTGTGTGTTTTATAACGCAGATGAGGAACTTGACATGTTATCTAGAATGGATCCAAACAAGAGTTGGAAAGATACTCATGTGAAACAATCATGTGATGTGAAGATCTGTTGCCACAGATAATCCAATAGACAACCCACCTTCTGGATGGCCGAACGACCTATGCAACCAATGTTTATCGGAGGATAAAAATTATTTAAAAAATAACACTGAAATAAAGCAGTCATGAAAATCCCTTTTAAAAAAGACCCTCTAGTATAGGAATTATCTGAGCCCAACAAATAGAAACAGGACCATCTAACTAGAGTAACATTGCAAGCTTGATTCTTGTAATCACAGGAGGATGCTCCAAAGAATGCACACCATTAGGTAACTACAACTACATGCAAGGAGTTTCATAAAACGTTTTTAAGTTGGAAGTACTTAAATCCACATTCTTAAAATTTTAGTAAAGATTATTTATTGGTTCCAAATAGATAAAAAAACACAAGTATCTAAGTGTATAATACTATAAAGAAATTACCACAATACATATATGGTACATTCAGATGAAATTTTTGTGCACCATTTACCTCAGCCTCATAACTAGTAAGTGGAAAAACATACCCTCATCCTAGCTTCACATTGGTTTTTCTCTGCCTCCAAAGCTTGCTGTTTCGCTTCTAATTTAGAGTAAAACTATATGAAAGACAAAAAAGAACTATCACATATTTTTCAAATGCATTATGTACCATTAAAACGTCCAAACCAGTAAAGAAATTACCTCCTTCCGCTTCTCTGCACGCTCACTGCTTCTAAAAACAGGGGCAACTGCCACTGTTGGCCTTGCTTTAGAAGATCTTGGAGATGCGGCAGTTCTATGTATAGTTCAGGAAAGTATAACAGCAATTCTTATAGAAGAGCCAATGGAAAATTCTTTTACTAATATCCACAGAAATAATTGAAGGATACGAAGAAGCAGCAGAGCAAGCATCCTCTTCATCCGGGTGCATGGTATTATCAAGCTGCAAAGGCTTCCTAGATGTGAGCGGTGAGTTGCTCTGTAACAAATTGCAGAAGTATCACTGTAGTCATAAACATTTTCTAGTTTTCACCTCAGCAAAACCAATTTTTCATGATTTTATTAATAAAAATTTCCAAGTACTTTAAATATAGGCAGTTCCTACACTGAGATTCAAAAGCTATAGTCCACCACCTTCAGGCATGATTCAGAATGAGCACATGAATGTATCTTCTAGAAGAACACCATGGAGGTAAGCAAGTTCTTTTATTTCAAATGCAATATAGAATCAGCAATTAGCAAGGAGCCTCAAAATGGAAGCAAACTTCCACGAGAGAACTATAAACATGCAATTTATCATTTAAAGAAACGAGGTAAGATCAGAGTCTAAAAGGGATATACAGGACAAATCAACTTAAGAACCATAATAATAATAATTTTCCTTAACTGTTTAAGCATTGGACTTTACAAAAAATTGTCAAAAGGCATTGTAATTGATTACTTCAAGCATAAATAAGTTAAACATTAATCCAAATACATCAGAGAGAAATGAATGCATTTGTATGACTCCTATAGATTCACTTCAAGAATTCCTATGAAGCATGACACCATGCATGAGGTAAAACTGGAGTAAAACCAAGAAGCATGAGAGGGGAAATTACCCGAGTCTTCGTATGCATCTCTTTCACATCAGCAGATTTGTTACCAGCACCAGCCACATCAGCAAAAAAATGTCGCTTTCCACCAGAAGCACGCTTTTCAGTTGCAAGAGCAAATGGTTGGGGGACTGTGTAGTTAGACCGTATTGTTCCACCATTAGCAGACTTAGACGTTAATTTGTTCAGAGAATCTGACTTTTTTTCATTTACTGCCTTCAAAACTTCACTGTCCATGTTTTTCTTTTCTGGTGTGTTGGCTTCATGCCTCTCATGGGAATTTTCATCATAGCAGACAGATAAGTTTTCTACTGGAGAGTCCATAGTACATTCCTTTACTTGATACTTGATAGTCTTCTGATTCAACAATTATACCAGAAACTTGAAAATACCTGACATCTGTCCTAGCGATCCAAAATGTTTAGAAGTAAAGTCACTAATAGGATTAGGGATATCCATATACATGCCTATAACTTATCCATTGGACTACAAGGAAAAAGCAGAATGTCATACTGTCCTCACATAAGAAACTGATAAGGAAGGATATCGTTCTCTCAACATAGAGAATGATACAGATGTTACACAACAAAACATAAATTAGATATTTCAGGAATTAATGCTGCAAGTATTATAAGAAACCCCAATAAAAATGCCTCGTATTCTTCCCTTTAAAAATGATTTCTAATCGCAGCATTGCTAAAATTTGTGATTTAATGCAGGCTCTCTTAAACTAATTATGACTCTTCTTCCGAACTAGCAAGTAGCAACTACTATTTCATTACTTTCTCTATAGAAGCATAAGCAAGTTGTGCAACTGACAAAATATATAAAGAATACTTCCATAAAAACTATGTACGAATATGGGTAGAATAAATAACCTGAGGTCATCATTAGAAAACTCAAAACATGGGATTGGAAGAATTGTCATTTTGACTCAGTCCAAAAAAACAAAAAGAAAAGGTATAATTATCAATATAGGATGAAGAATCTACTATCTAAAGCACTAAAATGCTCTATATTAAATTCAAATAAATATCTTCAACTTCTATTTCCACCATTGTACAAGGAAGATCAATGCATGTATAAGAGATGTTTTGGTCATTTCATGTTAGTATGTTACACTACATCTTTGAAACAAAAAGATTTGTGCCCTATGAACTTCATGGTACATTACATAGATATATCTTCGTTAAGGAGGATGCCAAAAAAAGAGTATGCATAAGAGAGAGAGAGAGAGAGAGTTTGGATTAATTAGGGTGCAACTTGTCTGGTCAAACTGAAAACTAAACTAATACGACCTTAATGGGTCGGTTTGCTTAGGATTTTTAATGACTTTGGGTCTGGCCAAGTTTTCAAAATTACAGACCTGGTCAATTTAGTTCGCTTTTGGGTTAGGGGTTCGGTGGAAACAAACCAACCCAAGAACCAGTTATGTAGTATATTTCAGTTTTGCGTTAAGGGTGACTGGGTCGGCTCGGTAGAGTCGAGCCTCTGTCCAGTACAACTTGAAATATCTTGTGCCAATCTGCCCTAATCCATCAGCTTTTGAAGTTCAACCGTCAGAATTTCAGTATTTTACTACAAGTACCGTAGTATGTACCTAAATATTGATTGAAGCAATCCGTGACATGTTGATTTTAAGTTATTTTATAATGCTTTTTCACTTTTTACCACACCTGATTGTGTATGCTGCCAACCAGATACTCAATACGAACCAACCAAACTTCAGTCCAGGTCGATTTGGAACGTGTCTGCACAAGCGGATACCAATCCAGTTTGGTTCAGCTTTGGTTTGGCCCCAAACTGAACCAAACCAATCCCAGTTGCACACCTAATATTAATTATTGAAAATAACTATTGGAAAGAACAAAATAGGGTCACATACCTCTTTGAAGTCGATTATGGCAGTTAGCATTATAGATAGTTCGGGAGAAGAGGGTTGGGTGACTTGGATCGAAGAGAGAGAGAGAGAGAGAGAGAGGCCTCGGACTGAAATGAAGAGCAAAAGGTTGAGTACATATGAAACTTCTATAGATTGTAAGTGGGATAAATAATGCTTAGTAATCAATGAAAGTCTGGATTCATAACCAGATTCTATCTGATCCCAATTCCTCTCTTTTCTTGTGTATCCAAAGTGTTTGGGGCATGGATCAGTCAATTCTATAAAATCGTCTAGTCCTCTTGATTCAGGGAAAAAGTTGGTCGATCCAACAGCCGAACTGACAATTTTCTTCTTGATCCAATCTAGCCAGAAATTTGAGGATGTTATTGGCCGATCCAAGCTAACTCAAGTGACTCGGATTGGGGCCTTCTACTACCAAGCTTTGAGTCATGGGCCTGTTTACTTCTAAATAATCTTTGTTCATAAGATCGGTAAGCCTCAACTACATAGATCTTGTTATATTTTTTAATTATTACCTTCCCTTACTTTGATTTACTATTGAAAAGGAAGTTTAAGTTTACCCCAAGATGCGGGACCCCCTTGAGATCATGTGCCCGTCACATGACTCTAGATTTGGGACCACAATTTAATATAAATAATGGGTAAGATCCCAGTATATATGAGTAGGCTTAGTTAGCCCTAGGGGTTGAGATTAAACCAAAGTATTTGGGATTCATTTGATATCGCATACACCCTTCTTAATTGTTGTAAGGTAGGCTTGGTGACGGCGCTGAATTGTAGATCTAGAATTAGATCTATTCATAGATTCATGAAGATACAAGGATAGGGAAGAGTATCATAATTTCAGTAAATTAACTTAAAAGAAACATTTTATTCATCAAAACACAATCTAAATAATCACCCCCTTCCATGTATTTATATAACTCTTTGAACCAACGCAAAATTAACCCTAATGTCTAAAAACTTCCCCAAATTTCCTGGTAAAACATGACTTCTAAGTCCACTTTAAAACATTAAAAGGAAAAAAGTCTGAAAACTATAACAATTATTAATATAAATAACTCTAAACCTTTTACTAAGTTTAAGAGCTCTCAGAGGAGGAAGGGATCCTAATATAAGTAGGATTGATAATTCAATAGGAAATCCTTACATAAGTAGAAATCCCAACTCATTTCATGGTTGCAAATGAGTACGAATTCTAGGGACATATTCGATAGAAACGGAATGGATTCCATGACTAATGGTGAATCATTCGTGTCATAGCTACCTGACAAAATATATTAGAAAAGAAAAGATAATCTAATGAGAAAGGGGAAAGAAGATAAAATCCAGAATTTCAATCATAAATTAGATTATAAAGTTTATGGTCCAATATCTTCTGAGATCCTTAAATTGACATCCGACTAATAAATAAACAAGAAAAACCCTATAATACCCTTTTTACACCCAAAATACACTAAAAGGACTTCCCATATTTTTCTCATCCTCAAATAATGCCAAAATAAGTCGAAGGATATAGAGTTCAGTCCTCTTATGGGCCCTAATAGAAGTCGTAGTGGAGAGAAGAAATAGTAAAATGACGAAACGCTTCATGGTTTTCTTTCGTGTGAGAAGAATCATGGTTTGCTTCTTTTTCCTTTTCTTATGTAAATTCAAATGAAGCACATGGCTATCTTTCAATAGTACCATAGTCGGTTGCCGCTTCTTGCCTCTCATAATTCACACACACCCACTCCATTGGCCGACCACTTATTTTTTCTTCTCCAGCAAACCACGGCACTAAAATTAAGCAATATATTATTTTTAGGGTAGACCACATCCCAATAGCAAACATTAACTCAACCTTGATCAACTCAGAAAACATCTAAATAGAAGTTTTTCATTAGCATCCCTATTTATGCATAGTTAATCCTAAACACATAATATTAACTTTAGTGGTTCAAATAAAAGAAGCATAGCAATTCAAGATAATCTCAAGACGAGCTTCAGATAATGAAGGTTAGATTGATGCCAGCTAGGATAATGCAATCAGCAGCTAAATCATAATGTGTAGGTGATCTAAATAAACTAAGTTTGTAAGATTAATAATCCTCAGCTATAAAGATACTGCTATGTTTTTTTTATTACCTTCCCTTATTTAGACTTATTACCAGGGATACACCGATACTTCGAAACAGGTGCCGTACTCGTATCGGATACTTCCCGATACTCCGATACGGCCCGATACGGCGGGTTACATATCTGATACGGCTAGGAAGTATCGGAGTTTAAAAAAACAAAAAAAAAAGATCTGATACGTTGGGGATACGGGGCCGATACGCCGGGGATACGGGACCAATACGCGGGGATACGTATGGATGGTAATATAGTCCAAAATCAAAAAATTTGACCCGAACCCAACCGAAACTCGACCGGAACTTCGGATATGAGTGCAAATTCTATACGTGAACATTTTTTTAATGATATCATTTAAATGTTTTGTTTTTTGGATGATGCATGTGACACTAACTTTGTATTTTGTAATGAATGATGAATGTTAGCATTTTGTAATGGACGATGAATATGACACTTGCGTAATGTTGTTAGCGTTCTTTTTTGTAATGGATGAATGTGACACTTGCTTTGATTTTTTGGTTGTATTGGATGTAAATCATGTAATGAATGATGAGCATGGTCATAATTAATTTTCAAACTATTCACTATTTATATTCTAGCACAAATTATTATATTTAATTATTAATATTATATTATATATATATAATTACAAACGTATCCCTACCGTACCGCGTATCCAAGTTTTTCAAAATTCCACATATCGCCGTATCCGTATCGGTGCTTCCTAGCTTATTACTATTAAAAAGGAAGGTAAGTTCAACCCAAGAAGAATTATGCAAGTGTGATAAACGTGAGTGAGAAAGAGAGAGAGAGGAGAGGGAAGAGGAGGGGAGAAAGAGAGGAAGAGAGAGAGGAGGGGGAACGGTTATATATATATATATATATATATATATATATATATATATATATATATATATATATATATATATATAGGGTAGCGGTCCAGTGAAATATGAGATATATGAGATAACTTTGAGAAACTTATCTAGAGGTTTTAGAATTTGATGAAAATTGGTGGGCATGCTCTCTATGGCAAGTTGATCATCCTCACAAAAAATCATCAAATTCTAAAACCTCTAAGGGCATCAAATGTTAAAAGATTTATCGACCGTCCATTAAAACCAATAATTTGAATTGTGTATTTGATGCCTCTAGAGGTTTAAGAATTTGATGATTTTTTGTGAGGATGATCAACTTGCCATGGAGAGCATGCTCACCAATTTTCATCAAATTCTAAAACCTCTAGATACGTTTCTCAAAGTTATCTCATAGAAGAGTTATCTCACTGGATCGTTATCATATATATATATATATATATATATATATATATATATATATATATAAAGAGAGAGAGAGAGAGAGTACGTGCACGCACGTCTGCCCCAATTTTTTTCTATAGGGGGCTGAAAATAGGCCATTATGCCCCCAAATTTTTTTTTTCTTGTTTTGTTTCTTGAATTATTTTGCTAGGTGTATAAACGGGAAATTTTTCATAAGGTCCTTTCTCCTTATAGAGTAGAGATGTGGGAGGTACCCTGATTGAGATCATGTACATCACATGACTTTAAAGCTAGCTCCATAATGTAAAATAAATAATAGGTAAGATCATGGCATATGAGTAGGATTAGTTAGAGTTAGACCTAGGACTTAGATATTAAACCAAGGTATTTAGGATTTCATTGACAGCACATGATACACCCATCTTAATTTTGGTAGGGTAGGCTTGGTGATGGCTCTGGATTGTACATCTATATTTAGATCTATTCATAATCTCATGAACATACAAGGACAGGGAAGAGTGCCATAATTTCAGTAAATAGATTTAAAGTAAACCTTTTTATTCATGAAAACATGATTTAAATCACCACCCCCTTACATAACCTAATGTTTTATCACACTATGAATCGTTTACAACTTTCCTACTAAAATATGACTTCTAAACTCACTTCAAAAATTGATGAAAATAAAGTCCGATAAATATAATAAAATAATTATTCTAAATTAACTTTAACACCATGTTTGGCAACGTCAACGAGGTCCACAACAACTTTTCCGTATTTTATCACTTTTCTTTTGTTTGGCAACACTGATGCAGGTGTCCCTATATAAGTAGGACCGGTAATTCAATAGGCAATCCTATCATAAGTAGAATTCAAGTCATTAAGTATACCTATTTTGAGTAGGTATCCTAGAAGCATAAGGAAAACCTTATGAATCTTTATTGAATCGGAAGAATTAATGGGAATTGCAGTCTGATACTACTAGGCAAATCCCCTAAAATTACTAGAATTAAAACTAAGGATGGCAAATAACACAATATTAAATAAATAGGCTCGGCCATAACTCTTTAAATTTTAAATTTAATGGACTGTGATGAATCCCCTAGATAATCTTACATCAATTCTCTCCAGGTTAGTGAATTCTAGACTCCATTGATTCGCTCCGGATGAGGAACATGGCTCTTAATCAACTGGTGAGGTATGCAGTTATCAGACCTCCTCTTGATCGTATTTTCAGTATGTTGCGTCAATGGCCCGAGGCCTTCATACTCATTAGTAGTCGATCAACTGTTGTAAGAGGATAGTTGGCAACTTTTCATCATGGAAGCCAAGTGAATTCCAAAATTGGTGCAAGACCATAATCATCTTAGGATTGTGAAGTTGTTGGGCACGGGCTCCTTTACAATTGTCATGTGTGTCATCTAATTCACACCTACAAAATAGTTGTAAACGATGGAGGCTTCAATAGTTAATCTACGATCTGATGTCATCAAATTGACTAACTCGTATCCATAAGAAAGTTGCACTTGTAAACAAACATTATTGTGTATTTAGTAAAATGAGGTTGATTCCACAAACATAGGGGCCAGATTAAGCCCTAATATGAAAAGAAGAAAGGCTAGCTAAGCAATATTCTATTTCTTCAAATATCCTAGAAGTAAAATTTAGTGTATTTGCATGTATCCCCCAAAGATTCCATCACCAACCCTTCTATAGTATACTTCCCATATATACACAAATTTGCACCTAATAGGTTAAGGAAAAAGACAAGAATAACCTTAAGAGTCCAGTTTAGATCCCCATTGTGTCTCTCCACATGGAACAATGTGGCAATTTCACAAGTGAACGCAAAAGTTGATCAACCAAATAATCTGGCCAACTTATAATTTAAAACTTTCACGTAAAAATCAATAAAATATTTTTTTTTTTAAATGTTACAACAACTATTATCTAAAAGATTCTCCTATCTAAACGAAACATGAATCAAATGAGTGTCTTTTTTGGCACCATTTGAAGATGGGACTTCCTTCTTTCTGCTTGTCAAGCATGCTTCACCACCACCCCACCCCCACCTCGGATCACGATAGATGTTAAAGGATGTAGTTTTCAATCATATAGCAATACGTTGGCCACGGAATAAATGATGGGAGACTACATTCAACCTATTTCTGCAAGTAGTTTTGTCTGTACAGTAGTGCAGCAGGCAAAAATAACCAAAACAAGATTTTTCCCCCATCTCTTGACTTCATCGAAACGATAAAAAAAAAAGGAATTTTTCAATCAAAATTTATTGCTCTGTCTTTGATCAGATGAAAGAAAAGGCAATACCATTTCTGAGTGCAGTACATTATAAAATGTGTTTCGACAAGAATCCAAGAGCAAGAGAATAAAACCTCACAAATAAACAATTCAGACTGATCAGATGAAAGCAATAGCTCATCCTTTCCATTAACATTTTCTTTACAAAAACGCCCACGGCAGACGCGGAATCCTCCAAACCGCCACCATGACCCAATAAAATAGGCATTTTTCTAAAGAAAAACTCAATAATGCATCTGATATCAAAGCGTGCGGCAGTTTAATAGTCCACAGAAGATTCTCCTAATCACAATTTCGAGATGCTAATTTAGCTTGAATTTAACAAATAATTAATTTTTATTCACTAAACACGCTACTGATCAAAGAGGAGAGCCGCATTGAACCAATTCACAGGCTCACAACCGACAGATCGACGAAGAATCGTGAAAAAACATCACCGGATCGCACTCTTCGACCGATCGGAGAGGCCAAAACCGACGGAAACCGCGGTCGAGGTCGCTTCGATCGAATCCCTCACGCGTTGGAATGGTACAGACAAAAAGATTTGAGCAAATCAAGAGGCGGAGAAGAGAGATGGAGGCGGATAGAATGAGAATGCCGGAGATTTCTTACAGATGATGGGCCCGCCGACGTAATTCCTCTCCTCCTCCTCCTCGTCCTCGCTCCCTCCCTCCTTCCCACCCTTCCGGTAACCTCGTGGCCGACGATCTCTGTTTCTGTAGAGTATTTATAGTAGCCCGGCGTTCACGCCGTCACTTGACGGCGAGTTAGCGGAGCAGAAACTTGTTGAAAGTTGAACCGAGCCATTGGTTCTCCTCCTTCCTCTCTCTCTCTCTCTCTAACATTGAGATGTTGGCAACAGACTGACATCACCCTCAATCATAGACGTATGATGACTGCCGGTTGGGTGGGACTCGATGCACTGGTAGGCATGTGTGCATCAGACGGCTTTGAACAGGTTCCACGTCAGGATGTTGAAGAGGATAGCATTTCCCCGTCTCTCACTCCCGGGGAAAATGCTAACAATATTGGATTTGGCAGTGGGACCGGATCACAGCCACCCAACCCAACCCGTGAAACGAAAAACCACCACCTGCCGCTACGCCGCCGACCACCGCCGCAGGTGACCACCCCTGTCAACCACCAGTCACCCACCACCGCCCCACCGGCCACCACCCCTGTGGCGGGTGGTGGCCGGCGGGGCGACCTATGGTCGACAGGGGTTGTGGTCGATGGTGGCGGCCGGCAACAACATGGAGGCAGTGACAAGTGGTGGGTGGCGGCATCCCACCTTGGGTTCATTCCATGGCTATAGATCATAAACTGTTGATTTTTGGCTCGCCACTTGTTGCTCTCCAAATTGTCAAGGGTAGTTATGGGAGACAATCATCAGTGGAGAGGAGTTGAATCCGATCGATCTTAAGGCATCAAGTGGTTGTGATATGGTGCCACGTCATGATGTTCCTGGTCGATGTTCCTACTCGATGTGGAATATTATTGCTCAAAAATTATTGAGAAATGCTATTCAGCTCAAAGGTTTTTCCTCTGTGCGACTAACGTGGCAGCATACAACTGGTGGCCGAATTTCACTAGCAATATTACAATCTTTAACACCACCAGTTGTATGCTGCCACGTCAGTCACACCAAACAGAATTGGAAAAACCTTCGTGCTGAATAGCATTTCTAAATATTATTTGGCCTTCCCTTGTACCCAACATGAGAGAGGCATTCAATTACAAGAAAATTTTCACCTCAACCGAGCTTTACAAGAATACCACTTACAATCGACGAATATAGATTTCTTCCTTCTCACGTTCTGAAGCAAACCCTAGTCGATTTCTAGCTACCACATCTCTCAAAGACTAGTAATCAAATACACAACAAGAGAGTACAAATGAGGATATATAGGAAACCCTAGAGAACCAATGTTGAAATCCGCTGCAAAGTCGTGCTTCGCTCGGGAGCCCTCACCTGGAGGCCTAGACTTGGCTCTTGGTCGGTTTTGGCACGAGTGTGCCCTGTATAGGCACCCGATCTGGCAGAACTCTCCCTTTTCACCGACACCTTGGGACTCACCCGGGCACCGACAGTCTGATGGAGCAGCTTGCTCCATTTTCGCCTTTAGCTCGTGATCCTTCTTAAATTTAGTATCCACCTCTCTCAACACTATGCATGCCAATCAACAGCTGGACTAGGAATGGCAATGGGGCAGGTTTGGAAAATAATTTTTATGATTTTTGAATAGGCTCGTCCCGAACCCGTCCTGTTTACAATAGGAATTTAAAACCCGAACCTGACCCATTGCCATCCCTAAGCTGGACTATGCACATGCTAGATTGGGATTCAGTGTGTTGTGCGGAGTGCAACACTCTAATTTGGTATGCACAACGCAGGCGTAGCAGTCGTGCGCATTGAAATTTTTCCTTCGCTGGTGGTGGCAATGGCTGCAATCGAGCGGCATGTCATGATATAAAAACCAAATATTGTTTAGCTGATGGGATTTTTTAGAAATAATATTTTAAAAATAAATATTTAATTGAATAATGGTTGATCAAAAGTATTTAACAAATAGCATTCTCACAGCCATGTGGCATATCAGAGCCGAAAAGTACCCTACAACGTTGGTTGTCCTCTTTTTATTCGGCGCCCGATAAACCGAACATTCGAGATGTCGGGTTTATTAAACACAAGTTTAGTATAGTGAACCCACCCGGCTGCAATAAATTTAAAAAATTAAACCGTGGAATGTAAGAATATTTACATAACATGCATACTCTTTACTTGATCGAAAACCATTAACCTTGAAATCGATCAACATAGAAACTATAGCGGAAGTAAGTGACGATCGAGTTTTACCTTTGGCAATAACACACCGGCAGATAACGATTTACGATTTACTTGATGATGTTGTTGAAGCAAGAATCCTCACACAAGATCCAATATGTTCTTGACAACAAAAAAGACAATGATTGAGTAAATTAATGATGAGATTCGAGATCTAGGGTAGAAATCTTCCACTTCGGTCCTTCTTGGTGCCCAAGAACATGAACAAACTCCGAAGAGATCGGCAAGACAAGATAGGAGCCAAAAAGCTCTCTCTCTCTCTCTCTCTCTCTCTCTCTCTCTCTCTCTCTCTCTCTCTCTCTCTCTCTCTCTCTCTCTCTCTCTCTCTCTCTCTCGTTTCGATAAAGTCACGGACAAGAAATGACGATCCAAATTAACTTGACGATATTGTTGACGTGAGCTTCCTCAAGCTAGAGACAGGTCGAGATGATAAAGTGGAAGCGAGGAATCAAGCTTTATCTCCGACAACAATGCACCGAGAATGACGATCTAGATTAACTTGATGATATTGTTAATGCGAGCTTCCTCAAGCAAGTTCTGAGCCGCAATCAAGGCATCCTTATAATGAAGAAGACAACGTTTGAAAAGAAGAATGATGAGCTTCCTCCCCTTCCTGTCCTCCTTTGCATCATCAGAGCCTCCACCACGTCCTCTACCCCTCCTCCTTCCTCATCGTTGGAGCCTCCAACGCCTCCCTTCCCCTCCTATTTCCCTATCGTCAGAACCTCTATGGTTTCATTGTTTTGTATTACAATTTCGGACATACAAACAATATTTGGCAGGATTGTGCTGAGCATATCAAAGAACATTCGGCAGGAGCCTAATGACTATTGGTTTGTACTTTTGGTCTTGTAATATCGAATTAAGAGACGTCGACAACTATGGGAAGGAAGGTGGACAAAGAAAGGAGGAAAAGGAAGAGGGTAAGGGGAGGAGGCGGTGTCGCTTTCAGGGAGAGGCTTTGGATGATGCAAAGGTGTCGACGTCGGAGAAGGAGGGTGATCGAGAGGGTGGGGTATGGGCTTGTGATATGAGGGAACACATATAGGTTATGAAGAAGGAAAATTTTATTTATCAAAAATAAAAAGAGGTTAGGAAAAATCTTAGAAGTGCGATCGGTTCATCAATTTTTGGGAAGAAATAGTATTTGGCCAATCTGTTTTCCAACTTTTCTGGCAAATTTCATCACAGCCGCCCCCTTTGCCCTATAGTCAAGACTGAGTGCAATTCATTGGTAGGGCTTGGGTGCAATGCACGATTGTGATCGAAAATTTTGCCAAAAAAAAAAGAAAAATGGGTTGGTCAAATAGCATTTGACATTTATATGTACGAATAAAAATTCGACAATTTATAAAAACCTCCTTGAACTATAAACCTCATTTCATATTTTCCCCTCAACTTTTTTTTTAAACAATTTAACCCTTGAACTATGCTCCACTGCATTTAGCTCTCTCTACCAAATTTTATCCAATAATATCCTTGTTTATTTTCAAAAATACTCAAAAAAATATGTGAAAAGTTTAACTTATCCTTACTAGGATTAGGATGTTTACGGAATAAAATTTTACGGAGGGGGCCTAAATGCAGACGGAACATAGTTCAGAGGTCAAATTTGTACAAAACAAAGTTGAGGGATCAATATGAAATTAGGTGTGGCACTCAGCCCGGACTGATGGAGGTTGATAAGTCTGGTCCGCTACCTCACTGTACATGACGCCTGATGGGATCACCACTCATTGGATAAATCTGTAGGCTCGACAACCGACAATATCAGTCCAAAGAGTCCGACATGCTTCCTGATGGGGTCACCTCCCGTTGGATACGATGTCGGTCCAAAGAGCCCGACATGTTTGGATGGTATAATAGGTACGGAGTTGTTTCTCTAAATAAAAAAGAAGAAGATATTTAATTGTAAAGCGACTTAACCCAACAGCCCTTTTGGAGACTCCATCGTTTTCAGCCGTGTCCATCTCCGGGGCCCACCAAAAGGGTCGGTTGTCCCGTTGATTGGACCGTTCATAAATCACCGAAGAATAATGATCTAAGAGTATGTACAGCGGCCTTTTAAAAAGAGGTTTTTCCCAAAATGAGCATCAAGTTTGACCAATTACCCAAACTACTGCAGTTTTCTAAACCGTAACTTTTTTGCTCTCAGACACGTGACAAATAATTCACATGAGGCATTTAGGATTTTTAGAGACCCTTTTGCCCTCTAGTCAAAAGGTAAAGAAACTGAACCTTTCTTTTTTCTTCTTCCCTCCACGACCTCCCAAACCCCACCTCCAACCTGAGCAACCTCATCGTCGGCACTCTTCCTTGGCCGGAGATCGTCGGAAGATCACCGGAAGATCGCCGGAAGTCGTCGGAATCTTCATCCAAGGTAGTGCAAAGCCTTTAAAGATAAATCTTCGAACCCTAAACCACGATTTAACAAGAAAATTTGTTTTTTTTACCCTAAACCCTAAATCATGGGTGAAATTATGACAAATTAAATTTCATACCCTAAAATCTTGAATAAAATGGTTATTTGAGGTTTATTCGATTTGGTAACTACTTAGGGCTTTCAAAAAATAGGTTTCAGATATTATAAAGATGTGAACATGATATCAGGGCTTTTAATTTTCAAGATTAAAATTAATTTTTAAAAAATTTATTGTAATTTTCAAAATTAGCTTTCACCCCATTATCAAACAATTTTGTTATATGTTTCAGACTGCAAGTCATACTTGCATCGAATACAAAAATATTTTCATAAAATTGAGATCCAATGCAGTAAATTTGTGTATGCAAAATCAATGGGTCTATTGTAGTATTATTTGCGCTCGACACAAGTTCACTTGAGTTCGACGCATTTAAAGTTGTGTACTGCATGAGATGGACTTACATAAGATCATCTCCAGTACTTACTGAAATTTTTTTATAACTTTGCGTATGTGTGGAGATGATTTGAGATTCATGATAAAGATTTTGAAATAGTGAATGCAAGAATCAACTCAATAATATTGTGTTGGATACAAGATCATTATTTTTGAACATCTTCTTTATAACATAAGCATGCATGCGTTGGATGCTACATTCAAAATAGATACTTACATACAGCTCAACTATTTATGTTAGGACTTGCTTTAACTATTACAAAAATTAATACATTGTGCCTTATGCCAGTTTCATTCGCTTATCATTTTCAGGCATGGATTCACTATTATCGATTTTATGTATCTATGATGGAGAATTCATTCAAGTCAAAAATAAATACCAGCACCAGGGGGGAATATCCAAAACTTTTCTTTTATCTTCATCAAGCGACTATGACCAACTTATTCAGAAAATCTATCAGATAACAAAGTCTGACGTCGAAGAATATGACATTTCTCTTAAAGCTTTGTATCCAAGTACGATCCCTTGTCCGCCTATAGAGATTGTGGAAAATGATGATGTATGCGCGTTCATTGCCCACAATATACGCAATGTGATGTCCAATATCCCATTACTAGTAACAAGAAACCGTAAATGCTCCAAATATGTTTCTATTCCAATATCTACTTGTAAGAGGAAGATAGACGAAAAAGAAAAAGTTTTTCCCAAAGTTTCTCGGTCTCATGCTTTTTCCGTTTCTTCAATTGCTAAGATAGAAGATTCAGAAGAATATTTGAATGATTCAGCATATATATCTACTGCTAACATTGCTGGAACTTCTGAAGATACAAGTATTCATAATTGCAATCATTATATTAAGCCTAATATCACTGTGAAGGAATCTTTAAATGACAGTCTCATTTATGACACTACCATGGATGACCCAGCCATCGATGACGTTGCTATGGAAAAGAAAAGGTACATTATTATACCTTCTACTTTCAAATACTCAATATGAACTATATTTTTCAAATTATGATATATGGTTCATATAATTGTAGGTTTTCTTATGAAGGTGTGACACGTGGGCCGATTATATCTGATGATCACCACTTGGATATAGATCTAAATGTCGTTCCCAACGATTGTTGTGGTGTACTAAATGCATTACTTGCTGATGTTGTTAAGAATAATCCAGTTATTGTGAAAAACCCATCAGTTGATATAAAATTGCATCCAAAAGACACATATACAAGCACTAAATCTCGGAGTAAAGCCCCAATGCCATCACCGTCAGCCTTCAGGTAAGGATATCTTTATGCTATTATGAAGGTCTAAATATGTTTTCTATGCTCCAACTTACCGTTTTATTTTTGTTTGCATGACTTGTACCACAAATGATCCGACATATATTGAAAATTATAGTTGGATAGAAAATATTCAGATTGAACAATCAGCAGTAGAACTGGCAAAGATTGAGCAACCGATAATATCTGATTCACTAGCAGGGTTCGACGATATATATGTTCAGAAGGAATTTTCGACCGATATACAAATGAAGGATAATTATCATGAAATCCACCTCTATCAGATGTTTAAGAACAAGGGGAGCATGATTAAGGCGCTAAACAAGTATGCTTTATATTCAAATTTTGAGTATAAGGTTTTAGATTCCACTCCAAAAAGATATACTATCATATGCAAAGGTGAAAACTGTACATGGAGATTGCATGCATCTATACTTAAGGGGACTGCAGTATTCCAGATTAAGTCCCTAAAGAGTGAACACAAATGCTCGATGGCAAAACGAGGTGAGGATCATCAGCAAGCTACAAGTGATCTAATAAGTGAGTTTGTAAAGCATCGATTAGAGGGAAACGTATCGTATGCTCCGAAAGCAATTATATGTGATGTGCAAAAGGAGTTTGGTGTAAAGATCAGTTATAAGAAGGCATGGAAGGCAAAGGAGATTGCTATAAAACTTCTGAGAGAGTCATATGAGGAATCATATAAGCAGCTTCCGGCATATTGTCACGAGCTACAGAAAAAAAATCCTGGAACCATTACGAAAATTTTACGAGAAGGAGGAAGATTCAAACGTTTTTTTCTAGCTCTCGGCCCATGCCTACGTAGTTTTCAAAGAAATACCTTACGGCCGGTAATCGCAGTTGATGGGACACAACTTAAGGGCAAATATAAAGGTATATTATTTACAGCGATAACATTGGACGGTGATAATCATATATTCCCAATCGCTTTGGGAATTGGAGAATCTGAGAACAACCATAGTTGGAGATGGTTTTTGATTCACTTGCGGGATGCCTTGGGTCCTATGGAGAGGTTAGTGATAATATCAGATCGACACAAGACTTTACTAACTCAAGTTCCTGAAGTCTTCCCACGTGCATTTCATGGTTATTGTGCATTCCACATAGCACAAAATATGTATGCCAAATTCAAGCTCAACATGTTATATCCTTATTTTTATACAGCTGCGAAGGCAACTAGGCCTATAATTTTTCATCAAATGATGGCAACCATAAAAGATGTGCATAGTGATGCTTATGAATGGCTAAATGAGATTGATAGAGAGAAGTGGACAACGGCATACTTTCAAGAAAGACGGTTTAATATTATTACAACAAACACTTCTGAAAGCTATAACAACGTTCTGAAAGATGTCAGAGAGTATCCTATCACCATGCTTATTGAGGAATTCCGCTTAAAGCTTCAGGGTATGTGGTTCAAGCGTAGAAATATGTCATCCGGATTGACAACAAAACTTACAACTTGGGCTGAAAATGAGTTGTGTAATGAAATGAAAAGTGCACGTGCAACGGCTTGCCATCCTATTAATCATGATGAGTTTATGGTTAGATCATTAGAATTTGAGGATTAAGTTATGTTAAGCAGGAGAACTTGCACTTGCCGTAAATTTGACGTAATGGCGATACCATGCTCTCATACTTTAGCTGGAATTTCACATTTTAAGATGGACGCATATTCATACTGTGCCCACTATTATTGGACGGATAATTATAGATCAACGTATGAAGAGTCCATCTACCCAGTTTCTGATAAAAATCAGTGGGAGATTTCAGATAACATAATTAAAGATGATCAATTGCTACCACCTAAGGGAAAGACTCCACCAGGGAGGCCAAAGAAAAAAAGAATATTATCACAAGGTGAAGAACGGAAGACCGTAAAGTGTGGCAGATGCAAACAGACTGGGCACAATAGAAGAGTTTGTAAGAAACCAATCGAGCAAGGATAACTATATTTTACTTTATTGAAAGATCTTATTTTGGCTGACTTGTAGTTGGATACAATGACTTTTGAAATTCTGGTTTCTTGTAATTGAATGGTTGTGCAATTTTGGTTACTTGTAATTAGATACAATGACTTAGATAATCGATATCTTTAATATGACTATTGCGATTGGATACTGTCAATACTGCATGCTATAATAGGACTTGCGTTGAAAACAAGCAATGACACCTTTTGCAGAAAACAAGCAATTGCGTCGTACACAAATAGAGTTTGTGTTCAATTACAGTGATGATGATTCTAGTTAAAATATTGCATTCAATACAAGCCATACTTGGGTTCGACGCAGTCCATCTTTGTGCTCAATTACAGGAATGATGAATCGAGCTAATTGCAAGAAGCATGAGAAATGAAATAAGGGGCATAAGAAATTTGAACAATCACAGGCAACAGTATTTGAGAATTTGGATAGGTATTAAATAAATTATTTAAGTAATCAAAGTTAAAAATTATTAAACAAATTATATTGCAATCACCTTACTATGCTGTTATACAAGTGTGGCTTAAAATTATTTTAAAATAATATTATTTTTGAACTAAAACAAGGGGGATCTATTTATGGCACCCCATACCCAAATTCAGAAAAACATTACAACATTTTTAATCAGTCAACTCTAACGAAGATAAATCTTGAAGTAACGACAAACTATTCATCGCTCCATCAAGCATTTTTTACCGCATTTGTTTCATCATCATATGACACTCATGGAGTTTTCCCTTTAACCCCTCGACCTCAGCCTCCAAGCGGTGTATCGTCTCCTCGCACGTGCATTTATGAATAATCATCTTTTGAATTTCATCACACCACATAAAAAACTGACATCGATTGCCCTGCAATCATGTATTAACAATAAATGGGTAATACAAATCTATATCTTATTCTAAGGGCATATATATTATTCAAAGTAAATTATGATGTACCTCTGGTAGTGGGCATGTATAAAACAATCTTCCAGGATTTTTTGATGTGCGGGATGTCTTTATCTTACAAAAACCAGCACCACATGGACATGTGAAATTCGGATATATCGTTGAGCTCATATTTGAGTCTGTTTAAAAAAAAACCACATAAAAAATAACAATCAAGATGACACCATCTCTTTAAAAAAACCATATTTGGATCTTACATATTTGGATGATACATATTTGGTACAGAAAAAACCACATAAAAAACCACATAAAGAAATACCTCTATGCATGGTACATTTTTGGATCTTACAATTGAGATGGCACCATCTCTTTAAAAAAAAATCTTATAGGATCCCTCTGTAGCAGTCAATGGATAAATGGGCTGATCTCGTTAAACAAGAACAAATTAGTTTTTTTAAAAAAATCTTATAGGATCCCTCTGTAATTAGTTTTTTTAAACAAGAAGAAATTAGTTTTTTTTTTAAACAAGAAGAAATTAGTTAATATATTTAAACAAGAAGAAATTAGTTTTTTTTTTTAATCTTTAAGAATGGAGAATAAGCATACGATCTAGTTAGATCTAAGGGGGCGACTAAACCATTTGCGAGTAAAACAAATGGCAAATACCTAGAAGAAGAAAGGGGGGAGTTATGAAGGGTTTATGACCTAGAAGGGAGCTGCCCCCTTCCCTTTCTGAAGTGATCAATCCAGGGGGATGCAATCATACCTCCGATGAGAAGAAGTCTAATCTTTGTGGCCACGGAGGAGAAGAAGTCCGATTTGTGTGGCCACGGAGGAGAAGAAGTCTGATCTGTGTGGCCACGGAGGAGAAGAAGTCTGATCTGTGTGGCCACGGAGGAGAAGAAGTCGGATCCGTGTTCTACCCCTCCGCGTCGTCCTCTCCAATGAAAATCGCAGAGAAGGGGCCATCGACTACTCCGCTATGAAGAAAATCGCAGAGAAAGGACAGGGAGGACAGGTTTTTATAGAACTGTTGAGAACTATTGTGAACGCAAGGAGCAGTGATGAGAACTGTTAAAAAAATTGCATCGTACGCAAGTATCGTTTGCGTTCAATTGCAGTGATGATGATTCTAGCCATACTTGCGTTGGACGCAGTACATATTTGTGCTCAATTGCAGGGATGATAATCGAGTTAAACCATACTTGCGTTGGACGCAGTACATATTTGTGCTCAATTGCAGGGATGATAATCGAGTCAAACCATACTTGCGTTGTATGCAAGAAGCAGCTGCGAAGATGTTAGGACTTGCGTTTGACACAATCAATCTTTGTGTTCATCTTTGGACTTGTGCTGGATGCAGTTATTTGAATTGAATTGGAAATATTGCTACGCACATAACCATTTTTAATTCACCAAAATAATAAAAATCAATCCAACGGCTATTGAGTATAACATTCAATATTCTACCTCGGTAACAAAATAAACATATTCATATTACAAAACAGCATAGACCATTCATTACATATTTTTTATCATTCCAAGTTACAAAATGCCACCAGAAAGTACACATGTCAAGTTACATCATTCCACATATTTTATCAAAAGTTGATATACAATCCGCCGCTGAAAAGCACACATGTCGGCATCCTTAAAGTCCAATTCTTTATTGCAGGTGAAGTAGTTAGCGAAGGACATAACTATAGATGTTCACAAGATACCAATGCATGTTATTATAATTGACAGGGATTATAGCATGTGCACACTTCCATATCGGATAAAATACACCATCATCATTTTTGACTCGATCCCCGTTTCCTAACATAATCTGCTTCAAAGACTCAGACCACTTAAAACTCTTCGCTAGCACTTTCAAATCTGTTCCTTGAGGTTCCTTTCTAATATAACTTTTAAAGTCATTGAAAGCCAATATCATATAATTCTGTCACAATCAACAAATAACCTATTAGAAACTATTTATTTAACAGTTTATAAAAAAATATATATCAAACTAGAATTAGCGAACATACCCATAAGTACGTCCTGCCAAAATAGATGCCAATCTTCTCAACCTTGTGAAATTGCTCAAAATATCTTAAAAAACGTGTCTCCAGGAGAGACATATAGGCATCAATGTGCTGTAATCAAATTAATATAATTATAAGTAAAAAAATTATAATATTAGAGATAACTTATATCATAATTAAATGGTATGCATAACTCACTTCACTGTGTGCCCATCCTTCATTAGAATAGAGTTTTTTAATCCAAAAAGGATTCACATTAATCCCGTCAATAATAATGTTATCCCTACATTAAAACATACATCATGAAGTTAATAGAAATTATATCATAAATTATAAAAGACATTCTAATTTATATTTAATTGTACTACCATAATACATACAATTCTCTACGGTTATCATCCATGAAGTCAATACAAAATTTTCTCTCCTCATGGTTAAGTCTTTTTATCCACTTGGCAGGTTTGATCTCTACCTCGTCTTCCAATTGTGCCAAAAGTTTTTTTCTATTTAATGGGTCTGTATATGGAGAACATAAATGTGGACCTGGCCTTCTCATCCGCTGTGATTCGCGTCTTGCCGGTACAACTTTCTCCTACAAGAAAAATAAAAGAAAATATTAAATCATAATTCTAAAAAAATAAATTTAGTGGTTGAATTTTTATTATACCTGTTCCTTTTTATTTGTTTGGCTCTCTTGTACGGTCGAAACATCCTTTTTACTTGCACTCCATGCCTCAACTATATTTTGATCCGGTTCAATAGATTCTTCATAACCTCTGTTTTCTTCATTTTTGGAATGCACTATCAAAACATCACTTGGACATTGATCATCAACTATGTTTGGATCTCGAGCGAAGGATTCCTCAATCCCTTCATGTAAACCCGGATCACCGCATTCTTTTGGATTCGTCTGAGAAGGAGAATATCCCTTACTATTTGAATCCATCTGAGTAGGAGACACACCCTCATCCTCTACATCCCTATAAGTTCGGTGTGGTGTAATACAAAAGTCTTGAATGAGGGATTCCTCGTGTCCCAATCTCTCCGTTCTCTACAATATACAACCAATCATTTTGTAAGTATTCAAATAAAAAATTTTAATACATATTAACTAAATACACTTTAAGAATAAAAATTTACCTCTTGTTGGTATTCCACCACATGCACTTGAGTAGCCGCACCAATAAGATCATCCAAAGTATCAATCGAATTAAAATCCTTGTCATCCACATTGGAGAAAGAAGGTGGAGATGAAAAAATTCCAACCTTGCGTTGCCCTTTAAGTTCCTTTATTTCTTGTTGGAGTTCATTTATTACCTGGGTTTGTTTCACTACAATCTCCTCAAGTGAGGAGATTCTTTTTTGGTGTTCCTCTACCACTATTTCTAATGGACATTGTGAAGTTGGTAAAGAATAATATATAGGGATCCCCTTATCCCCTTTCGATTTTTTCTCTTCAGCATTGTCCTCAATTATTTTATCCTCTTCATTCTTATCCACTTTCGGCTTATCGACTTCCTCTTCCATATCCCTTTCCATTGATCCTTCTGTTGAAGTAGATAATTCACGGTCATAGAAGGGACGGATGATATTCTCCTCCATTTCTACTTTTGATGGAATTAACTCTTCCAGAATTTGAACCTATATATCAACCCAACTAATTAATTAGAATATTATTAATATATATATCTATATATAAATAAATATAAACTCAAGTTTTTAAAACTTACTTTACTTTCTTTAAAAAACTTGAATACTCTATCGTAGGTGACACTTTTCAAATCGCACCATCTAAGAATTCTAGGATTCGTATCAGTGCTCAGCTTTCTTGCGCAAAATATTCCAAGAAGGGGGATCCGTTCAAATATCCACACCTGCAAAATAAATGTGCAACCAAATAATCAAGTGTTATTAAATAATAGACAATATGCTATAACATACTAATTAATTTAAAAAGTAGTCATACCTGAAGTGCATATGCACAATCAAAGATATTATATTTTTTTGGCCTCTTATCTCCTTTTATTGCACCTTCCACACCGGCCTTCAAACTGTTGTAGGCCACATTTCCCCATGGGTATTTATTGAATTTGTCCAAGTCATCCACAAGTTCTAAATGCATCAAAGGAATACTAACATCGGGATTGGCTCCAAGAAAGTAACTCTCTAATAGAAGTAGCAATGCCAACTTTACTGCATCGACATCATCTTTGCATTCTTTAATTTTTTCCACCAATAACTTCTGGGTTACCACCACCTTCTTACCATAAAAATATTTATTCTTCAAAGGACCACCAATGCTGTCAGTATCTAGGTCTGGAGGAGGGGTGGAAACACTATACCTAAGCCCTAGGATCAACGTAAACTCCAAGGGAGAAAATTCCATCATCACACCATTAATATTAAACTTAAAGTCTGACTCATGTCTTTGTCAAAAGTAATGTGCAAGCATCGGAAGAAACATATATTTGGTATACCTTAGATCTAAAATATGACCAAAACAAGACTTCTTCAACAATTCCATCTGATTAGTATTATCTCTAAACATCTCAAGGATAGCATCAAGGAATGAGACACTGCACCTAGCTGATGGTTGAGCCATATACTCCAACCTATTAACGGGTGCATTGCTTATACTTTTCTCTAATGTGGAACCATTTCCAGCGTTTGATTTCTTTCCTCCTTTTCTCTTAGAGATTTCCGGCTCCTTTTTGAATTTCTTTGCAGGTGACTTGGGGGGCTTCTTGTTAGAATTCTTGATAGGTGACTTGGATGACTCCCTTTCAGATTTCATTGTAGGTGAACTGGATGCCATTTTTCTAGATCTTTTTGCAGGTGGTTTGGAGGATGGTGTCAGTGGCCTCTTCCGAAGACCTTCACGTCCCATCTGTAAAAATAATATTATATATAATATTAAGAAAAGAATAAAAGAAGTATAAAAAGTAAAACATTGTTACACCAAATGCTAATTACTACAACTTAGGGCATCTCCAGCTATACTCAAATCATGATTCAGATTTGAATCCGAGTAAAAAATACTCAAAAGCTGCTCAAGTCAAACTCATATTTATACCAAAATGAGTTTTACTCATTTTACACCAAATCAGGGGAGACTCAATCCATACCAAATTCTTAACGATCATCTCCAAGGACCTCCATATTTACAAAATTATCATCCACCGTTGAGTTTTTACTCAAATTTAAGTAAAAACTCCAAAATCAGCTCCGACCCTTACTCAAACTCATACCAAATTGAGTTTTAACTCAAATTTGAGTAAATGGTTGGAGTGTTCTGTATCAGATTGAGTTTTTACTCATATTTGATTAAAAATTTCAGTAAGTGTTGGAGATGATCTTATGCAAGTTCATCTCATACAGTACACAACTTTAAAAGCGTCGAACTCAAGTGAACTTGTGTCGAGCGCAAATAATACTGCAATAGACCCATTGATTTTGATACACAAATTTACTGTATTAGATCTTACTTTTAAGAAAATATTTTTCTGTTCGATGCAAGTATAACTTGAGGTCTGAAACATATAACAAAATTGTTTGATAATGGAGTAAAAGCTCATTTCAAAAAATACAATAAATTTTTAAAAAATTAATTTTAATCATGAAAATTAAAAACCCTAATTAATTAATCATCAACAATATCCTGTTCACATCTTTATAATATCTGAAACCTATTTGTTGAAAGCCCTAAGTAGTTACCAAATCGAAGAAATCTCAAATAACCATTTTATTCAAGATTTTACGGTATGAAATTTAATTTGTCATAATTTCACCCATGATTTAGGGTTTAGGGTAAAAAAAAATATAAAAAAACCATTTTTTTTGTTAAAGCGTGGTTTAGGGTTCGAAGATTTACCTTAAAGGCTTTGCACGACCGTGGATGAAGATTCCGACGACTTCCGACGATCTTCCGGTGATCTTCCGACGATCTTCCGACGATCTCCACCAAGAAAGAGTGCCGACGATGAGGTTACGGAGGCCGCAGGTGGGGTTTGGAAGGTCGCGGAGGGAAAAAGAAAGAAGAAAGGTTCAGTTTCTTTACCTTTTGACTAGAGGGCAAAAGGGTCTCTAAAAATTCTAACTGCCTCACGTGAATTATTTGTCACGTGTCTGAGAGCAAAAAAGTTACGGTTTAGAAAACTGCAGTAGTTTGGGTAATTGGTCAAACCTGGTGCTCATTTTGGGAAAAACCTCTTTTAAAAATGGACCTTCTCAAAAGCTGAGTTGAGGGTAAAATATGGAGGTTTTTACCGAAATGGCCACCAACTCTTAACTATTGTTGAGAATGGACCTTGTCAAGAAATCTGAACGAAAATGGCCACCAGCACGTGGGAAACAGGTCGCACGGTGACACTAAACAGGTAAAAAGACATATTGACCCTTACCACTGTAAAATTTTTTAGTCCCTCTTCTCCCGGGGTTGATCTGCAGTCATCATCACCATCTTCACCACCTCCATCTCCTCTCACAGAGAGAGTCAAAGAGTGAGAGAGTGAGCAGAGAGAGTGAGAGAGTGAAAGAGTGGGTGAGCAGAGAGAAAGAGAGAGTGAAAGAAAGAGTGAGAGAAACAAAGAGTGAAGGAGAGAGAGAGAGAGAGAGTTGAAGAGAGGAGGGGTGCAACCCACGTTCCAGCAGCCCTCCTCCTCAAGCTCCGGCGACCATCCGACACCGGCCCGCCATCCTCCTCCACCTCCTCTCACGGTGGCAGTCAAGCCCAAGCCCGAGCCGACCTTCCCTAGCTCCAGCGGTCCACAACCGAGCCGGCGCCCAACCCCTGCTGCCGCGCTGCCGTCGCCGACAAACCCGAGCTCCGGTGACGCACGGGTGGAGCAGCGGCGACACCCCCCCCGCACCCGATCTTCCGACCCCCCCTGCACTTCGGCGCCCGATCTCCCTCGAGCTCGATCTCGACCCCCCTCCCCGTGCTCCGGTGACGCACGGGAGGAGCAGCGGCGACCCCCCCTCCTTGTGCTCCGACGACGCGCGGAGGGAGCAGCGGCGACGCCCCCTCCTTCGTCCTTTGCTCCGGCGAAATAACATGTTTCGTCTAGTTTTCGTCGCCAAAAAATCACAGTCATTTCTGCCAGAGACTGGCTTTGGGCTGTGAGACGAAAATCGGACGAAATCCGACGAAATAACATGTTTCGTCTAGTTTTCGTCGCCAAAAAATCACAATCATTTCTGCCAGAGACTGGCTTTGGGCTGTGAGACGAAAATCGGACGAAATCCGACGAAATAACATGTTTCGTCTAGTTTTCGTCGCCAAAAAATCACAGTCATTTCTCCCCGAGGCTGGCTTTGGGCTGTGTGACAAAAATCGGACGAAATAACAAATTTCGTCTAGTTTTCGTCGCCGAAAAATCATAGTCAGTAAAAGGGTAGTTTGGTCCCAAAGAGTTTCAATGGTCATTTTGGTAAAGCCAAAAGCAACCTGGCCCATTCTCAACAATAGTTGAGAGTTGGTGGCCATTTCGGTAAAAACCTTTAAAATATGTCCCATGTCATCCTTAAAATTGTTTTTTACAGTTTAACCCTCAACATTATAGCTGTTAACAGTTCAAACTAGGACTATTTTACTCCTAAGAGCATCTCCAACCGGCTCTGAAGCTCGGAGCACCTCCGAAGCAAGTGGGGCCCGCATTTTGCTGCCACCTCATCGGAGGCGTCCTTGTTGAGAGGTTCAGCTCCAACGGCCTGCGAACGGGATATCCGAGCCATTTGCATGAAACACCCTATATATTTATAAGTTATCCAAAGTCTCCAAAGTTACACCAAATCTGTTAAAAAGTACATGTTTTGATATATATAAAAAATAATTTATGAAGTTCCAGGGGCTTTTTTAAAAAAAGACAGAATTTTTTATTCGTTCGGAGGCTCCGAAGGAGCTCTGTTGTATGTGGAGGGCTTCGGAGGTCCGGGCCGCACGTGGCCTATGTGGCATGCCACGTAGGCCTTCAGAGCATCCTTCGGAGCCGATTGGAGCGCCCATTTCTATTCGGAGTGCCACGTGGGCCTTCAGAGCTCCCTACGGAGCCGATTGGAGATGCTCTAACCTGTAAATTAAATTACCAACTATATTATCTTACTTATTTAATTTAGAAAAATATAAATAAAAGCTAAAAAATTATAAAAAATTTAAATATACTAAAAAATTAAAAACATGGTTGTTGACAGAAAAAAAATATTATTAAAAAATATTTATGATTGCTGGACACGCACTCCAACACATCAAACCATATCCAAACTCAACCGCTATAATTCTTATCGTTGGACACGTACTATAACACGTCAAACTGTCCAAGCTCAACGGCTATATTTCTTGTCTTTGGACACGCACTCTAACACATCAAACATGTCCAAACTCAACAGCTATATTTCTGGACGTTGGACAAGCATTCCAACATGTTAGACATGTCCAAGCTTAACGGCTATAATTATGACTGTTGAACACGCACTCTTAACACATGTCTCGTTATTCTATAAATATCATGCATTCTACACTTGGAATGACCATTGCTTCACACCCCATCTCTCTCTCTAACACCTTATCTCTATTTCTCGTCTAGCACCGCCATGTCGAGTCACAATCGCTTGAAGGAGTTGCTGCTTGACGACGATGACAAGCAGGAGATGCTCATGGCTTGGGCGGCATGGAAGGAACATAAAAGATTACAAGCCGGATCGACTTCAAAGAGGAGGGACTCCAATCAACCACGCAAAATGATATATCATGATCGAATTGCAGGTCACAGTAGATTGATCAAGGATTACTTCGTTGAAGATTATGTCTACCGTCCCATGCAGTTCCAGCGGATATTATGGATGCATCGCCCATTGTTCCTCCGAATTCATACCGCGATGGAGTAGTACGATAATTACTTCGTACAAAAGAGGGACGCTGTCGGAACCCTCGGTCTCTCATCGCTATAGAAGGTAAATGCCGCTCTGAGGATGCTTGCCTACGGAGCTCCGGCAGATTTCTTAGATAAATACCTCAAAATCAGAGCGAGTACTACAATCGAATCTGTCCAACGCCTTGTCATAGCAGTTAACGCAGTCTTCTCGAAGGAGTACCTATGAAGGCCCAACAACATTGACGTTGCACAACTACTATTCGTGGCGGATGGTCGAGGATTCCCAGGAATGCTCGGTAGTATCAATTGTATGCACTGAAAATGGAAAACTTGTCCGGCGACGTGGGCAAGTATGTATACCGGTCATGTACACGAGCCGACCATTATTCTTGAGGCTGTAGCTAGCAAGGACCTCTGGATTTGGACGCATATTTTGGGTTGCCCTGATTTCATAACAACATCAACATGCTGGAGCGATCTCCTGTTTTCTCTGACATTACAAATGGAAGAGTCATGCCATGCACCTTTACCATCAACGGCAACACTTACAAAACCTATGACTTTGAAGCATAAATACTTTGTGAAAGTTCAAGAGGCAGCACGAAAAGATGTTGAAAGAGCTTTCGGGGTGTTGCAGGCTCTTTTGCAATTGTGCGAGGTTCAGCACTTTTTTGGAAGAGTGAAACACTTTCAGAGATCATGACTGTGTGCATTATTATGCACAACATGATCATCGAGGATGAGCGAGATGAAAGCCAACTCGATGAAAATGAAGAGGAGATACAGCCCGAGTCATTTTCCCATGCACCCATTCCATAATTTGTGCAATTTCTCAACAATCACCACCAGATTAGGAATTGAGATATATATTCTGCTCTTCAACGAAACCTGATTGAGCATGTTTGAGATCTTTATGGCCAAGAGTAGTCTAGGTTTAAATGTACTTTTCTTATCTAAGAATTAATATATTTTGCTTTGAAGTAAGGTTCAATTTTAGAAGTTCAATTACATATTAGTACATCATACATAAGTTAAAGACCTGATTACAACATAATTTAAAAAAACACATCATATATAAGTATAGGTACAACTCTAGGGCATCATATTCCGACCTAGTTTCCGCTCTAAGATATCCTTCTGACGGGCCGAGAAATAAGCAGCTTGTGGTAGTGGCAGACGGTCAAGTTGCATCAACATGATTTGATCCTCTTCAGCATTTCGCCGCCTTAAATGCAATGCGTGCAATATCAGCTGCAATCCTCTCTTTGTCCATTGCAAGCCTCTCAGTGTCGGTCGTTGATATCTTCTCTAACATCTTGATATTTCGAGTTTACATATTCTAAAATATTTTGAGAATAGAGTGGTCCTCATTCTGCACCGCAGTAGTAGCCTTACCCTTGCAATAACCTTTTTCGGCTTTCTTGCCTGGCGGCCTCGCTAGCTCGACAAAGCCTTCATCTTCTTTTTCTATGTTTATGGAATTCAGAGTAGAGGAAGTGGAAGAGACTGGAGAGACCGAGGCATAGTTCTTGGACTTCTTTGTTGCCCCAACCTCCAACCACTTAGGCTGGTGTCAAAGCTCGTTCCAAGCATGCTCAAATTGGAACGAACTTCACCGTGCAAAGAGCAATATGACTTTTTAGTTAGTTGGATCTATAAAATAAAATCATTAAATTTGAATTTGATAGCCCTTTGTTTGTCTTATAAAAAAAGGACAAGTCAAGTTAGATTTTGACCTTATCTTGCTCGTTGGTGCCCGATCATCACTCATACTCCACTTGCACGTAGCATGCGGCGAACTTGTTAACGGCTAGTTGGATCACTGACCATCGATGCATCAATGAGTTTTGCTTCCGGTTATCAAAAAAATCCTTGTATTGGTGGTAGTAGTGGGTGATGTGCTTCCAAAATATATCTTTGTGTTGCTCGGTGTCGCCGACCTCGTCCATGTCAACGTTGATCCATGCGGTGATCAACATTAGATCCTATGCCATCGTGAAGCTCTTTGTGCACCTTGTTGACGGGTGACGCTTTCAGGTTGCTCGGAGATTGAGGATGGATTGTCAGACGACTCCACCTCTTGATCCTCTAAAAATCCCCCACCAACGTAGGCGTCGAAACTCGATCGATTGAGAGTACGTAGGGGGTAAACCCATAATGAGGATCCATTAGCACAAAATAGGAAAAAGAGCACGAGGAGTGAGATATTGGTGAAAATTTTGCTCTCCTTGGTTATACTATTTATACGATTTTTTTAAAAAATTTTAAGGAATTTTTTAATATGTTTTTTGAATTTTTAATACCTATTTCCGCTAAAATAAGGTTATTTCCCCTCTTGATGTTTGGACTAGCCATTGGGTACCAACGGCTTGCCCAACAGTTAGTTAGAATCGATCAATTTTCAGACAATTACAATTGAATTCATTTGGACCACACGATCGGCACCGTATGGTTATGATTTACAAGGGTAAAGCTCAATGGCTAGTTAGAATCGGTCAATTTCGGGACAATGACAATCAAATTCATTTGGACCACACGATCGGCACCGTACAACTGCGATTTAAAGGGTGAAGCCCAACAATGACAATCAAATTCATTTGGACCACACGATCGGCACCGTATGACTACGATTTACAAGGACAAAGCCGCTCTCGTATGCACACTATGACATTGAGGAGGAATTCTCCTCACCAACAGTGGGGAGGAGGTTGAGGAGTTTGGGTGGGGGCCACCAGGTGACCTCACCATTGAGGAGCCCACTGGAAGGGTTTTTTTAGGGATTCTCCTTAATGGTGGTGGGATCGGTATATTTTAAGAGGCCATTGTACATTCTCTAACTAGTGTGGGTATTGCACCCTCAAAACACGAGTAATAGCTTGTTTGGTTCTGTGGGTGCAAATTTTGGCAAGAAGACTACAAACAGCGGGACCCACCGGCCCTGCCTGGTGGGCCCACAAAGACAAACAGCGGGACCCACCGGCCCTGCCTGGTGGGCCCACGAAGACTAACAGCGGGACCCACCGGCCCTGCCTGGTGGGCCCACGAAGACTACAGCGGGACCCACCGGCCCTGCCTGGTGGGCCCACGAAGACTACAGCGGGACCCATCGGCCCTGCCTGGTGGGCCCACGAAGACTACAGCGGGACCCACTGGCCTTGCCTGGTGGGCCCACAAAAACTATCGCGGGACCCACCGGTCCTGCCTGGTGGGCCCAATAGCCTGTGGAATCCCCCAGAAGATGGTAGCGGGGTCCACCAGCTTTACCTGAAGGATCCCCAGATGCTGCAGCATAAACCGCCATTTACCGCCAGAGAATCCTATAAATAGCAGAGCCTTCGAATGTAAATAGGTCTCCGAAATTTCTGATTTCCACTCTGAGATCTGGTTTTCAGAATCCAGAGCTCTGGAATTTCTCAGCTTCCCATCTTCCACCTCTCTTTGATCTTCTTCTCTCCTTCGAAGAAATCAGAGTGTTTTTAGTGATACTCGGCCTGTCGAGATCACTTCGATATAAGTGTTAGTGAATTCGGGTTGCTCCCTATAGCACGGAGACGTAGGCTTCGGCTGAACTCCGAGATCACATCTCTCGTGCCAAATCTCTGATTGCATCTCTCTCTATTTGCATATCAAAAGCAACGACTTCAATCAACAGATCGAGCAACGATCTCTTCGACTCGAAACTTCAATTGACTGGTGAGGCGAGGTCTTTGGGTCGGCACGAAGATTTTCCCCCACAGTTTGGCGCCGTCTGTGGGATCAGAACGAAAAGTCAAGCTCTCTCCACTACTATCAGATCGGTTGAGCATACAACCGATCTTCATAGCCAAACTTCCTCGCCTCCTCGGTTGATCGGACAACTGATCGGACGTCGGCACTCTTGTTGCTGTTAGAATTGGTGAGGTCTATAGCTCGTAAAAACCTATAGTTTAGCTATGTATGGTTGATAGTATAAGATTGCATATAGGTACGTACCTTAGTACATGTTCTGATTACAGAACAGAGAGCCATGGCTACATGGTAATCCTCTTGAGTGGGAGACTCAAGGGACTGGTCCCATGTAACCTAAATACGTTCGCAGCTCTGATTAGGGTTGGTCGCCCTATCAGGTTAAGCTGTTGGGATGATAGAGCGTGGGTGTCTCCACCATGGTCATTACCAGGCACAGTGTCTGTGGCCGAACGGAACCAACACGGTGCACAGATCGGTGAGCAGACACCGGTGCACTAAACCGTGTTTCTGCTTAGGGTAAAACGGTCCTAAACCCTGAGGAGCCATGTCTGGTGGACTAACCAGTTGTGTGGTGCTTTGGCGCACCAATGTGTGAGGATCCGGATGCAGTGATCCAAAACCACGGTGTACTGGGTTACCCGACTGGCGTTGCATCAGCATGTCACTCCTGCAGGCTATCCACACCCCTAACGGGAGGTGCGTTCCTTGGTCTGACCTACGTCGTATTAAACCCTGGCCAGGTGGTCATCAGTTCGACTGGTGACAGATCCGGTTACTCGGTAGAGTTATCGGAGGTACGATGTACGTGGTCAACCTGGAAGGAACCGAGTCATATGAGCACTCGAGTCTGACGGTATTCTCCACCGCTCGAGTTGCGTCATGGCACCAGTGGAGGGACAGCGAGTTTACCATACTAAGCGGAGAGCAGGGGTATGTGGGAGAACATAGTAAGTCCGGGGGAATTGGAGTGCAGCCTGCGTCGCACTCTGGGTGGCTACGCAGGTTAACTCGGACTCAGAGGATCGATGGTACACTCGGGTAGTGTATCGATCGAGTCTGAGTTGGAAGCCATGAACCCTGGTCCCTGAAGGTTTCACCTTATCGACATTATGTACGGTTCTTATACCATCTCCTCGAAACACAGAACGTAGTTAGAGGAAGCGAGAAGTCCAAGCATACGCTCTGTGAGTGCTTCGCACTAGTGCACGGTAGATGCGTAGCTACGTGTGTGCACTAAGGGGAAACCCTAGGTTAGTGCAGAGACGCATGTAGCAATTCCTTGCCATAAGTGGACTTTGCCACATGGGTGCGATGCACCAGGACATGTTGCGAGTTGACTAGTTGACTTCACTAGGGGCACCCTACAGGAACCTCAGAGAATAGTGAAATCACTGGTGCACTTCACTTATGTGTGCCTTGTAAAGTCTCGTACACGAGGAACGGTCAACTAGTGGCATAAGGGCGTTTTGGTCATACCATGCGCCACTATGCACTAAGGGGGCCGGCCCTAAGTGTTGAGAGACTGGTCAAGGCCGGCCCCATTAGTTTCGGGAGGTTGTTGCCTCCGATGAAGGGGCCGGTTATGAGGCGCAGAAAACGGGCTGGTTTTGACCGTTTTCGAAAACAAGGAAATGATAGAGATAAAGAAGAGATATATAGGGATAAGGTTTGAATCAATCATCCTTATCCATACTGTCCTTATCCATATGAATAGGCCGGCCCTATATATGAGAAGGAGAGAGAGGGTGCACGAAATAATAGAGCCATGCAAGCCCTAGGGCCGGCCATGGCATGGGGAAACCCTAGCCGCCCCCTCTCCTCTCTTCGCATCTCCTCTCTCGTCTCTCTCTCCCTCGCTTGCGCCATTGGATGGCGACTCGTCTTCCTCACGTGGTGTTTTGTAGAAGGAGAAGGCTCGTCGTATGGAGGCACTCAGAGATCCATCGACGAGGTGCCGTGCATCGTGTGAGATCGGGTGAACTAGAAGGCGTCTCCCGCAACCTTTTGCTGTCCAGAATCTGCACAAAAAATATCAACGTTGTTTCTGCGATTCCGGGAGCTACAGAAGTCCAAACGACGTAAAACTTGTTGGAAAAGTTGCGTCTCGAAGTTTTCTACCTTCAGTCCAAATTTCAGCCCAATCGGAGTTCGGAGCAGAAAGTTATAGCCGTCGCACCGAAACTATGTCGAGCAGATCCGTAGCCCGTCTCCATCGACAAAGAAGAAATTTGTCGCGGTGAAAGATTCCGCACGCAGGTATGACCTCTAACAAGTAGATCTAACATAATTAGAACATGCATTCATGCTAGTTTGTTCTTTCGCGTTAGATCATCGTTAGGGGTTCGCGTAGTTGCCATGCTAGATTCATACACGCATATGTAGATCGTTTCGATGAAAATTTTGATATATAACGCACACCGCTCACGGTCCTCGGACCTTCACTTTGCTTCCGCTGCGGGCCTCTGCCATGGATTTATTTCCAACAATTGGTATCAGAGCACGCTAGTGGTGTGCGTTTCATGTTTTTTTCATGAAACCGTCATGTGCGCGCATGAATAGTATGTGCCGCCATCGGGGTTCTACGAGTAGATCATGCATAGTATATTTTTTGTGTGTTCTATGAATCATTCTTGTAGGGCGCCGCTTCTAAAATTATTCTGGATATGTGATTGCTTGCTACCGGGGGTCGGACCCCGTGTTAGCGATTTTGTCTGGATGTTTTTTCTTTTGTGTGTGGATAGATTTTAGAGCCATAGTCGGGCAAGAGGTGAAGATTTACCACCCTTGATTCCCAGGCTTTTGCTAGGTTTGTTTTCCTTTTCTTTTTAGGAAATTGTGTACGAACGAGCACTTGCTCAAAGCGTACTAGATCTTTTTCGGTTACAGATTGAAGAGGAGGACTTGCCGTGGAGATTCACCACCGGGAAGATGAGCGGAACCTTGGAGGACGATGGCGATCCGGCGAAGCGTACACGATGACGGCAAAGGGCAGAAAGCGTCAGGAGATCGTATACAGAGGCTTGCACCGGATCGAGGAGCCTTGCGAAGGAGACAGAGAGCCTGCGTTGTGCCAGTCAGGTTCAGGGGTCGGACCCTGAACTTGATTCAGTTGTGTACTTGTTTCTTTTAGTAGTTCTTTATATTTCTGTAGAGAACCCCAATGCGATAATTTGATTATCTGTGTTAGAGGGATGCCCTTTCCCCTCGGGTCCTAGCGACCTTATTAGGATAGGATTCCACTAGTGACGCCTATTATTTAATTGACCCTTGATGATAGCATGAATTCCTCACATTTGGTTATGCCCCCATTAGGTCAACACCCGATTAGTCGGGTGTGCCTATTTGGCAAGCATCGAAACCTAGAATGAGTTGGAATTCTACTATGACATCATTCGTCAAATTTATAAGCGAGGCGCCATGGTAGTGGAAGACCTTTCCTTTCAGTCTGACCTTAGGTTAGGCTCCAGGGCATTAGTGTGATAGCCAAGTTTGCGAAGCATCGATGTTCTTAGGATATGTAATGTGACCCTTGAGTGGAGAAATCCACTTGAGGCAGGGACTATGATATTCCGAGATCGATTAATGCTTCGGAAAAGGCTTGAAACGCTAGTGGGAGCACGATATGACCAGGGTCTAGTGTATAGGTTGTCGTGACCTTAGTGTACACTCATACTTGCATTAAATAACCCTCAAATTTAATAAGGGATGCAAAAGAGGACTTTTAGAGATCCCCTGGCCTCCACGGCCAATCACTTCGTGCTCGGGTGGGAGGGCATAACTCAACAACCCCCTCGGGTGAGAGCTGTGTTTTTCCATGCCAAGTTACTTAGTGATCTCCCTCGGGATATGGCGGTTACGGCGCCAAGGGTTCAGGCTTTACTCACCCTCGTGGGGGCCGTTAGAACTTCCGTTCCGTAATTGCCTAGGCTCGTGGTTAAGCATCCGAAGTACACGTGAGGTATTCGTTGCGAAAACAATGGTGATCACGTGGTACTGGCCAAAAGATAACCATGGTTCATCAAAGCCCTTAGTTGGCAGATTTGGATAGGGTCAAGGGAAAGACCCGTGTAAGCGGATGACCTGCACACTGCCCCCTCGGACAGGTGCAACCTATTCCGAGATCTTACATACATGGTTAAATTAATCCATAGATGTGTCTTCGCTGTGAGGGTAGCGCTGATATTTGGATATAATTAGCTTGTTTTAAAAATCCATAAAATAAGTTTTCCTGCATTCTTCTTCATTCAACCATATAGTTCCCCTATCCGCTATCCCATAAGAGAACCAGTTATCGGGTCTCTAACTACGTAGAGCGAAAGCGCTAACTTTAGCTTATGCATAGGGTAGAAAACGTACATTGGCTTGTAATCTTAATATCCCTGTACTAGACCTAATGGGTCCAGATATCACTAGGGCACTAACTAGGGCATATGATGACTAGCGAGAATCTAAGGAGATGTGCAAGTTCTGTGTCATAGCAGACTTGCAGACAACTCCTTAGAAGCAAGTCAGAGATATGCCAGGTCTTCTCTAATAAAGTTTTACTTGCATAAGATATCTGCTAGGCGAAGTCAGTAGACTCATCGCTTATCCACCAAGATACTTGTTGGTACCAAGATGTCAAAGGGAATGCTTGTTCGGGAACACATCCTTGAGTTCCAGATCGAACTAGATTCCAAAGACATAGTACCAGATGACGAGGTGGTGGAAGACGTCTATCTTGCATCCTTGTCTGGAACCTTCGAAGGCGTTATCAGAGACTTTAGCTTTAACAAGTTAGAGATGATAAACGCAGAACATCTAAGGAGATTTCCAAGAGACAAAGGATGAGATCAAGATTAAAGGCAATGCCTTTAGTGCTTAACCTAGGTCTTCTTTAGAAGAACCTAAGGGAGTAACTTATAAGAGATCGAATACTATTTTAGTGCAGAAACTAGTATGGACTCCTAAGTTTGGTAACGCAAAGGACAGAAGTGTTTCTGTTTTGGCGACTATAGGGGGTATTTGAAGATTGAGTATGGCCTCAGGATGTTAGGATTTGAGTCGCTATCTAGTAGCAGTTCTTATGCTTCTTAGAATGTAGACTTCGGGTCTACAGAGATTCAAGGAAAGCAGAAGGCTACTTTATAGTGAAGTAATCCTAACATAGGGACTGATGCCATAAGCCGCTGCGGAAGCTGTTAGATATGAATGTCTTAGTTTTTCCGAAATACAGATTTTGTTTTTTAGAGATGTAGTTCTGTTTCCTCCTTAGTAAATAAAGTTTTTTAGTTTTAGACAGCACCGTATGTGTGTATCTTAAACTGAAAAGATAGCTTAAGTACTAGAGGAATAGATCAGAATAATCTCTTTAAATTTAATCTTAATTCGGAAATAGATTTCATGACAGCTGCAGCGTTAAATTTAAATTCATCTAAATCCTTCGGAGAATCTATCACATTTGTGATCCCTCTGATTTAGATATTTTGCCTCAGATAAATTCAAAGGTGACAGAAGGCCGAGTTTCTGTTCACAGAATCATCGGAGATCCTTCTAACCTATGAGTGTAATCTGGAAGGCAGAATAACTAAAAGGGCCATGAAGGTATGGGAGTTAGTTAATTTTGACGTCTATGGTTCCAAGAGCGTCCAGACGATAGGAGTCTCTTCGATTTAATCGAGGGAATGAGAACCTATCGGATGGGTTCCATAGGATCCTGAAGGAGCATGGGATTATCTCCCAGTTAAATGCTCCTAGGATGAAACGTCAGAATGAAGTCTCCGAGAGAAGGAATCAGACCCTGTTTGACATGGTCCGTAGTATGATGAATATTGCCAAGTGTACTACCCACCTTTGGTGGGGTTGTACCTTAAAACAGTAGCTTATATCTGAAACTATCTCTCATCTAGATCAGTGCCTCATACCTATAGAGAGCTATGGTCTAAGCGAAAGCTGACACTATAGAGTCTCGAGATATAGGGTTGTCCTGCACTTGTGCAAAGGGACAAGAGGGATGAGATGGAGATGTAGTTCCAGGTATATCTGTTTATAGGTTACCCTTAGGAGGCATAAGGTGGCCTGTTCTATGATCTTGAGGTTTGGAAGGTAATCGTTTCTACGAATACCATCTACCTAGACCAGGATTATATTATAGACCATAAGTTTACTGGTAAGGTAGTTCTGGGTGAACTACTGGGTACTGGTAGAGAGTGCGCATCTGAAAACGTAGTGGGAGTAGATGATACAAGAAACTAGTATACCAGGTATTGTAGAAACGATTCACTTTGTACCACCACCACCTCATCGTTGTGGGACCATCAGAGCTCCTGAAAGATACTATGGAGAAACTTCGATAATTAATCCAGAGTTTCAGGAGGATGATCTTTAGAGCTACAAAGAAGTAGTGGGAGCTTCCTTTGTACCACCACCACCTCGTCGTTGTAGGACCATCAGAGCTCCTGAAAGATACTATGGAGAAACTTTGATAGTTAATCCAGAGTTTCAGGAGGATGATCCTTAGAGCTATGAAGAAGTAGTGGGAGCTTCCGACAGCTCTGACTGACAAAAGACCATGGAGGCAAGCTTACATCAATGTCCCTTGGAACAGTCTTGACACTTATAGCACTATAACCCTTCAGGGTGTAGGAGGTGTATAAGAAAAGCACCCGGTTAAGACTTAAGTAGCTAGATTAGTTACCAAAGGAGAAGGGATTGACTATGTCAAAACCATCTCACTGGTAGCTATGCCTAAGTTTATAACGGATCCTCTTAATCCATCACAGCCCATTATAGTTGGGAGATCTGGTTGATGGATGTCAAGACAGTTATTCCCTAACGGGAATTTGAAAAGGGACATATGGATGATGTAGCCTCAGGCTTTGTGTCAGTAGGTTAGGAAGATATGGAATGCAAGTTGCAATGGTCCATTTATGGACTGATGCAAGCATCCAGGTTGGAATGTCTATTTTGATCAAGGGAATCCGCTCACACGGATTTGATCAGAATGAGGATAAACCAAGTTGGTACAAGAAAGGTGAAATAGCTACAAGGGTGTATTTAGTACTTTACGTTAACGATATTTTACTGATTGAAAATGATGTAAGAATATTGTTTACGGTAAAGGTTTGTAGTCATCACAATTCGATGTGAAAGACCCTAGTGAGGCGAGTTATGCTCTGGGAATCAAGGTAACTCTAGATAACCAGAGCAAGATTCTCTTGCTGTCACAGGCTACGCATGAAGATAAGATTCTAGCCAGATTCGTTTTACGAAGCTAGATATCTATTGCGTAGCAGGAAGGTGGGTCGGTTTCAGTCGAACCCGAGTCCAGATCTTTGGACCGATGTGAAGGGTATACTCAGAAATCCTCGTTAAGTAAGGATTGTGAGTTAGCTTGCACTTCACAGGTCCTGATATCGATTGGACACACAGGATCTAACTTTAGTATCAGATGTGTGTTCCAGAGAATCGATTTCAGGGATTATTTTTATCTTGGGATTAGAAGCGGTAGTTGGTAGAGTGTGAAGCAAGAGTGAATCACAGACTCTACCACAGAGGCTTAGCACGTTGTTGCGTGCTAGGTAATATATCAGGTGGTAAGGCTTAGGAAGTTCTTAGAGAACTTGGGACGCGTACCAGAAGCTCAGTTATCTGTTGTTGCAACAGAAGAGCGGTAAGCAAGGTCCAAGGAGACTAGGCACCACCGTGAGGGGAAACCCATCAAGTACAAACTTCACTTGATCTGAAAGTTATAGGAGGAAATGCAAGCAGCGGTACTGAGGTGGAATCTACAGACAATGTTGCCAATTTCATTAGGGAATTCCTGCAAAGGCTTTTGGGTAGCATGTAGAAGCTACAGAGCTCAACACCGTTATTCCTCGTTAGACCTAGTGGGAGATTGTTAGAATTGGTGAGGTCTATAGCTCGTAAAAACCTATAGTTTAGCTATGTATGGTTGATAGTATAAGATTGCATATAGGTACGTACCTTAGTACGTGTTCTGATTACAGAACAGAGAGCCATGGCTACATGGTAATCCTCTTGAGTGGGAGACTCAAGGGACTGGTCCCATGTAACCTAAATACGTTCGCAGCTCTGATTAGGGTTGGTCGCCCTATCAGGTTAAGCTGTTGGGATAATAGAGCGTGGGTGTCTCCACCACGGTCATTACCAGGCACAGTGTCTGTGGCCGAACGGAACCAACACAGTGCACAGATCGGTGAGCAGACACCGGTGCACTAAACCGTGTTTCTGCTTAGGGTAAAACGGTCCTAAACCCTGAGGAGCCATGTCTGGTGGACTAACCAGTTGTGTGGTGCTTTAGCGCACCAATGTGTGAGGATCCGGATGCAGTGATCCAAAACCACGGTGTACTGGGTTACCCGACTGGCGTTGCATCAGCATGTCACTCCTGCAGGCTATCCACACCCCTAACGGGAGGTGCGTTCCTTGGTCTGACCTACGTCGTATTAAACCCTGGCCAGGTGGTCATCAGTTCGACTGGTGACAGATCCGGTTACTCGGTAGAGTTATCGGAGGTACGATGTACGTGGTCAACCTGGAAGGAACCGAGTCATATGAGCACTCGAGTCTGACGGTATTCTCCACCGCTCGAGTTGCGTCATGGCACCAGTGGAGGGACAGCGAGTTTACCATACTAAGCGGAGAGCAGGGGTATGTGGGAGAACATAGTAAGTCCGGGGGAATTGGAGTGCAGCCTGCGTCGCACTCTGGGTGGCTACGCAGGTTAACTCGGACTCAGAGGATCGATGGTACACTCGGGTAGTGTGTCGATCGAGTCTGAGTTGGAAGCTATGAACCCTGGTCCCTGAAGGTTTCACCTTATCGACATTATGTACGGTTCTTATACCATCTGCTTGAAACACAGAACGTAGTTAGAGGAAGCGAGAAGTCCAAGCATACGCTCTGTGAGTGCTTCGCACTAGTGTACGGTAGATGCGTAGCTACGTGTGTGCACTAAGGGGAAACCCTAGGTTAGTGCAGAGACGCATGTAGCAATTCCTTGCCATAAGTGGACTTTGCCACATGGGTGCGATGCACCAGGACATGTTGCGAGTTGACTAGTTGACTTCACTAGGGGCACCCTACGGGAACCTCGGAGAATAGTGAAATCACTGGTGCACTTCACTTATGTGTGCCTTGTAAAGTCTCGTACACGAGGAACGGTCAACTAGTGGCATAAGGGCGTTTTGGTCATACCATGCGCCACTATGCACTAAAGGGGCCGGCCCTAAGTGTTGAGAGACTGGTCAAGGCCGGCCCCATTAGTTTCGGGAGGTTGTTGCCTCCGATGAAGGGGCCGGTTATGAGGCGCAGAAAACGGGCTGGTTTTGACCGTTTTCGAAAACAAGGAAAGGATAGAGATAAAGAAGAGATATATAGGGATAAGGTTTGAATCAATCATCCTTATCCATACTGTCCTTATCCATATGAATAGGCCGGCCCTATATATGAGAAGGAGAGAGAGGGTGCACGAAATAATAGAGCCATGCAAGCCCTAGGGCCGGCCATGGCATGGGGAAACCCTAGCCGCCCCCTCTCCTCTCTTCGCATCTCCTCTCTCGTCTCTCTCTCCCTCGCTTGCGCCATCGGATGGCGACTCGTCTTCCTCACGTGGTGTTTTGTAGAAGGAGAAGGCTCGTCGTATGGAGGCACTCAGAGATCCATCGACGAGGTGCCGTGCATCGTGTGAGATCGGGTAAACTAGAAGGCGTCTCCCGCAACCTTTTGCTGTCCAGAATCTGCACAGAAAATCAACGTTGTTTCTGCGATTCCGGGAGCTACAGAAGTCCAAACGATGTGAAACTTATTGGAAAAGTTGCGTCTCGAAGTTGTCTACCTGCAGTCCAAATTTCAGCCCAATCGGAGTTCAGAACAGAAAGTTATAGCCGTCTCACCAAAACTATGTCGAGCAGATCCGTAGCCCGTCTCCATCGACAAAGAAGAAATTTGTCGCGGTGAAAGATTCCGCACGCAGGTATGACCTCTAACAAGTAGATCTAACATAATTAGAACATGCATTCATGCTAGTTTGTTCTTTCGTGTTAGATCATCGTTAGGGGTTCGCGTAGTTGCCATGCTAGATTCATACACGCATATGTAGATCGTTTCGATGAAAATTTTGATATGTAACGCACATCGCTCACGGTCCTCGGACCTTCACTTTGCTTCCGCTGCGAGCCTCTGCCATGGATTTATTTCCAACAGTTGCACCCTTCGCTCTCTGGATGGCAAAAACTAAGCACCAGGGTCGACCAGAAGGTAGTAACACTCAACAACAAGCTTGTCCTGAGACTCGTTCAATGAGTCAAAGGCTCAACTTCAGACAGCCCCTTGCTGTCCCCGAGATGGGGGTTCGCTCAGGGAGTGGGAGATCTGTCGATCGACCGATCGCCCATCCCGCACGACAGTCAATTGGGCAAACGGCCCCTGCTCCAGCTGAAGACCCTCCATCGACCTACCAAATCTCTGCTGTCGACTTCCAACTGCTCCAATTGGCGAAGCAAAACGCCACCCTCACCGCTGAGAGAGATGCTCTTAAGAAAGCAGCTTTCGAGGCTGGGATCGCCCTTCCAATCCTCTCTACAAGTGAGAGGGTTAATCTTCCTCGACATTCAATCCACTCTGAGCAACAGAGGTCAATGGGCACTGCTGCCCTCAAGAGGATTCAACGCGACCCAACTCCCTCTGCTGCCCCCTGGAAGCAGAGTGTTTGGGACCGCCTCGACGACGAATCCTCCCAATCATCTTCTGGTCACAACTGCGATAGGAAGGCGCCTTCGAAGCCCGATATACCAAGGAGACACCAGATGAAAGGCGCTCCTTCCAAGAGTAGAGTCTCCCCTTCCATTCCACTCCAACGCGGACTCGGATCGGACCTTCACCACCGACTCCAACCTGCTAATATTCAGAGGCCTGAACAAGACCTCTCGATTCTACCTCTCGATCTACATCCAGCTCGGGGACATGGTCGTAGAGATGGATACTCCTCTGCCGGGCCTCTCCACCGGAGCCTCTTCGAATCAACATTTCCAAGGGGATAGAGAACTCCTATCCTCCCCAAATTCAACTGCGTCAAAGGAGATCTGACTCTCCATATACTTGCCTTCAAGCAAGCCTTGACACCACACGAAGAAGAAAACAACGTGCTTTGTCGCACTTTTGCCGGAAGTCTCGATGAGCCGTCACTCGACTGGTATCACAATCTCCGAGCTGGGTCCATCACCCAGTTCGGTGTTTTGGCTAACCTCTTTGTGTAGCACTATCAACTCAATCTAAAGCCAGAGAAAAAGCTCGACTCCCTCTATCGGCTAAGGATGGGTGCTGACGAGACTCTCCGAAACTTCACGAGGAGATTTCGCAACGAGCATGCTGCTCTCTCTGGAAGACATCTGGATGATGAAGCCATCATGTTGGCTTTCCAGAACGCCCTCCGCTTCGATCTACACATCTACAACGACTTCATCCGTAATCCCCCTCCTTCTCTGGGTGCTATGTTCGATCGAATCCAGAGAGAGATTGAGGTGGAAGATGATCAAGTCGCTCGAAAAGGGCGAGAAACGAAACGAAGACCGGCGGAAAGAGAAGCCCCCAAATATGCTGCCAGAGCCCACAATGCTGAGGCAGCAGCTCCTCCAGCCAACAAGCGATCAAAGAATGACGGACGTCGATCTCCAACGAAGACCACTTTCACCGAATGGAACTTACCAATCGAGCAGATACTCGACCGCATTCAACACGAGGAGTTCATTCGAAGGCCCAATCCTCTTCAGCCAAACTCAAAATTTACAGCCGACAAAACAGTGTATTGCGACTTCCACCGAAGCATGGCCATTCTACCGATCGGTGCTATCGGCTGAAATTCCATCTTGAAGACTTATTGCGAGAAGGCCATCTTCAAGAGTTCACCAAAGGCGGACAAGATCAACGTCGAGCCTCTGCAAAGGGGAAAGAAGCATGTTGGATCCATCAGATCTCCTCCAACCGGCAACCTATCTCTGTGAATGCCAACGTCTTTGGTATTCATGGAATATTGCACAACCAAACCTTGACCGGGAAGGAAGTGGATCGGCAAGTTCGACGCATCTTCCATGTTCGTTCTGCTGCAAACAAGGAGGATACATGGATCGAGAAGCCTATCGAAGGTTTGACTTGGCCATCTATTGTTTTCAATGACGCCGATCTTCAAGGAGTTCATACTCCCCATCGAGACCCCTGGTCTTGAAACTCCTCATCGACGGAAGCACCGTCAATCGAATCCTCATCGACACCGGGAGCTCCATCGATATTATGTTCTCAGATTGTTTCAAACGTCTGGGACATAGATACTCAAGCCTCGACGTCGTCCCGACTGTGATCACTGGCTTCAACGGCGAACAAAGCATCACGGTGGGCGAATCGAGATTCACTCTCGATCTCAGCCGAGAGACTCGAGTCTCGGTGAGGTTTGCAATTGTCGAAGGAGTATCCAGCTACAACGCCATTCTCGGGCGACCATTCCTCCACCAGATCAATGCCATCTCCTCTTCTTACCACCAACTACTCAAGTTTGCAACGGGAGAAGGCATTGTCTGTCTTCGAGGCGATCAGCAAGCTGGAAGGTCTTGTGAAGCCGCTGCTGCAAAAACTGATCGTAAGATCAATATTGCTCCTCCAAAGCGGCCGCGAGACAAAGCTGGTCCTTCCAAATAGCAATCAAAGGAGATTCTGCTGACCGAACCCCCACCAATCGAATGGGAAGCATCACCTTCAATTGAAGAAATCATCCCAATCAACATCGGCTGCGGAGATCTCCATCGACAAACTTTCATTGGTACCAGTCTTAGCGACGCAGAAGCGCGAGACATGGTATCTTTCCTCCAGTCCAATATCGACGTCTTCGCTTGATGCTTTGAAGACATGCCTAGGATCAATCCAGATGACGCTTGTCACCGACTCGCGATCAAGGAAGAGGTGAAGCCTGTCAAGCAAAAGCCACGCACCATCCGACCAGAGCTACAAATTGCCGTTCAAGAAGAGATCACCAAGCTACTCGCAGCAGGCTTCATCCGTGAAGTAGAGTATCCTACTTGGATCTCTAACATAGTTGCTGTTCCAAAGAAGAATGGGAAGGTCAGAGTCTGCATCGACTTCACCAATCTCAACAAAGCTTATCCCAAAGATCCATTCCCCATGCCAAGGATAGATAGACTCGTCGATGCCACTGCTGGCCACGAGCTATTGTCTTTCATGGATGGATACTCTGGGTACAATCAAATTCCTCTTCACGCTGATGATCAAGAGAAGACATGTTTTGTGACTAGCCGAGGTCTCTACTGCTACAATGTAATGTCATTCGGCCTCAAAAATATCGGTTCCACTTATCAAAGGTTAGTCACGAAGATGTTCGAAGATCAGATCGGTCGCAACGTTGAAGTATACGTCGATGATCTCCTTACCAAGAGCTTCAGTAGAGGAAAGCATCTATCCGATCTGGCGGAAACCTTTCAAGTTCTCCGGAAGTACCGTATGAAGCTCAATCCAGCCAAGTGTGCTTTCGGAGTTCAATCGGGCAAATTCCTGGGTCATCTTGTGACCAGGAGGGGCATTGAAGCCAACCCCGATCAAATTCGAGCTATCCTCGACATGCCATCACCTACCAATCGAAAGGAAGTACAACGTCTCACTAGAAGACTCGCTGCCCTCAATAGATTCATCTCAAAGTCTTCCGACAAATGTAAGCCTCTCTTCGACAAACTACGAAAGGCGGATACTTCAGGGTGGAGTTCAACTTGCGAAGAAGCTTTTCAGAGCATCAAGAAATATCTGGTGCAAACTCCCATCCTGACGGCTCCTCTTCCCAAAGAAGACTTGTGGCTCTATCTCGCCGTAACCGATCAAGCAATCAGTGCAGTCCTTGTTAGTAGAAGAGAAGGCATCGAACATCCAGTTTATTACATCAGTCATACTCTTCTTCCGGCTGAGACTCGCTACTCCAAAACTGAGAAGGTCATCCTGGCCTTGCTCACTGCATCACGTCGTCTCCAACCTTACTTCGTCTCTCATCAGATCACAGTCATTTCAGAACACCCACTCAAAGATATTGTTGACAAAGCTGGTCGAGCTGGTCGTATGACCAAATGGGTGATCGAAATGAGCTCTCTGGGAATTCAATTCGAATCTCGCACTTCCATCAAAGGTCAAGTTATTGCTGATTTTCTAGCTGACTTTCCGGTTGAAGACCCCATCTCTTGGGAAGAAGATGTCGACATGCGCTTAGAAGATGAGAATAATCCTCCGATCGATCTTGCAATAAAAATAGATCCAAGTCTCGAGGCTATTGCTGCAACTCCTCCATGGGAGCTTTACACTGATGGAGCTTCAAGTGCGATCGGTTCGGGAACTGGGATAGTCCTGGTATCCCCTGAACTTGATCATCTCCAGAAGGCCACTCTCCTCGGATTCAATGCCACCAACAACGAAGCCGAATACGAAGCACTCATTTCCGGACTTGAAATGGCTGAATCTCTAGAGGTAGATCGAATCATCGTCTACAGTGATTCCCAGTTGATCATAAGGCAAAATAATGGAGAATATACAGCTCGAGAAGAAAGAATGCAACTCTATTTGGCCTTAGTACGACGTCTTCAATAACGATTTACTTATGCTGAATTCATTCAAATCCCCAGAGCAGAGAACCGAGAAGCAGATGCCTTAGCCAATGCTGCCTCAGTTCTTGGAGACTCACTCGGAGGAAGGCAAATACAGATCGATTATCAAGAAGTGCCTAAGACCATCCCCGATCAACAGATCCTTGCTACTACAAAGAGATCTGGGGATGGAGATCAATTAATGTTGAACCTTACTACTGCAAATGGATTTGAAGATTGGAGACAGTCAATTTTTGACTTCTTCAAATATGACAAAGTACCAGAAGATCCCAATCAAGCCCGAAGACTTCAAAGGAAGCTCCCATGCTTTATCATGCAAGGAGAAGACCTATACTTCAAATCTCACAACGGGATGATGCTCAAGTGTATTGGTCCAGAACAAGCAAAGGCAATCCTGATTGATATCCACTCTGGAGCTTGTGGAAATCATTCGGGAGGAAGATCTCTTGAAGCCAAGACGAAACTACAAGGTTACTACTGGCCAACAATGGCAAGGGATGCTCAGTAAGTTGTTCAAAGGTGCGAGCCTTGCCAACGACACGCTCGTGCTATCCATCTTCCTGCAGATGAGTTTCACCAACTTTCTAGTCCATGGCCTTTCCATCAGTGGGGGTTGGATTTCTTGGGTCCCTTCCCACCAACTCCGAGCAAAAAGAAGTATCTACTACTGGCCACTGACTACTTCACCAAATGGGTTGAAGCTGTGCCACTCTTTCGAGAAACTGATGATGAAGTGATTAAATTCATTCGGCAAAACATCTTCTCAAGGTTTGGTACACCTCAAGTTCTTGTTGCTGACAATGGAGCTCAATTCGACTCTGACAAGTTCCGTGAATTCTGTCTGAACAACGGAATCAAGCTCTTCTATTCAACTCCAAGATACCCTCAATGCAATGGTCAAGCTGAAGCCTCCAATAGAGCTATTCTTGGTATACTTAAAAAGAAGCTCAACGACAAGAAAGGATTGTGGGAACAAGTCCTACCTGAAGTTCTTTGGGGGTATCGCACAACCCCGAGAAGGTCAACAGGGTTCTCACCCTTTCGTCTGACATATGGATCGGAAGCAGTACTCCCAACAGAAAACATATCAAATACTCTGAAGACCAGGGCAGTTGAAGAAGGGATCAATGAAGAGCTTCGAGTCAATGATCTGGACTTCTCTGAGGAACTACGAGACCAAGCCTCCCTTCGTGTGGCCAAGTATCAGCAGAAGATCAAACGAGCTTATGATGAGAAAGTCTACAAACGGCAGTTCCCAATCGGCAGTCTGGTCCTTAGAGCAGTCTTCTACAATACAAAGGAACACAGCAGTGGGAAGCTTGCTCCCAACTAGGAAGGTCCATATATTGTCGAATCAGTTGGAGGCAAAGGCTCTTATCGACTGATCTCACCAGAAGGAGATAGATTGCCACGAGCTTGGAATTCTAGACACCTCAAACTGTTCTATCCATGATGTAAATTCCATGATGAATAAAGTTCTCTTTCAAATGTTCAAATATGCAAGTGTTCAGCTTTTCAATTCAAGTTCTGAAGCAGCTTCAAATCTTCTACATTCAAATTACCAGGTCGTTTAACAAGTTTGGGAGTTTGAGTTGCGACTCAACCCCTTACAGGCAAATGTTAACCGGTTTCGGGTTGTGTTACAACACAACCTTCAAATTACTATGTCTATTTAACATGTTTGGGAGCTTTGTGTTGCGACACTACCCCTTATTATACAACTGTTAAATGGCTTTCAATTTTAAATTCAATATCGTCTAACAGGTTTGGGTACTTGAGTTGTGACTCGACCCCTCACATAAATGTTAACGATTCCAAGTTGTGCATTGCAACAACCTTCAATTTTCAAGTTACGTAACACATTCGGGTGATTGAGTTGCGACTCGATCCCTTATTTTCAAGTGTATGAATATCCAATCATTCCAATAACATTCCAGAACTCAACATTCAAGAATTCAATACCAGAGACATTCAATTTTCAAACACCAAAAAGATTTCTATTATCAAAAATTGTCAAGTACAGGAGTGAGCTTTTTCATATCAAGAGTTTACAAGTGTAACAACAAAAAAGAAGATGGGAGATCTCAAGGTTTTGCCACACTTTGCGCACGTGACTTCTCTCCCTCAGATCCAGCACGAGCTTTGCTCGCAACCGAAGCCTTTGAAGATTGGACACTGCTGGCATGGGCCCTAAGTGCCTCCATCGCCTTCTCGGCTGTTTCCCGGTAGCTCTTGACTTCAGATAGCGCATACTTTAACTCCTTCTTGGAGGTCTCCTCTCGGGCAGCAAAGGCAGCATGCTGGGCAGCAAGTTGTTCCTTCAGCTCCTTAACTTCAGTTGTACGATCACTAGACACGGTCTCAACCTTGCAGAGCTGATTCTTCAAGGATTCGAGTTCATGACCCTGTGCCTCGTTATGGTTCTGCAACCCCTTAATCTCCAGTTTCTCTTTGCGAAGCTCCTCGATCTTGGCCTTGAGAAACTCCTTCTTTGAGGACAGCACCTCCCTCAGCTTGTCCCTCTCCTCTTGGGCAGCCTTCAGTTCAGCTGTCAAACGGGATAATTCAGCTGAAGCTTCCCTTTCTCCCGCCTTCCTGGAGAGCTTGCTTGCGACTTTCAAAACTGATGAGTTCTGCAAATGTACAAAAGAGTTAGAATTATTTTTAAGATGTAACTCAAATGATCGATCAAGCAGATGCACCTACCACCAATTCAAGCCTGTCGAAGGCTTCATCTAGAGTAGCCCCCGGAAGGTTGCAGAGCTTCCGGATTACAGCTGTGGGGTGGTTGATGTCAACCTCACCCAAGTTTTTCATCTTCTGAGTCGAGCCAACAGGAGTACCTGCAATCAACACAAGAGTTCAAAGAGTTTGAATATTTTCAACTTCAAAGACAGAGCAATCTAGATGGTGGATCATTCCGAATACCTGAGGCATCGACCCTAGGCTCTTTTCCTTTCCCATGGCCAGAGCTCTTACCCTTTGAGGGAGATTTCTCCTTAGAAGAGGTCGGCTTCTTCTGGAGTCGGGGAGTCTCATCCCCCACACGACTTCCTCTCTCCATGTGGGCTGGAGAGGGAATGTCCCGAAGAGGTGAGACCCCCTCTTCATCTTGTGGCTGTTTGAGCCCAGCCACAAGGGCTGCCATCTCCTCAGCCAGAGAGTGCGAGGGAGGAGGAGGCTGCTCAACCTCCAAACCACCGCTTGCAGTCAGGCCTTCAAGACAAGGCACCTCCGGGGGTATCTGGTCGAGGGGCGTAGGGTTGCTCCCAACCCCACCACTCCTCGACAACTTTATCTTGAAGCGTATCGGCTTCTTCAACTCCTCGAAATGATAGACGGGCTGGACCTTCTTGCCGTCGCCCTCCACATCCATTACCTCCTCCATACGACGGGCCTTAGCCTCGTCAATAAGGATAGGTTGTGAGTCCTCATCATCCCCACCAGTGGGGGTGGGAGGAATTTCTTCCTCGCCACCCCCATGTCCTTGGCCACCATCAGTGGGGGTGGGAGGAATTTCTCCCTTACCACCCCCATCTTCATCCTCTTCATTTCCTCCGTCGCTGCCATTGCTGTCATCATCATCATCATCATCGTCATCCTCATTGCCACCCTCATCCTCTTCACCTCCACCTTCCTCCTCTCTCTCTTCTTCCTCTTCTTCTTCTTCTTCTTTCTTCTTTTCTTCTTTCTTCTCCTCCTCCTCGACATAGACCTTTCTTTTCTTCTTTGCCTGGCCTTAGCGACGGATCACCAGTTTCTCCTCTGTGGGTAAGGTACGCCTGGCTTCGTATGCCTTCTTCTCGACCCGAATGTTTCTAACAATTTTACCGGATTGAGGGTCCTCCTCATAATCGGAATAGATGACCTCGTTATCTTCGTAACGAACCTTCGATCGATGGAGGAGGTTGGCGTTGCCATGTCGAACCATGCAATTCGAGAATTGCTTCCATGATCGAGTCCCGCATGTCAGCTCCAGGAAAAGATTGTCAATAGCCCCCACTCGCTCCGAAGGCCACGAGAGAGCTCCTCCTGCACAATACATATCTATCTCTTTGTGCACCTTGTACCGGGGAGTCTCAGGTACAGACATGGGAGTCCATGCACCGGACACCGATAGCGGCCAGTCGGTGTAGAGCTTGTCCGAGCCAATGGTGTCAATAATCGGGCGAAGAGCGGTGACACCTGTCAGATTGTAGAATGGACTATCTTTCCTCCAAGCCCATCGATAATGAAAGAAGAAATACCCCAGCTCGATCCGGGCTACTTCACCATCAGGGAGGCTAGAATAGCATTCCCTGAGTTCCTTCTGAAAGTCAGACTCTACGCGACAGAAAGCGTAGATGATCCTCCAGGCGTTCCCAGTGACCTGCCCGGGACAAAGACCGGAGATGTTCAGCAATCTCGCGGCAAAAGGCGGCAATGGAAGGCGCAGTCCACAGTTGAGCTGGCCAATGGTGATGATGGTTCCTATCACTTGCTCCTTGCTCGCATACGTGACGAAGATTGTCCGCCTGTCAATACCAAAAGCGGATAGAACTCGCGGAAGCGCTGGTCGGGTCTTCCCCTCTGTGAAACATACTAGCAACTTCTGCAGCTTCTCCCTCTTCAAATCAGTAAGTTTGCCACCAATGTTATACCCAAACTCCGGTTCCGCCGACAGAGGCAGCAGTGGGCAAAGAACAAATCTTGCTTTGGGGATGTGCTCCGGACGAGAAGGTGCAGAGGCAAACCCCACTCCCTGGTGCCTCTTGCCCAATTGACCAAGCTCGATCAACTCGGCCTTGCCTTTGCCACGGTCTTTCGGGACAGATGATACTTCAGCAATTTCCTTCCCCTTCCTCTTGGGAGGAACTGCACTCTTCTTCGAATTACCGGAGGAGGTCATTCGATCGATCGAGAAAGAACAAGGAAACAGAGAAAGGAAGATCAAAAGCAAAAGCTCTGGACTTCAAAAAATTTTCTAAAAGCGCGAGGCGAAAATGACAGCCAGAGAAGCTTAAGTATCCTGAGGGAATTAGGCGCAGAAATCGAGATGACACGTGTCATCACCATATCAAATCGCGTGTTTTTTGTAGGTACACGTGGCATCCATCCGTAGCAAGCGCAAAACCAGGCGAACAGTCGGGACCAGACGAAACGTCGAACCGGCCGGTTCACCGGTTCAAATGAACCACCGGTTCAAGCATACCACTAACTCTATCAAACAACTGGGCCTGAAGATTCAACTCGTTGCACAAGTATTTTGCCCGATCAAACCGGCGGGATGGTGGGTAATTTACCAGAGGATCAGGCAAAAAAACAGGCTCTTTCGCCTTATCCATCAAACCTTGATCGGCTGATTTTAACCGATCGGTCAAACTTGACCGATCGGTCAAAATCAACCGATCGGTCGATTTTCTATTGGATCTGGCAAAAAACTTGTGTTTTTTGCCGATCACCCAAACCTTGACCGGCTGATTTTAACCGATCGGTCAAACTTGACCGATCGGTCGATTTTCTACTGGATCAGTCAAAAAACTTGTGTTTTTTACCGATCAGCCGAACCTTGATCGGCTGATTTTAACCGATCGGTCAAACTTGACCGATCGGTCAAAATCAACCGATCGGTCGATTTTCTACTGGATCTGGCAAAAAACTTGTGTTTTTTGCCGATCACCCAAACCTTGACCGGCTGATTTTAACCGATCGGTCAAACTTGACCGATCGGTCAAAATCAACCGATCGGTCGATTTTCTACTGGATCAGTCAAAAAACTTATGTTTTTTGCCGATCAGCCGAACCTTGACCGGCTGATTTTAACCGATCGGTCAAACTTGACCGATCGGTCAAAATCAACCGATTGGTCGATTTTCTACTGGATCTGGCAAAAAACTTGTGTTTTTTGCCGATCACCCAAACCTTGACTGGCTGATTTTAACCGATCGGTCGATTTCCTACTGGATCAGGCAAAAAACTTGTGTTTTTTGCCGATCACCCGAACCTTGACCGGCTGATTTTAACCGAACGGTCAAACTTGACCGATCGGTCAAAATCAACCGATCGGTCGATTTTCTACTGGATCAGGTAAAAAACTTGTGTTTTTTGCCGATCACCCGACCTTGACCGGCTGATTTTAACCGATCGATCAAACTTGACCGATCGGTCAAAATCAACCGATCGGTCGATTTTCTACTGGATCATTCAAAAAACTTGTGTTTTTTGCCGATCAGCCGAACCTTGACCGGCTGATTTTAACCGATCGGTCAAACTTGACCGATCGATCAAAATCAACCGATCGGTCGATTTTCTACTGGATCAGTCAAAAAACTTGTGTTTTTTGCCGATCAGCCGAACCTTGACCGGCTGATTTTAACCGATCGGTCAAACTTGACCGATCGGTCAAAATCAACCGATCGGTCGATTTTCTACTGGATTAGTCAAAAAACTTGTGTTTTTTGCCGATCAGCCGAACCTTGATCGGTTGATTTTAACCGATCGGTCAAACTTGACCGATCGGTCAAAATCAACCGATCGGTCGATTTTCTACTTGATCTGGCAAAAAACTTGTGTTTTTTGCCGATCACCCAAACCTTGACCGGCTGATTTTAACCGATCGGTCAAACTTGACCGATTGGTCAAAATCAACCGATCGATCGATTTTCTACTGGAACAGTAAAAAAACTTATGTTTTTTGCCGATCAGCCGAACCTTGACCGGCTGATTTTAACCGATCGGTCAAACTTGACCGATCGGTCAAAATCAACCGATCGATCGATTTTCTACTGGATCTGGCAAAAAACTTGTGTTTTTTGCCGATCACCCAAACCTTGACCGGCTGATTTTAACCGATCGGTCAAACTTGACCGATCGGTCAAAATCAACCGATCGGTCGATTTCCTTCTGGATCAGGCAAAAAACTTGTGTTTTTTGCCGATCACCCGAACCTTGACCGGCTGATTTTAACCGATCGGTCAAAATCAACCGATCGGTCGATTTTCTACTGGATCAGGCAAAAAACTTGTGTTTTTTGCCGATCACCCGAACCTTGACCGGCTGATTTTAACCGATCGGTCAAACTTGACCGATCGGTCAAAATCAACCGATCGGTCGATTTTCTACTGGATCAGTCAAAAAACTTGTGTTTTTTGCCGATCAGCCGAACCTTGACCGGCTGATTTTAACCGATCGGTCAAACTTGACCGATCGGTCAAAATCAACCGATCGGTCGATTTTCTACTGGATCAATCAAAAAACTTGTGTTTTTTGCCGATCAGCCGAACCTTGACCGGCTGATTTTAACCGATCGGTCAAACTTGACCGATCGGTCAAAATCAACCGATCGGTCGATTTTCTACTGGATCAGTCAAAAAACTTGTGTTTTTTGCCGATCAACCGAACCTTGACCGGCTGATTTTAACCGATCGGTCAAACTTGACCGATCGGTCAAAATCAACCGATCGGTCGATTTTCTACTGGATCTAGCAAAAAACTTGTGTTTTTTGCCGATCACCCAAACCTTGACCGGCTGATTTTAACCGATCGGTCAAAATCAACCGATCGGTCGATTTTCTACTGGATCTGGCTAAAAACTTGTGTTTTTAGCCGATCACCCGAACCTTGACCGGCTGATTTTAACCGATCGGTCAAACTTGACCGATCGGTCAAAATCAACCGATTGGTCGATTTTCTACTGGATCGGCAAAAAAACTATGTTTTTTGACCGATCACTCCAACCTTGACCGGTTGAATTCGACCGACCGGTCAAAATTGATCGATCGGTCAAAATTGATCGATCGATCAAAATTGATCGATCGGTTAAGTTTGACCGATCGGTCAAAATTGACCGATCAGTCAAATTTGACCGATCAGTCAAGTTTGACCGATCAGTCAAAATTGACCGATCAGTCTATTTTTTTTCGCTAACATTTCGACAGAGCTCGTTTTTGACAGGGAATCAATAACTTTGCACTAATAATCCAAGCCAGCCAAGGCGGACTCTTAACTAACTTGGAGGGGGTAACTGTGGATGCAAATTTTGGCAAGAAGACTACAAACAGCGGGACCCACCAGCCCTGCCTGGTGGGCCCACAAAGACAAACAGCGGGACCCACCGGCCCTGCCTGGTGGGCCCACGAAGACTAACAGCGGGACCCACCGGCTCTGCCTGGTGGGCCCACGAAGACTACAGCGGGACCCACCGGCCCTGCCTGGTGGGCCCACGAAGACTACAGCGGGACCCATCAGCCCTGCCTGGTGGGCCCACGAAGACTACAGCGGGACCCACCGGTCTTGCCTGGTGGGCCCACAAAAATTATCGCGGGACCCACCGGTCCTGCCTGGTGGGCCCAATAGCCTGTGGAATCCCCCAGAAGACGGTAGCGGGGTCCACCAGCTTTACCTGAAGGATCCCCAGATGTTGCAGCATAAACCGCCATTTACCGCCAGAGAATCCTATAAATAGCAGAGCCTTTGAATGTAAATAGGTCTCCGAAATTTCTGATTTCCACTCTGAGATCTGGTTTTCAGAATCCAGAGCTCTGGAATTTCTCAGCTTCCCATCTTCCACCTCTCTTTGATCGTCTTCTCTCCTTCGAAGAAATCAGAGTGTTTTTAGTGATACTCGGTCTGTCGAGATTACTTCGATATAAGTGTTAGTGAATTCGGGTTGCTCCCTATAGCACGGAGGCGTAGGCTTCGGCTGAACTCCGAGATCACATCTCTTGTGCCAAATCTCTGATTGCATCTCTCTCTATTTGCATATCAAAAGCAACGACTTCAATCAACAGATCGAGCAACGATCTCTTCGACTCGAAACTTCAATTGACTGGTGAGGCGAGGTCTTCGGGTCGGCACGAAGATTTTCCCCCACAGGTTCCGTGAAGTTGGCACTACACGGTACAATGGGACTAGGGCTGCAAATGAACCAAGTTGTTCGTGAGCAGCTCACAAACAAGCTCGATAAAAACTCGTTCGAGTTCGTTCAGTTACTAATCAAGCCAAGCCTAAATTTAGAGTTAGGCTAGTATAATAAACGAGCCAAGCTAAAGCAGTCCAAAGCTCGTGTGGGTAGGCTCACGATTATACTCATAAATGGCTTGAATGGACCTAACATATATATATACTAGTGCATGCCTGTGCCTGTTGGCACTGTAGCGGGCCACCTTTGATGGCAACATACATGTCGGCACTGCAGTGGGCTGCCTTCGGCGGCAAGACAACTGAACACTTTCGGCAACAAAACACCTTTGACGATAACACCAGCATTCATAGGGACACCCATTTCCTCGCTCGTGCCGTTTGGCACGAAGCGGGTGCCTTCAGTACAACCAACTCCCCATCCGCTATAATCGATTAATCACAGCTGTTTCTATTCGAACGGATTCCTCGAGATCGACTCGATGGTTTGGGGCGACCGAAATTTCAGCAGGCGGGTTTATAGCTGTTGATGCGAACAACGATCACGGGATGAACAGTCAGGTTTAATGCAGTTTCAATGGGCCGGGATATTAGGGGTTTAGTGTAGTTTAAATGGGTTGAGATTTGAAACCAATGAGAGATCGTGCGTTGATTTTTGAACGAATGGTTAGATCTATTCGGTTCATTTTTGTCCAAGCAGCTTGTCCTAGTCAGTTTTTTTTGTTCCGTTTTGTCTAGCCAGCACAAAACCGACATCCTTATATATATATATATATATATATATATATATATATATATATATATATATATATATATATATATATATATATATATATATATATATATATATGTATATATAGGGATGATTGGTTGCGCTGTGCGCTGCCGGACCACAAATGCGCTGTGCGCTGTGGCCGTTGGATTTGAAACGATCCAACGACAGCGCACAGATCCCGCTCCCGCTCCCGCACCGCACCAGAAACCGTACCGCACCCTAAACCCGATCCCGCACCGGCCACTGGTAACCTTCCGATCATTTCAGATCGAGCAGCTTAGACAGTTTTCGCTGTTACTGTAGTGGCTACAGTAACAGCGAAAACTATTTCGGGCCACTCGATTCGATTCCCATCAATACTTTTCGATCGAACGGCCCGAAATAGTTTTCGCTGTTACTGTAGCCGCTATAGTAACAGCGAAAACTGTATAAGCCGCTCGATCTGAAATCAATCTATTGATCAGACGATTACCAGTGGCCGGTGCGGGATCGGGTTTAAGGTGCGGTGCGGGAGCGGGAGCGGGATCTGTGCGCTGCTGTTGGATCGTTTCAAATCCAACGGCCACAGCGCACAGCGCATTTGTGGTCCGGCAGCGCAACCAATCATCCCTATATATATGCAACTTACCTACTCCATGGAATATGCAACTTACCTACTCCATGGGTTAAATGGATGCCACGTGGTACTTTTTTAACCAGAGTTAAGACTTTGTCAACTTAGATTTACCCCTCCCAACAATTGTCAAGAATTTTTTTTTGAGAAAAACACATGCCAAGTGGTATTTTTAGCATGCAAAAAAAATTGTTTTTATGATGCACAGTTTATCGTTAAATTTGCTACAACTTGATCGGATTGATTTAGATTTTTTTCTTCAGATTTTTTTCCATAATTCTAATCTATCCATAATGGATTGACCATACATTCACAAAATACACAATTCAAAAGTGTCATGTGACATCTATTTAGGCCATGGAGTAGGTAAGTAGCCACTCCATCACTCCATGGAGTAGACTACCCTTTCCCATATATATATATATATATATATATATATATATATATATATATATATATATATATATATATATATATATGGGGTGGGATCTGTTGACAACCCAAAATGGGAGGTAAATTTACCTCCCACTTACAACTCGCCATAATCGTTGGATAGAGGATTCCGAATTTGCTAATTTTTTGTGAGGATGATCAAAATGGCAAGTTGATCATCCTCACAAAAAAACAGCAAATTCGGAAATTTATAAGGGCATCAAATGTGTTATTCAAATTAACGGTTCAAATAGACGGTTCAGAAAAGCTTGATTCAATCGGTGCCCTTAGAAGTTTCAGATTTTGTTGATTTTTTGTGAGGATGATCAACCTGCGATAGTGATCATCCTCACAAAAAATCAACAAAATCTGAAACTTCTAAGGGCGCCGATTGAATCAAGCTTTTCTGAACCGTCTATTTGAACCGTTAATTTGAATAACACATTTCACGCCCTTATAAGTTTCCGAATTTGCTGATTTTTTGTGAGGATGATCAACTTGCCATGTTGATCATCCTCACAAAAAATCAGCAAATTTGGAAACCTCTACCCACCGATTGAATCAAGTTTAAAATGAGAGGTAAATTTACCTCCCATTTTGGGTTGTCAACGGATCCCAGTCCTATATATATATATATATATATATATATATATATATATATATATATATATATATATATATATATATATATATATATATATATATATATATATATATATATATATATATATATATATAATACGGGGTATGAGCTGACAGCCCATTTGCTCAAATGGGCTGTCACTTGCAACCGTCCGATTGGGATGATCAAACCGTCCAATAAAAAAAAAAACTGGTTACAGCTGTACTGTTACATCTGCTCTCTCTCTCTCTCTCTCTCTCTCTCTCTCTCTCTCTCTCTCTCTCTCTCTCTCCACAGACCCGCTGCCCGACCCCCTCGATGAAGCTCGGACCCCCTCCGGCGACCCCCGACCCCCTCCTGCAGGACCCCAACGGACTCCGGCACCCCCCCGGACGGACTCCGGCCACCCCGTCCCCCTCCGACAGCCACCCCGACCCGCTTTCGGTGACCCCCGACCCCCCGGAAGCTCCAGGGGGGGCACAGGGTCGCCGGAGGGGGTCGGGGTCGATCGCCGGAAGCGGATGGGGTGGCTGTGGGAGGGGGACGGGGTGGCCGGAGACTGTCGGGGGGGTGCCGGAGGCCGTCGGGGTCCTGCAGGAGGGGGTCGGGGGTCGCTGGACGGGGTCGCCTATCGCCGGAGGGGGTCCGAGCTTCATCGAGGGGGTCGGGCAGCGGGTTTGTGGAGAGAGAGAGTGAGAGAGAGAGCTGCTGTAACAGTACAGCTGTAACAACTGTAACCGGGTTTTTTTTTTTATTGGACGGTTTGATCATTCCAATCGGACGGCTGGCAGTGACAGCCCATTTGAACAAATGGGCTGTCAGCTTAAAACCTGTTTTTTTTTTTCTCTCTCTCTCTCTCTATATATATACATGCACATACACACATACACACACACACACACACACACACACACACACACTAGTAAAGCCCGTGCCTGTTGACACGCAAAAGATTTCGAGGGCGGGAACAATATTTTGAGGAAGTGACAATATTTCAAAGGTGGCAACAAAATATTCCGAGAGCGGTGATAATATTTCGAGGGAGATAACAATATTTAAAGGGTGATAGCAATATTTTATGAAGGTTTCATCTATGGGCATCCTAATTTGTGGTCTTTTCGAGTGGTAGTTCAGGTGTTCTCGTGGACTCTCACCATCAGTTTCTATAGCGCTCATCAAGCTCAAGATCATTATTGTATTGAGAAATGTTATTCAACCCGAAGGTTTTCTCGATTCCGCCAGCCCGATTGACGTGGCATCATTCAACTGGTGGTTGAAACTCAATAGCGACATTTAACATTGGCATCCTCCTGTACAGATTTCCTTTTTTTCTACCTTCTTATAGATCATCGTCGAAAAATTTCGACCCTGCAGAAGAATAACAGCACACATGTAATTCATTTATTTCCCCTAAGGTTCAGCTCTACAATCTCATTATAAAATTCCAAAATTCTGCCAAAATTGAAAATTTTTGAAAAATTCCAAAATTCTGACATTCTGAAATTTTTCAAAAATTCCAAATTGGAATTCGATTTTGAAATTCATATCCGTTGACCCTCCCTTTGAACTACGAAAAAAAGAAAACCATATCTAATCCACAATATTACATTAAAAGCAATACAAAACCAACCAAACCAAATACAGACCTACCATCCATAACAAGCAAAATCAAGATAACTGCAAAGGAAGATTAATGGTTAGATTTGGGCTTACCCTATACTAACTATGTCAATAATGCGATGAGCAAATACCAACATTAACTTGATTATCAAGAACACAGCACATAAGATCAGCAATAAGATAATCATTTAAAAATTCATTTGCAGTTTAACAAATAAAGCCGGAAAACCTCTCTTGATGAAACAATGTTATTATATTAATTTTTTTTTTTAGCAAAATAGTCATCACGAATAATTTGATTTTATTACATCAGTAGGAGTCCAATAATGTGCAAGCAAATACAACAACTTTTCATCTATACTGTGCCGAAATGCCAAGAGAAACAAGTGTGCAACCTGAGTGCCGGGAGTACACATTAGATTATCCCACAGTGGCCCTCCCAACACGATGCCATAGAGTGGTCGGACATTCCCACGATTTTAACGTGCATTTGCAGTGAACTTGACATCCTCCCAGGTGCAACACTCCATTTCGACGAACTCCCCAGTTTTATCTACACACCTAGCGGATACCAAAGCTTCAAATGAACCATCCCATTCTCAACTTTGAAGATCCCTCCGAGGACCGAAAGATCCGCATCTCCATGAGTCTTCGGCTTGTAGGCACCATCTACCGTAGATGCAAAAAATAACACACTGCTGCAGTGAGAGTATATGCCTTCAGAAAATCATGGTAAAGAATTCCAACATCATCCGTGGAATCCAAACTTTAAATGCATAAATGCATATGGGTAAAGCAATCAAAATATCACAGTTAGAATGCAACTTAGGGATGTGGGCTATTGGAATTGGATCCGTTTATCAGAGTCGCAGCGGAAGCAAAACAAAGATCCGAAGATCATACGGTGTATGTTTCATTACAATTAATGCTACAAAACAATCTACATGCAAATCTATGATCTTAGCATATGTGCGGACACCCTAGAGGCATACTACGATCTACGGAAGACATGCATGCATCTAGTTAGATGTTTAGAATCATTATACCTTTTGGATCTATGATCCGGAGAGAACGGAACGATGATGAACCGCACGTGAATCGCAAGAGAAGCTGTCGGATAGCACCTTATCCTTCGCGAATTGAGGAATCCTCGAAATCCCGTCTCTGAGTGCAAGGATTACGAGTCGACGGAGGAATTCATTGCGAAGACGATGGCTAGCCGCGATATCTCCTCCTTCTCTTTCTCTCTTCTTCCTTCTCTTTCTTTCCTCCTTCTTCTTCCTCTTTCTTCCTTGGCCGAAACCATAAAGAGGAGGAGAGGGGGGAGGTTCGGATTTTCTGGAGAGGGGAGACACTAAGGCCGGCCCTCCCTCTCCCTATTACTCTTATAGGGCCAGTCCCCTATTGCTTCAAGGAAGCTAGGGTCGGCCCCTAGTAGATAAGGATAAGAGGGGGACGATTTTTTAGGATTTCAGGTGTCTATCGTGAAACCTGGACGAAAACGCCCTTCACGAAAAGTGAAACACTACGAGAGAGATTTAGTGAGGTACGCTACTCAGAATCGAGTTCCGTCAGCGCCTATGAGCTCCTGGAATTATTTCGCTCATTTTAAGATCCATATTCAATATGTTCTGAGCCATATTTCAGTATTTACCAAAATACCCCTACGACCCATAACACATGTGAATTAGGTTCTTAGGCTCCGGGATTGCACTCCATCGTGCTACTTCGTATCTAACGTATCCAACCAGGTCAGAGAACAATTCCTATATGCAACGACAGGGTGGAACCTTCAGGGTTCGGGATCTCTAGCTCCAACCGGATCCCTGATTAACTGTTCCGGTGATACACCGAAAGTTCCGTTAATCAGCTCTAATCCGATTAACCCGTGTAGCCACCCAGAATGCGACGCGAGTTGAACTCTAGTGATCCTAAACTTATGTTACTCCCTCGTAACCCTGTTCTCTACTATACTCTGATAATCCTTAGTCCCTCCTATTACTGGTGCTATGATACGACTCAGGTGGTGGGGAGCACCGTCAGATCCCGATCGATCATCTGACTAGGAATTGATGACTTGTCATCTATAACACCACACACCTTCTGGTGCTATGCCTAGCATCCGAAACATCGTCAGTCATACTGACAACCACTAGGCTTGGATTAACTGTGTGGATAGATTGACTCATCAAAACACACCCATCCAATACTGGACGTCGGATAACCTGTAGGGATTCCATGTCACTCATGCGCCAGCCGGGTAACCCAACGTACCGTGGTATTGGACTATGGAAGGTCCACACACGTTGGCACATCAAAGTACCACACAACTGGTTGGCCCATTGTACAACATGATCCCTCAGGGTTAAGGACATATTATCTATAGTAGTAAGACGGATTATGCACTAGTGTATGAATCACTGAACTGTGCACCGTCTTGGTTCCTGTTCAACACGATCATCGTGCTTGTTCAGGTGAATGGGAATCTCAAGTTCCCGTGGTGGAGACTTCACCACATCCTCTACCTGCCAACAGCTTGTTCTCGGTGAAGCGACCGGCATCACCTAAGCTGTGAACTAGTTCAAGGTCTACACACAACTAGTTCACTGGGTCTCCCAAGCATAGATCCACCATGCGCCTCAGTAGCCTACTGTGTTCCGTAGGGTCCATTATTATTATATATATATATATATATATATATATATATTAATATATATATTAACATATACTATAGTAGTATTCTAATTAAAGCAATAACCAAAGGCATCTTTATTAATGTTAATACAGAAAATCCACGCTAAGGACACACGAGCTACAACAATCTCCCACTTGGCCTAGCGGGGAACAACAGTCTTAACTCCCATGGCATCCACGTGCTTCTTAAAAGCTTTGGTCGGTAACGCCTTTGTGAAAGGGTCCGCCATGTTATATGCAGACGCCACCTGAGTCACTGCAACCTCCCCTCGCTTCTACAAGTCCCGGATAATGTAGTATTTCCGTTCGATATAATTATTCTTCTGGTGATATCTTGGCTTCTTGGATTGTGCTACCGCTCCACTATTATCACAGTAAATGACAATAGGATCTTGAGCTACCGGTATGTATCCAAAGTCCGTGAGGAACTTCTTGAGCCACACCGCCTCCTTAGCTGCTTCGCACGCCGCAACGTACTCAGCCTCTGTCGTCGAATCCATGATGTATCCCTGTTTCACACTCCTCCAACTGATAGCTCCTCCTCCTAATGAAACACGAACCCTGACATCGATCTCCTGGATTCCGGATCTGACGCAAAGTCAAAATCCGTATATCCAATCGGTATCAGTTCCGGTGAAGAGTAAACTAACTCATAATCTCTCGTCCTATGGAGATACTTGAGTATATTTTTCACAGCAGTCCAGTGCCCTCGACCCGGATTTGACTGATACTTGCCCATCATGCCTACTGCATAGCATAGATCTGGTCTCGTGCACTGCATAGCATATATCAGACTCCCTACAGCCGAAGCATAAGGTATCTTCTGTATCTCTGCCCTCTCCTCAAGAGTCTTAGGACCCTGATCCTTAGACAATTTCATTCCATGTTTGAATGAAACCAGTCCCTTCTTAGAGTTGTGCATACTGAATTTGACCAAGATAGTATCTATGTAGGGTGACTGTGACAGCGAGAGAGTCTTGTTCTGGCGATCTCGAGTTACCTTGATCCCCAGAACATAACTCGTTTCACCCAGGTCTTTCATGTCAAATTGAGAGGATAACCACACCTTCACTGTAGACAATGTTCCAATATCGTTTCCAATGAGCAGGATATCGTCTACGTAAAGCACTAGAAAAACTACTGCAGTCTTATCGCTCCTTTTATAAACACATGGTTCATCCACGTTCTGCTCAAATCCATAAGACTGGATAGCCTGATCAAAAGGCATGTTCCAACTTCTGGATGCTTGCTTCAGTCCATAAATGGACCTTTGCAACTTGTACACCAGACTTTCCTGACCTTTTGCGACAAAGCCTGGAGGCTGAGACATATAGATGTCTTCTTCCAAATCCCCGTTGAGAAATACGGTCTTGACGTCCATTTGCCAAATCTCCCAATCATAATGGGCTGCAATGGACAAGAGAATTCGGATAGACTTAAGTATAGCCACTGGCGAAAAGGTTTCATCATAGTCGATCACTTCTCGCTGGGTATAACCCTTAGCGACTAGTCTAGCTTTGTAAGTCTCAACGGTACCATCCGGACCTCTTTTTCTTTTGTACATCCACTTACACCCAATATGTTTAATGTTATGAGGCGGTGTTACAAGTGTCCAGACCGAGTTTTGGGACATCGATGTCAGTTCTGCCTCCATGGCTTTCTGCCATGCTGCATGGTCAGAGGATACCATCGCTTCGTCATAGTTCAGAGGATCATCCTCCAGAAACTCTGGATCCACCATAAAGGCTTCTCCAATGTATCTATCAGGAGCACCTGTGGTCCTCCCACTGTGACGAGCCTGCGGTGGTTCCATAGGAGTCGATTCTACAGTATCATTTATTTTAGTGGCATCGGCTTCCACTATATTTTCTGTCTGCGTACTCCCATCAGTACCAAGCAATTCTTCAAGAACTACTTTACTGGTGGGCTTATGGTCTATTAAATAATCCTGCTCTAGGAATACGACATTCGTCGAGATGACAACCTTTCTATCCTCAGGATTATAAAATAAACCACCCTTTATCCCTTTTGGATACCCAATAAACAGACATACCTTAGTCTTTGACTCTATCTTATCTCGCTTGTTCTTCCGCACATGTGCTGGACATCCCCAAATCCTAAAGTGCTATAGGCTTGGCTTTCGCTTCAACCACAGCTCCCAAGGAGTTAGAGGTACTGACTTTGATGGAATAAAGTGCAAAGTATATGCTGCCGTCTTTAGGGCATATCCCCAAAACTAGGTAGCAATATTACATAACTCATCATAGTCCGAACCATGTCTAACAAAGTTCGGTTTATCTTCTCAGATATATCATTTTGTTGTGGTGTCCCTGGTGCAGTCAACTGGGATACGATCCCATGCTCATGTAGGTACCCAATAAATTCATCCGATAGGTATTCGCCTCCTCGATCCGATCGAAGAGACTTGATATTTTTACCCGTCTGCTTTTCTGCTTCAGCTCTGAACTCCTTGAACTTATCAAATGATTCAGACTTCCGCCGCATTAGGTATATGTATCCAAACCTCGAGTGATCATCCGTGAAGGTGATGAAATATTTGAAGCCTCCTATGGCACGGATACTTATGGGCCCACATACATCAGTGTGTACCAACTCTAATACCTCTTGAGATCTGCTATCTTTGGCTCGGAAAGATCTTTTAGTCATCTTGCCTTCCAGGCAAGACTCACACGTCGGTAGGCTTTTTGAAATATCTGGACTTAAGAGTCCTACCTTAACCAACCTGTGAATCCTGTCTGAGGCTATGTGTCCAAGCCTTAGATACCAAAGGAGTGTTGGATTATCTGAGAGATTTTTTCTTTTAAATGAATTAACCATACATACTTCAGTTATGTTATCCTGCTTATGATTGGAGTTAATTACATAAAGAACATTCTGTGTCTTTTCCTTAAAAACAAAGGAACCATTCAATTTAATTGAAACACCAGAAGCATCAAATAAAACTGAAAAACCTTTATTATTCAATAAGGAAATAGAAATTAAGTTTTGTTTCAAGGACGGTACATAAAGTATGTCTCTAAGTAATAAACTTCTTCCATCAAGAAACTGCAAGGCGACATGTCCAACTTCTTCAGCCTCTGCCACGGCCTCAGTTCCCATGCTTAGGATCATCTCCCCATCACCCAGTTTTCTTGTCTCCTTGAACCCCTGCAAATTATTGCAAGTATGGTTAGTGGAACCAGAATCCACAATCCATGAAACTGGAGAACAACTGGATGCTACAAGGGATTCCACTATATGGATTTGAGATATATCTGTCTTAGCCTTCTTGGGAGCCGCGCGGCAGTCGCCCTTCCAGTGTCCCTTCTTGTCGCATCGGAAATATTTTCCTTTGGGCTTAGTCGGACCATTCTGCTTAGGAACCTACAACTGCACCTGGCCCATCTTCACGGGCTTCTTAGACTTTCTTTTCTGAAACTTGCCTTTGGCTTTTAGAGAAGAATTTCGCTGTACGTTCAGGGATTGAGCTCCTGCCTTTATCCCGTCCTCTGCCGCCTAAAGCGCCGCTAGGAGCTCTGTGTTAGACATCTCTAACCGGTTAAGGTTAAAGTTGATAACAAAGCCCTCAAACGCTCCTGATAGAGACGCGAGGAAAATATCGGTCTGGATCTCTGCATCCAAGATGACATTGAAGGAACCAAGCTCATTCACATAGCCAAATAATTTCAGTATATGATCCCGAACTAAAGTCCCCTCTACCATCTTCGTGGACACCAATTTCTTGATGGTCAGGTAACGAGTTACCCGACTACGACCCTCGAATATTTCCTTTAGGTAGAGCATCATATCTGAAGAGAAGGCTATGTCTTCGATTTGCTTCTAAAGGACGGTCTACAAGGATGCCACTATGTAGCACTTGCACATCTCATCAGCATCTAGCTAGTCTTTCCATTCCTTCAACTGAGCCTCAGTTGCACTTGGTCCCGGTATGGCCGGTTGAGGGGTACTTAGGGCAATTGTGTGTTTGCCAACCCTTAGAACAAGCATCAGGTTACACTTCCAGTCCTCGTAGTTTGGTCCCGTAAGTTTGTTATCATTAAGTATGGAGGCAAGGGGGTCGAGCTTGGTTATGATTTCTGTAAATAATAGTTCAAAGCAAAATTAGGGTTTACTACAATCTATTTCATGGAATTTAGAAATAGATAATGTTTACTCCAGCCGCTATGTCTTCATTAGACATCCAGGAATCTAAATTTCCTGGGCTCGAGCACTGAGACTATCGGCCTTGAATTGGAGACAGCATCTCAGTGAGAGCATGCAATCGCTTCTGCCAATGGGGTTTTTACGACCTAGTCTTCATCAGAATTACCCATGGTAAACTGAAAGACCTCCCAGTCTCTTTTTGGCCAGCTTTATGTGACCCGCGTGCGCAGCAACGGCGGCATCACACAAGTTTTCGGATGCTTCCCATAAATCTAGGTGGTGTCTGCAGGGAGTTCATAGGCTCCCGCGGTGCAGAAAAAAACCGTCACCCACTGCCACCGGCATCCTCCATGTCCCGTAGGAAACCACTAGGTGAACCAGCATGGAAGGAAATATAGCTCTCACCCGGTCGGAATATCGAACTGCGTACCTCCCACCCAGACCCTTAGCCGGTTGATTGTGGAGGCCAGGGGCTCCCCTTTGGAGTGAACCGCTTACACATCCCTTCTTTATGAGGTTTTATGCATATCTAGAAAGGTTATGACCTCCTAGACTTAAACCCTGGTCTACCATGCTCCCACTAAGATTACAAACCTTCCCGCAAAGCATTAGTATCCTCGGAAAATATTATAGTCCCTACCTTGAATACTCAGCTTTCGCCTTTCTTGAAAGGATCACATTACATAGATTCCAAGGATCCCGATACTTCACTAGTTTGCCCATAATCCTAAGATCTGGAGCCTAGCCTAAGGTCAACGTGGAAAGGACTCCCACTACGATAACGCCTCGTTCACAATTTGATGCCTGACGTCATAGTAGATCTCATCTCATTATAGGTTTCGATGCTGGCCAAATAGGGACATCCGACAACCTCCGCCGGACCTCAATCTAATGGTGGCATAACCAAATCATGATGAGTTCATACTACTATCAAATGTCATCTAGAAATGGGTATCACACAGTGAAATCCTAACCTAACTTGGTCGCTAGGACCACGTGGGGAAAGGGAATCCCACTAGGGTTATCATACTTCTTATGGAGATATTAGTTATCTCTAAACAAATCTAACACTGCGTCTATCTCGGTACACAGTACTTGGCTACCTGAACTACCACGAGGGCGGTTACCACCTTTCCTTTTAGCTAGCCACCAGATTCGCACGTGTTAGAACCATATAGAGACACCGATCAACCCATAAGCTAAGTACTAACCCTAAGCCTTATCTAGAGATAAACTCACAAGCAAGATAGATAATCACATTATTATCAGGGTTCTCTAAACACTAAGAAAAGAGAATCAATAGAAATAGCATCCAAACTGAATCAAGTTCAGGGTCTGACCCCTGAACCTGAATAGCACAGCCAAGATATCCTGCTCTTCCATTCTGCACGATCTCTGACGACGATCCCCGTCATCGCCAACGTGCACGCTTTCGTCGGGTCTTTGCACACCATGGTACCGCTTGCCCAAACCGTGGATGTAGCATCATCTTCTTCTTCCTGTGACCGAAAAACTAACACGCTCCGAGCAAGTGCTCGTTCGTGTACAATTTTCCTAGAAAGAAAAGGAAACAATCCTAGAAACATGGCCAGTGAACCGAGGGTGGTCAACCTCCACCCTCACCCATCTAGAGCCTAAAAATCCACAAGCACAATAATAATCAATGCAATCACATATTACTATTCAGTGTGACACCTGCAAAAAGACGATACATAGCACAATCCATATGCATGATCTACGCCGAACCCCGACGAAAACATATGCCATCATATATTCACATGATGTTTTCACGAATTCATGCAAGAAATATACACCAAAGCGAGCTCTGATACCAATTGTTGGAATTGGATCCGCTTATCAGAGTCGCAGCGAAAGCAAAACAAAGATCCGAAGATCATACGGTGTATGTTTTATTACAATTAATTCTACAAAACAATCTATATGCAAATATATGATCTTAGCATATGTGCGGACACCCTAGAGACATACTACGATCTACGGAAGATATGCATGCATCTAGTTAGGTATTTAGAATCATCATACCTTTTGGATCTATGATCCGGAGAGAACGGAATGATAAAGAACCACACGTGAATCGCAAAGGAAGCTGTCGGATAGCACCTTGTCCTTTGCGAATTGAGGAATTCTCGAAATCCCGTCTCTAAGTGCAAGGATTACGAGCCGACGAAGGAATTCATTGCGAAGACGATGACTAGCCACGAGATCTCTTTTTTCTCTTTCTTTCTTCTTCCTTCCTCCTTCTTCTTCCTTCTTCTTCCTTCTTCTTCCTCTTTCCTTGGCCGAAGCCACAAAGAGGAGGAGAGGGGGGAGGTTCAGATTTTCTGGAGAGGGGAGACACTAAGGCCGGCCCTTCCTCTCCCTATTACTCTTATAGGGTCGGTCCCCTATTGCTTCAAGGAAGCTAGGGTCGGCCCCTAGTAGATAAGGATAAGAAGGGGATGGTTTTTTAGGGTTTCAGGTGTCTATTATAAATCCTGGACGAAAACGCCCTTCACAAAAAGTGAAACACTGCGAGAGAGATTTAGTGAGGTGCGTTACTCGGAATCGAGTTCCATCAACACCTATGAGCTCCTGGAATTATTCTGCTCATTCTAAGATCCATATTCAATATGTTCTGAGCCATATTTTAGTATTTACCAAAATACCCCTATGGCTCTTAACACATGTGAATTAGGTTCTTAGGCTCCGGGCTTGCGCTCCATCGTGCTACTTCACATCCAACGTATCCAACCAGGTCGGGGAACAATTCCTATACGCAATGACAGGGTGGAACCTTCAGGGTTCGGGATCTCTAGCTCCAACCAGATCCCGATTAACTGTTCCGGTGACACACCGAAAGTTCCATTAATCAGCCCTAATTCAATTAACCCGCATAGCCACCCAGAGTGCGACGCAAGTTGAACTCTAGTGATCCTAAACTTATGTTACTCCCTCGTAACCCTGTTCTCTACTATACTCTGATAATCCTTAGTCCCTTCTATTACTGGTGCCATGATACGACTCGGGCGATGGGGAGCACCGTTAGATCCCGATCGATCATCTGATTAGGAATTGATGACTTGTCATCTATAACACCACATACCTTCCGGTACTATGCCTAGCATCCGGAACATCGTCAGTCATACTGACAACCACTATGCCTGGATTAACTGTGTGGACAGATTGACTCATCAAAACACACCCATCCAACACTAGACGTCGGATAACCTGTAGGGATTCCATGTCACTCAAGCGCCAACCGGGTAACCCAACGTACCGTGGTATTGGACTATGGAAGGTCCGCACACGTTGGCACATCAAAGCACCATACAACTGGTTGGCCCAGTGTACATAGTATCTCGGGGTTAAGGACAGATTATCTATAGTAGTAAGATGGTTTATGCACCAGTGTCTGAATCACTGAACTGTGCACCGTCTTGGTTCCTGTTCAACACGATCATCGTGCTTGGTCAGGTGAATAGGAATCTCACGTTCCCTTGGTGGAGACTTCGCCATATCCTCTACCTGCCAACAGCTTGTTCTTGGTGAAGCGACCGGCATCACCTAAGCTGTGAACTAGTTCTAGGTCTACTCATAATTGGTCCACTGGGTCTCCCAAGCATGGATCCACCATGCGCCTCAGTAGCCTACTGTGTTCCCTAGGGTCCTTTATTATATGTATATTAACATATACCATAGTAGTATTCTAATTAAAGCAATAACCAAAGACATCTTTATTAATGTTAATACAGAAAATCCATGCTAAGGACACACGAGCTACAACAGTGGGCACCTTACGAAATCGGTAGGGTGTAGTTTTTCGATGATTTCTGTTTCAATGCTGCCCCAGTCGATATCTTGCCCCTTTGACACCACATCGAGGCATTGATCCTTGTGCTGATCCATAAGAGAGAGAGAGACACATATTGGGCAGGATTATCAAATATCATGGAATTGAAGACGAACTTCATGTGACTGCTTATGAGATGAAAGCATGTTCTTGATTAATTATGTCAACATAATAGTGCTTTTGCAAACAAAATTTGAAGTATAAAACAAAGGTAGATAGAAACAGAAGATGGTAGGGGAGAAGAGGATAGGTTTGATGGTGGTGGTGATGGGTTAAAAGAAAATGGCCGATGTTGGGAAAATTGCTGATGTTCGGTTAAAGGGACATAATCTATATTTGATGAAGGCGTTCGCATTCAGTAGAGACACCCACATTTGGAGAAGGCGCCCACATTCGGCGAGGACACCCACATCAAACATAACCATTTGACGAAATTATCCTACCCCCCATAAAGTCATTCACAAAATTAACAAAGTTGCAGATATGCAGTGCTTATTAACTTTCATCATCATATGTTAAGAAATTTGTAGCCTTGCATATCAGAACAAATACTTTTTTTCATTCCTCAGGAAAAACCAAACCTAAACGGAAGCCAACAATGTTATAGTCATTGTATCATTTGATTTAGTAAAATGAAATGATACTTGTTGCTCAAGATTCTTAAAATCAAATGGCAAACAAATATTAATATTTTTTTTGATACAACGACAAATATACAATTACAAAAGTCTACGTGCATCTGATGTTATAATTTTAAAGAATGTTATGCACTTGGACCTAATTCTGGATCTCCATCGGTTGTTCCCCTATTGCATCGCCAATTGAGCATGGTTATCCTACTCAAAGCTTTTAATCAAAGCATATAGAGATGCTCCCCAACTACAATCAGAAATGGATCTAGGGGGGGTGATCACCCCCCCTAGATTTGAAATAGAAACCCTTATCATAGTAGTATTAGCTAGGATTATTTTAAAATTACATAAGTTTGCCCCCCCCCCTGAATTCAATATCTAAGGAAAAATCTGAAGAGTTAAATAAATGTTATCATGTGTTAACTGATCAAATACAGCACATACCAATAATTCATAGCATATATGCAATCAAACATCATGATATTGATGAGCATGATAAAAGGAGGGATGACATTTTATCCCTCCTTTTGCTGCAAAACGCACAATAAAAAACAGTCTGTTATGTAAAAATTAACTACCTAAATCCCAACCAATAATTAATAGATTTTAAAGAGAGAGTGAGAGAGAGAGAAACATCAACATACTTTAATCGCCTGAGAAGTGTCTTTATTGTCTTATTCCTTCCTTGGGTTCATACCCATTTGACTATAAGAAATCAACAATAGAAAACTACTACACAATAGTAATCACTTAACATACATACAAAATTTTAAGACGAAGTAAGAAAATTCCACCATAAGATTATCATGCAAAATAACATCTAGAAAGTATCTATGAAAATATGCCCAAGAAGAAGATATAAAATCTGGTACTAATTACATAATGTAAATTACTGCATTATGGCATATTTATATTCATCACATAATAATCCACCGTCTTTAGTTTCATCCCGAACCAGGTCCCTACAAATAAGACAAACTCCAACCTGTGAACAAATGAGAGAGAGTTAGACAATAAAAAATGTACCACTATATTATAAAGCGATCAAATATATCAGAATTGACTACCATATATCTAAGAAAAAAGACGAAACATATCAATTTGGCGAAACATATATACTCACCATCGATCAATATGGGTATATTCTATAATATTATTGCCTCCGTCTTGCCATGATTAGTCGTCGTCTTTGTTATGCCCTCCATATCGTGACATCATTTATTAGTTGTCTCTCGACAATATGATACTGACATCCCTCAACACGGTTCTCAGTGAAAATAATCTTATAATTTTTAATTTTTTTAGTACATTATATTGAATTTATAAATAATTTTAATAGAAAAAATATACCCTCAAGAAGCATCTTCATTCATGTTCTTCTTAAAAATATTAAAATATCACGGGCATATAGCATTAATAGCCAAATAACATTGTGGCTCATCCCATAAAGGTGAACTTTACCACGAACGGGCCACCTAGGCCACCCATTGATCCGTTCGTCAATAAGAATAACGGGTGCATACCTATCCCACACCTGCAAAGATGAGTACTTGCAATTATATATCATCTTATTTAATAAATATAATTTGATAAAGGTAATAAGTGTATATATTATCTCATATCCTCATGAAAACACTAGCCAAAAGAACGCATATTGAAGCATCCGCACTGGTAAGGGTAGTGGCGGCGAAGGCGACTGTGTCGATGAGGATAACTGGAGAAAGTGATGGTATTGGCACATGTTACCGACACGACGCGATAATAGCACCTATAACAATGTCATATAAGTATATTTGGGGTAAGATGAAAGGAGGGATGGAGAGGGGGAGAGAGATACCAGACGTGAAGACAACGGCTGGAGTGAACGACGGTACTGACGTGCGTTACTGACGCGATGAGACGGTAATGGCAGCTGTAATGGTATCGTATAAGTATCTTTGGATTTAAAACTTTTTCAAGATAATAGTACTTCAGGATAAACAATATTTGCAGTTTCGGTTGCATCGTTTGGTGGAAGAAGTATAGAAATTATGTTTGTTGATGTACATCTTCAAAGTGCTACATATAACTATCCGTGGCTAAAAACCATTGTCCACAAATCAATCCTGACGTACTTGACTGATTGGCCTTGAGTCTTATTGATTGTCATTGCATATGCAAGCCGTATAGTAAATTGACGTCGTGATATTAGAAATGACACTTCTGATGATGACAGTATTAAAGATATCATTGGAATAAATATCAAATTACCTAATTTATCTCCAATTAAAATCTGGGCTTCAATTACCTGAGTTCGACAATGGTAACCATTAATCTTGTCCCGTTGTAAAGTTTCTCTTTAGACAGATGATTCCTAAGCAATATTATTGGGGACCCTACCTTTAATTTAACCTTAAATGGTGGAAATTCGGAAGGATCAAGTGAATTCAAAAATTCAGTCGGATAACTATTAGACGTCGAACTAAGATCATCCTCGATAACTTTATCTACAGCATAATATATAATTGTTTTTCTAGGAAATAGTTCCAACGTTGCATCATTTATTGCATTCACATCATTATTACGTGCAGCAAGAATTATACGTTCAGTTCGGAATGATACAGATGATGTATCCTCCACATTTAATTATAGGTAAACTAAAAGAATAAAATATGTAAGATCTTTCGAGAAATAAATTTCTAAAGGTAATTGAATCATTTCAATTGGATTTGTTCTGACCTATAATAATAACAATAAGGATTTAACTAGTAAAAAGCAATAAAAGACAACATTCGGATTTCCAATAGATGTTATAGTATTTAGCTTCATCAAAAAGTTGGTAAAATTAATATTTTCGAGTTTCGCCCTATCCAAATGCATATTTTGTACCTAGTATAAAACTTGTACATGATTCCATATTATTAAGCGTCTGAGCGATGCAGCCATAATTTGTTCTCGCACATCTTTTGGTATAATAGGTAAGATTTGTTAAAAATCTCCACCAAGGACAACTATAATTCTATCAAATGGTCTTTTATTGCTTTTAACATCTTGAAGGGTCCGATCAACAGATTAATGCAATATCTGTGTTGTATTATGATTTCATCCCAAACAATCAGCTTAATCTCTCTAAAAAGAGTAGTATGTATTGATTATTTCATGAATCCACAACTTGAGTTTTCTAATATATCAAGGGGTATCTTAAATATTGCGTATGTTGTATGACCTCCAAATAATAACAAATATGTAATACCAGAAGAAGCAACTATGATGACAATGTGACCAAGACTACGGCAAGCACCTGTAATTATATTATATATAAATATCTTTTCAGTACCAGCTACTCCACTGAGAAAAAAAACTTTTCCCATTTTATTGAATATAGACTCAGTTACTGCTTTGTAAGCATTGTGTTGCTCAGTGTTAAGACATTTAATGTTAGCTACTGTTTCTTCTTGTTGTCCTTCGTATGTGAATTATTGCTGCTCCCAAATTAGCCTATTTTCAATCACCATACTCCATACTCCTACTGGCAAAGGTAAGGAAGGAAAATCTGTTAAACTTTTACCTGCTTGTAAAAGAAGGTGGTCTAACAAATATAGACCATAATCAGTTACTTGTTCTTCTGTTGGACTGGGAATGCTAAACTCCATATGACGCTTTTGATAAAGATCATCACATATATTTTGTAAATACATATTCTATAATGAATAAGGTTGTAATGGAGAATATTTCAATAGTATAATACTGAATAATCTTCACAGTTGATATCCTGTATTCAAGATAACAGCCTCCGTGAGATATTATATCCATTCAACATCATCTTCTAGCAATCTGAGTTTAGCACATACAGATTTGAATGTAGGAAAAATAACATCATTCACTGTCTGTAAACATTCGAATGATTGTGGCCCTTTCAGGATAATAAGCAGCAAACGAAGAAAGAACTTCTCGCCTTCATTTGGATTAGCAAAATACATTATACCAATAGCAAAATCTCATTGCCTTGGGGTCTATATTTTATTTGTCTTACTTTAAATAAAATATTGAGAGAATTCTTGATAAGTAAAATTATGCACATTATGATTTCTAGCACAATAATCAAAGAAGGCTATCAAAGTTGAATTTTGATTAGCCGCTCTATAAATAATATCCCCAATATCTTCTATTATCTTAAAAGTAACGTGATACATTCCAAGCAGATGAATTACTAACCGCACAATATTTAGCTTCTCTTGGTGTAATAGAAACTCAAGTAGTCTCCATGTTGTTTCTATTGGTCCAATGTATCGTGCATCAATGTATTGATGAATCTGATCACCTTCCAAAACCATGGTAGCTCTGTCATGTTCCTTGTAAATGTTCTTGTGAATATATTTAACTATACAACATGATGCGCACACTTCAGCATTAACATGACAGTTGAATATTGCAGATAAATAAAGATTATATGGAATAACATCCCTATTATCGATCTCTTGTCCCCTCACAATATACACTTGATTGGTATTACGACATCGATAAATAGGATATCCATCCATATCCATAGATGTTTCATCAGTAAACTTACGTGGAGAACATTTGGTGCATTGATCGTTTTTCATACAAGATACACGCTGGTTTCTCAACCCGCACGGACCATGAACCATGTATTTTTTAACAGTTTCAAAAAACAGAGGATGTGTGTCAGGGTCTGGAAATTCAGCTAAAATTATTTGATCAACTTTTGCAACTGTTCGAATCTTATCTGTATGTTAAAGGAAGATCAATGCATGCATATGTGGAAAACCGTACTTTTAAAATTCAATTATGAAAATATGTGCAACTGCTCGGCCAAATATCTCATTATGTAAAATTTCTTTCATTATTGCTTTCCACTTCAACTTAAATACACGGGCAACTAAATCAGGTCGAAGAATAGCAGTTTGATAAGGTAACAATTCTGCTTTAATTTCTAGCCAATTAGGATTTACAGTTACTGTAAGAAAAATATCTGGATGTTTGTTGTATCATGTGATCGCCATGGAGTCTTGGAAAATCTCATACATATTTCTTGGACTTCCTGAATGCGATGATGGTAAAATAAATCTTTTTATAACTTGAGCTGCAGACAAACCCTCTTCCGTAATATCTATTAAACCCTTGTATATATCCGCCCAAATAATGTTTTGATTGAGTTTAACAAAATAAAGACAATTTTGTTTATTTGAGACCCATGCATCTACTAAGAATTTTTAGAATAATTTTCCTCTACGTAAGATTGTTGAATATTCCATCGGGCGAGGGAATAACCGATATGCAAAATATTATATATGACTAAGATTGGAATTGCTTGAGCAATTATTGATTATAACAAACTTTATAGATTATCTGACCACCCTAATTCTCTAAAAGGGAACATAAGTACGTAGTACAATGGTAGATATACAGGATGACATTCACTTATATGTTTCAATTCTTGGCTGCCTCTTAAATGAAGAATGATATCTCATGTATCATGAGCCTCACTTCCATCTCCCGGTAATATAATTGTAACTTCATCTATCGTTAGAAGATTATAACGACGACGATCAGTACCATGTTTATAGTGTAGATATGCCAATACATTATTGTTCTCTTAAGAATTTTCAATTATACTTAAAATCTTGTATGCATGTTTATAAAATTTGCAAAATAAATTATTTTGTAAAAGTGTATCTTGAATGATACTTAAGACATCCCTTGATAAATTCGGATTACGATGATCTCGAAAATCCAATGCAGTATTCGGATCATAAATATAAAGCTGTGAATAAATCGGATCCTTACCAATATCTGGTAGCAATGCTCCCGTTTGGTGACGTAATTCTCCGTGTATTATAAACAATGTAGGCCCACATCCAGTTAATGATCGGTTATCTATTTGTGTCCCAAAACTTATAAAAGCATTTGTTGCATTATATTCTCTAATAAATTTTTGAAATAATATTGATCGTGAATCGGAGCCTTCGTATAGTGATTAAAGAGTAGGAGGCAATGCAGAAAGTTGCAGTAACTTAATTTTTTCTTATAAACAGCACATTCCAAATAAAGGATGCTCAGCAGGATATGCGGTTAATTGTTCATCTTTCCAATGAAGAGCTGAACAAAATATACAGATAACATCCATACGTCCAAGAAAATGACAACCGGTTGGAACATGATGCGGCGATCCTATCTCTGTCACATTTTCGTCTCCACATTCATAATCAAATGCATCTTCTATATAAGTGGTTTGCACATTATTTCTAATGTTATTACTCTCATGAGGTAGTTGCATTGGATTTTTACTGTTAACATAATAAAACTGTTATATATATATTTGTTAAGTTTATCCATACTTTTGAAATATTTATAATTTAATATTAACATTTAGTTTACAATTTATAATATTGCTTGTTATTTTCTCTATTTGGAGATCTGCTTCTAAATATGGATGAACATGCAACTGGTTGAAACTCAAGTCCAAGATTTCAAAATAAGATATTTGTGGTAGATTCACCAACAACGCTACTTGTATAACTCTCTGGCACTTCCAGAGAGTATAATATTTTTTCTTTAGCATCTTTTTTTTTGATCTTCGTGTACGTTGTGATATTGCAAATATTGATATTGTTACATCAGAATCAACCAATAATGGGATGTGACTTTCGACTCTCAACGATGATATAGTTAATGGCCTCAAATGAGTAGTTCTTTCAACCTTTTTCTTTTTCCCCTTGTTTTCATCCTGCGCCAGACATGAGCTCCCACCGATTATGATGTCTTCGAAGGTAAATTGTGTTGATAGTTGGTCATTAATCATCTTCTCTTTAGCTTCGTTTTCTCTTGCACTCCATGCTCGCTGGGATACTGCAGGTAGTGATACTGCTCTGCCTTCCAAAATAGATCGTGTTGATAATTGATTTGTTATAAATTTAGCTCGCTTTGATAAAAATATAGTTTCTTTTTCTCTCTTTCTATTCGATCACACTACACTAATGACTGTTGAGATGGCTCTCGGTTGATCAGTAAGTTTTGGAACTGTATTTGAATTTTTGAAACTCAATAAAATAAAAATACTTAAAGATGTAATAATCTTAAGGTCATGAGACTTAATAAGATGAGGCATATGTCTCAAAGTTTTATAAGGTACATGTTCTATGGATTTTTAAGATTTTTGGTGTATTATATGTACTACAAACTCTTAAAGGTGTTGAGATTGATCATTTAGGTTTATTGTTTTTATAGTAGATTTTATTTGCCAAAGATCTTGAGTGTGTTTCTAACATGAACAAAAAACCAATCGAAAAAAAAAACATGTCAAAGAAACAATATCTAATTACATGTATAAATTTTTTTATTCCAAGACGTGCCAAAGATCATTTTGATTTTTTTTAATGTTTGAGATCCTATAATAATATTTTGCCTAAGATATATTACAATATTATTGACTCTGTACTCTTTAATAATAGTCAACGATCTTGGGTATGTTTCTAACATTAAAAAAAATAAGATCAAAATCTAAGATAACTCAGCAAGATATCAACATTAACAAAGGAAACTACCAAATAACCTTTCTAATCACCATAGCATGCTTGAAACTAAAAAACTATAATAAATTGAATAATAATAACTTGTATAGAAACAAAATAAAATTTATAATGTCAAGATTAACAAACCGTGGAGGCAACACATGATGATGTCAGTACGGGTCCAGAGGGTGGCTGATCGCAGTCAGCCTGATCGGCTACTGCTATAGAGGCTGGTTGGCGAGACGCATTTCCTATGAAAAGATGAATAATATTACAATATGGTGCATATTCATATAATAAAAAAAGAGGGAGACATGGTGGTAACTAACCAGATATAGTGATGTCGGGAATATCAATCATGGTTAACACAACAGGCACTAAAGGGCTGACCACGAGAATGACAGACACAATATACCCGATAGACACTTGCTGTAAAGATAAAAATTTTAAATTATTCAAAGAATGCATGAAGCTACGTCAAAGAACAAACAATCCAATCTTAATACTCAATTTGTCTAGAATATGTAAGGTAGGATGAGGATCGAGGTCAAGCATGACAGGAGGTAAATTACACTTTTATCCCCTGAGGTCTAAATATCAAACCAATGTAATTAGTTATATTAAAATAAAGAATCTTAGACCGATAAATCATATTCTGAGTTAGTTTTGAATGAAGAATATTACATTGGGTTAGTTTTGAGCATTACAAATTTTAAACCCAATGTACTCTTAGATCCAAATTTTTGAATATTCTTTTACTATTTTGGGCATTACTTAGACCCAAAATATTCTTCATTCACGTTTGATAATTAGACCCAAAATTTCAGAGCAATGGATTGAAAATTTTGGCCCCGATATAAATATTTTTTATTCAAACTTTAAACCCAATGTATTCTTAGACCCAAAAATCGACTATTAGGAATCTAATATTTGTCAATCGACTATTATTAATCAAAAATTAGCAATTATAAATGAATCAACATGATTTTTATCTTACTTCTCTGACATCTTATTTTTCATTTTACCAACATGTCTACTGAGTTGTTTAATTTGTACTCTAGCTTTGGAGGTCCCATATCAGAAAGCATGTGGTTTTAGTTGGTCCAAGCCTCGGTACCACTGTTGCAATTAACTTTGCAGCCAACCATCTAGAAGCGGTATTTTGTTCATTTCATCCAACATATGCGCATTTATCTATTGACTAAGATCATTCACCAACTTTGATTAAAATGTTTGTCCATCTGATATATTAAATTTTCCCAAATTCCAATTTTTCTTAAGGCTTATATATTTAGCCAATAATTAGTTCACATGTATTGCTTCGAACGATTTGAACCTTGACTTTGCAGCCAACCATCCATAAGCGATATTTTGTTCATTTCATCCAACATTTGCGCACGTGTTCTGTTGACTAAGATCATACGCCAACTTTGATTAAAATGTTTTTTCATCTGATATATTAAATTTTTTCAAATTCCAATTTTTCTTAAGGCTTATATCTCTAGACAATAATTAGTTCACATGTATTAAGGCTTAAGACATATTGGCTATATTAAGGCTTATGAATTACCTAATGTGTTTGAATCCCAAGGGTCTGTTCATAAGGATCCTAAAGGCTTTAGTTCATAATTACTTCATAATAAAGGCTTAATTATGACCCTAATATATATATGGACCCTAAAGCCTTATGACCCTAATAAGGGTCTGTTCATATATTTAAGGTTCATATGTTCATATATGAAATATTTAATATATATTCAAACTATTTTGTCACAATGATCTGTCGAAATATTTTAAGGTAAATGCATGTATTATCACTAATTAGTACATAAGGGTCTAATCATAACTCATAAGCCTTGAGGATCTGTTCATATATCCCAAGGCTTAATACATTGTTCCCTTGTTTCCATCTGTTCACAAGGGTCTGTTCATAATCCTTTAGTTCATAATTAGTTCATCTGATATAGTATGGCTTAATACATGTGATAATTAGTTCATAAGCCAATAATTTTGTTGACTAAGATTTCGTCCATAAGGACACATTACTCTGTTGGTGTTATTTTCAACGCAAAAAAACAACCCCTATAGGTAAATGTGTCCTTATGGACGAAATCACACAAACTTCGGCAGAGATATATTACAATTCCACTCTCTTATTTGGCTGACGTGACAAAAATTGCTCCCTTAGCTGGGTGAATGCTAAGGGAGGCCGTTGGAGATGCTCTTATTTGGCTGATGTGGCATGTTACGCTGGACTTAGATGGCCTTATCAAGTTTGGGTCCGATGTCACATGGATTGGTAATTTAAGAATACTTCAATCATTCTAACCATAAAGCACTATACTTATCTATGTGGGCTCCAATATCAAATTTCATTGTGGGACAGACTATATACACTCCAGGATTGCATGAATCTCGAACTGCAGTAGTACATCATTCAAACACTGCAATTCATTGAACTGCTGTGATCTCTCTAATGCAGTAGAACAAAATACTAATATGCACATGTTGACAAAATGCACATGTTTAAACATGTTTAAAAAGTAAGGTCATCCATATAGCGTCCGAACAAACAATAGAACAACATTCAAACACCATTCAAATCAACAAAGCAGTTTTTGATTGAAAAACTAAAAACATTAGATGCAAAAGTAAGAGCAAAATGCAGACATACTATAACCCTAAGATAAGGTTATTCGATAGTAAGATAGAGAGAGAGACCATATGCATTAGTACGGGGGTTTAGATTGTTATATATTTATGACCAAGTTTGAAAACTATTTTTTTTTTCAAATTTCATGATGTCTTAAGACATGCATTAGTACTGGGGTTTCAGGCGTTCATACCTGGGTGGACGGACGGGCTACAGGTGTCAATCGGGCTGCAGGAATCGATCGGCTCGTCTTTCCAGTTTCTTTAAGAATGAAAAAAATAGTAATTTGCTTAGAAAGAGACAGAGAGAAAGAGAGAGAGAGAGAGAGAGAGAGAGAGAGAGAGAGAGAGAGGGAGGGAGGGAGGGAGGGGGGGTTTTAATAATGATACAAAATCTGAAAAAAAAAAAAATCAGCTTCAAAATTTAACATAGTAATGAATGATCTGAGAGAGAGATAGAGAGAGAGAGAGAGGAAGGAAGGGAGGGGGGTTCCAACAATGATACAGAAAAAAAAAAATTCACCTTCCAGTTTCTTCAAGAATGAAAAAAATCTGCTTAGAAAGAGAGAGAGAGAGAGAGAGAGAGAGAGAGGGGGGGGGGGTTCCAAGTTCCAACAGTGATACAAAATCTGGAAAAAAAATCAGCTTCAAAATTGAACACAGTGATGAATGATCTGAGGAACCTATCTCTTCGTTGCTGCTCCAATGATGAATGATCTGAGGAACCTTAGTGGATGGAGGGACTGCGGATGGTGCTGCGGGTGGCGATCGGCTTCTCTCTGATGATCAGCTCCTCTCTTTGTGCCATGGATCAAATCTCTCCACGTTGCTGCAGACGTAGTGAGAGTAAGAAGTGGGATTTGGGGGTTTCAGATGAGGGATTTTGGGGCGAGAAGGATCGTGGAGATCGGGTGGGATCGGGATCGTGGAGATCATGGATGACTGCAATGTCAACATCAGGACTGTGGAGAGAGATTAAGAGAGAGAGAGAGGGATCGTGGAGATGGGAGATCGGGTGAAAGGGATCGTGGGGAGAGAGAGAGAGAGAAAGAAACAGAGACAGGCGTGATGCAATCGGATATGGCAGTATAGAGAGAGAGGGACGAGCCGGTAGAGAGGGAGAGGGATGTGGAGATCGGGTGGGAAGCTCCGTGGATTTGGCGGTAGAGAGAGAAAGAGAGAGAGAGAGAGAGAGAGAGAGAGAGAGAGAGAGAGAGAGAGGGACGGGCCAGTAGAGAGAGCGAGAGAGGGATCTGGAGATCGAGTGGGAAGCTTTTGGGGAAAGAGAGAGAGGAACATAGAGAGGTGTAATCCGAGTGGTCCGGAGCGTTAGAGAGAGAGAGAGAGAGAGAGAGAGAGAGAGAGAGAGAGAGAGAGAGAGAGTGGGACGTGTAATCGAAGATCGGGTGAGGTCAGGTCACGTGGCATATTATCACAGCGTCCATTTGTTTGGTGGTCATGGTTGAATGCGATTCACCGGTGTAGATCGGAGATCGAGTGCGATCGTGGTTGATGTGGCATACGATCACAACCATCCATTTGTCTGGAGTGGTGGGTGTTTGAATGGGACGATTCATCGGTTTGGCAGAAGTTACGACTATGACTAGGGACGTGTATTGTGCATAACTATCCAACAGGCATAGAGTTCTTGCAAATGCCCAGAGAGATCTTGTCTTTTGATTTTCAAACTGTCACTTATGTTTGTATCAAATAGCTCTCTTTATCCATTTCTTCTGATATATATATATATATATATATATATATATATATATATATATATATATATATATATATATATAGAGAGAGAGAGAGAGATAGAGAGAGAAATGATAAAATGCGGCTGCGGTGCGACGCCGCATGCACCGCACGCCGCATTCTAACACGCCTAGCTATATATATATATATATATATATATATATATATATATATATATATATATATATATATATATATATATATATATATATATATATATATATATATATATATATATATACAGGGGCGGACCTACATTGGGCCTAGGGGGGCTCAAGCCCCCCCTCACTTTGGAAAAAGTAAAGGTAAGTTACTCTTACCCCCTTGAAATTTAGCTTAAAAATATGTAACCCCTATAATTAATTTTGTTCCAAATTACTCCCTAAAGCCTGAAATGTTAGCACAATACCCCCTTTTGTCAACTACTTGGTTTCCTCACTTGGTAATTTTTATTTGATCGAAACTGAATTGAATAGGGGGGGGGGTTCAAAATGTTATTTTTTGACTATAGGGGGGTTAAAATGTTTTTGAGCTAAACTTCAGCAGGGGAGGGGAGCCAAGTTTAATTTATAAAAAAAAAAAAATTCTAGTCGGTTTTGTCAACTTTTGGTTGCCAACTTCACATGGAGGTGGCCCCCACCAGTCGCCACTGCCCCACCGGCCAGCAACCCCCGCCAATCAATGTCCACCACCATACCGCCGACCACCACCCCACCGCCACATGGGCCATCCGTCGTCACCGCCCACCACCCGTATGTGCGACCCAAGGCCGACCTCGCCGGCCGCCAGCCACCACCCGTTGCTGGCCACCAATGCCCACTACTGTTTGGCCGACATCCACCACCGTCTGTCACTACCCGCACACGTGGCATCCCCGCAAAGTTCATCACATGGCCCTTAGTGAATGAGAATCGAGTGGGAATCGGGGCCTATTTACAGGTTTTTGGGGGTACATATGAAATACCCCCTCCACCCGAAAAAAAAAAAGAGAGGATCTAGTCTATTATTTACAACCCATGCATCCTGATCGAGTCGGTTACTTACAGCTCCAAATTTTCGAAGGACTCCGAGGATCAAAATTCTCCTCCACTCGAGGTAAACTCCTAATATGTCTTTTGTTGCGCGATTGAACGAATGGTAGGGAAGTTGTCACACTGTTTGCCGAAGCCTTCGACTATGAGGCAATGATTATAGTTACTTTTTAATAATTATGCCCCCCCTGAGAAAAAATCCTGGGTCCGCCACTGTATATATATATATATATATATATATATATATATATATATATATATATATATATATATATATATATATATATATATATATATATATATATATATATATATATATATATATATATATATATATATATATATATATATATATATATATGAGAATACGGGGTATGAGCTGACAGCCTATTTGGGCATTTGGGCTGTCAGCTCACAGCCCTCCGATCACGATCTCCGACCGTTGATTTAAAAGAAAATAAATAACACCTAACCCCTACCCTCTCTCTCCCTCTCCCTCTCTCGCGCGACGGCAGCGGCAACCTCTGGCCCTGCGCCCCCTCCGGTACCGGCACCGGATCCGACCAGGGGACGACGCCCCCGAGCTCCGGCCCTGCGCCCCCGACCACGGCCCTACGCCCCCGAGCTCCGGCTCTGCGCGACGGCAGGGGCAGCCTCCGGCCTGCGCCCCCGACCACGGCCCTGCGCCCCCGACCCCGGCCCTGCGCCCTCACCCCCGGCCCTGCGCCCTCGCCCTCGCCCCTGCGCCCGCCCCTGGCCTGCTGCCGCGTCCGGCCGTGCGCCCCCGACCTCCGGCCCTGCGCCCCCGTCTCGGGCCTCCGGCGCCCCTGGCCCTGCGCTCGCCTCCGACCCCGGCCCCCGGCCCCCGGCCCTGCGCCCCTGCCCCCGGCCCCCGGCCCCCGACCCCTGCGCCGTCCCCGGCACCGGAGCCGAACAGCCTCCGGCCCGGCTGCGCGCCGTCCCCCGGTCGGATCCGGTGCCGGTGCCGGAGGGGGCGCAGGGCCGGGGTCGGGGGCGCAGGGCCAGAGGCTGCCGCTGCCGTCGCGCGAGAGAGGGAGAGGGAGAGAGAGAGGGTAGTGGTTAGGTGTTATTTATTTTCTTTTAAATCAACGGTCGGAGATCGTGATCGGAGGGCTGTGAGCTGACAGCCCAAATGCCCAAATAGGCTGTCAGATCATACCCCGTATTCTCTCTCTCTCTCTCTCTCTCTCTCTCTCTCTCTCTATATATATATATATATATATATATATATATATATATAGAGAGAGAGAGAGAGAGAGAGAGAGAGAGAGAAATGCTTGAATGCGGCATGCGGTGCGTGCGGCATCGCACCGCAGCCGTGTGATGCACGCACTGCGTGCATGCGATGCACGCAGCAGTGCAACACACGGCTGCGGTGCGATGCCGCACGCACCGCATGCCGCAGCATAGCAGCCCCCTATATATATATATATATATATATATATATATATATATATATATATATATATATATATATATATATATATATATATATATATATATATATATATATATATATATATATATATATATATATATATATATATATATATATATATATATATATATATATATATATATATATATACACACACACACACACTAGTGAAAACCCCGTGCCTGAGGTCATGCAAAAGATTTCGAGAGCGGCGAAAAATATTTTGAGGGTGACGATAATATTTCATGGGAGGTGACAATAATTCAAGGGTTAAACAAAATATTTTAAGGCCGGTGACAATATCTCAAGAGAGGTTACAATATTTTAATGTTGGCCAGTGCTTCTCCTCTTCGAACTTTGTCAACACACGTCCATGTCGGGGTTAAGCCGATCTCCTCTTAATCAGCAACTATTTCAACTTACCATATCGGAGGGTCCATACCATATCAGGACCGTCAATGGGTCAATGGGAATACAACCGCTAAGACTCAATCAGATTCATTTAAATATTTATTCTTTATTTTTAAATTTTTTATTACTTTGCAACTCACCATCATGGGATTTCTGATCACTGCCTTCTATTGAACCCATCATAGACTGTGAATGGATGCTGGGTAAACCCGACCCGACCCGACTCAACCCATTGATTTTCAAGCAAAACATCAAGATAGCAGTTGTCCCCGACTTGACATCCACCTACACCAGTATACTGTCATCGGTTTGAATGTGGGAGTACTCCCTTTCTTCCTACATGCCCGTGCCTCTTGGCACTGCAGCGGGCCGCCTTCGGTGGCACTACACCCGTCGACATAATATCGGGGCTGCCTTCGACGGCAAAACACCCACTGGGCATCACCATCTTCATGCACATCGTCGTATTCGGCGACAACACACCTAACCGTCTGTAGCGGCCACACACCCCCGGTCGACTTCGGGCCACCTTCAACGGCAACTAGGGGTGGCAATTCTTGACCCGACCCGCTAACCCGACCCGAACCCGACCCGAAGTTAGCGGGTTTGGGTTTGGCATAAACGGGTTCGGGTCATAAACGGGTCGACCCGATTGACCCGTTTATTTAATGGGTCGGGTTCGGGTTTGTACTTATGACCCGATTGACCCGACTTGACCCGTTTAACAAATGGGTCGTGTCAACCCGACCCGACCCGACCCGACCCAACCCGAACCAACCCGACCCAACCCGACCCAACCCGGCCCAATCCGACTGGTCTTTACCCAACCCGACAGGTTTACATGGGTTCTGTTGACCCAACCCGAGCCAACCCGACCCGACACGACCCGACCCGTTTAGTAAACGGGTTAAACGGGTCGGGTCGGGTCAACCCGTTTATTAGGCGGGTCGGGTTTGGGTTTAAGTTTTTGACCCGTTTATTAAACGGGTCGGGTTCGGGTTGGGTGTTTTGCCCTTATACATATGTCTCAACCCGACCCGAACCCGACCCGACCCGACCCATTGCCACCCCTAACGGCAACACATCTTAGTTATAGTGCATGCCCACGCCTGCCTGTCAGCACTCGGGTATAAACATGGTTTTTTTTTTTTGTGTGTGTGTGTGTGTGTGTGTGTGGTGGTAGTGGGGGGGGGGGGGGCATCTTACCGGCGCGAGAGGGGGGGGCGTGAAAGGAGGGGATCAATGTTTCTTGATTTTAGATTGGGGTGTGAACATTTTTTTTTTTGTTGAGATGAGCTGGGTTTTTTTTTAAATTTGTATTACTGATTCTCTCTATATTTCTTTATTAGTCTTTGTGATGGGATGCGTATGCTTAAATAAACCCAAGTGCAGAATTTAAAACACAAAATCAGATTTCAGCATGTTATAAACAAATTTCAGCAAGGCCTATAATCACGATTCATCATTCATTCATTCCCAATCAGATTTAATTCAACGAAATAATAAAACTGACAAGAATAAGATTAATTTCAGATTCTAATGACTGAATTCCAGCAATAAGAACAATCACAATCTCAATAAATAAAGCCAATGTCTCAAGAACAAGCCAAGATCTAATCGAATAAATCCTAATGGATGAGATTCTTGAAAAACCAAGGATTTTTGGGAACCCTAATGTGAAATCAGCAATAAGGCCGGTTGGGAAAAAAGAAAGATATCACATGAAAGTATCGAGGATCGATCTCACCGTGCTTTGGTCAATGACGGCTGCTGACAGGAACTCCGTTGTTGCAGATGAAAGTGGCGGAAGGGGAGGCGTGGCCCAGAAGAAGAGGTGAAGAAGCCGAGACGATGGATCTTGAAGATGAAGGAACTCCGCGTCGATATCCCGCGAAGTCGTAGATGAAAGGCGAAGTGACGAGATAGAAGCGTGCGAAGAAAGAAGAGACTAGAAGCAAGGAAGATTTGTCGGAAGGGATACACCGAGCAAGCGCACACGCATCTCCGTTTAGGGTTTTAATTTCATATCATCCTCCTCCTCTCAATTAGGGTTTTTAATATTTATAGGGGATGAAACAATCAAAGAAAACACAAGAAAAAGGAAAGAAAGAGAGAGACGCATGGGAGGAGAGAGAGAAGACTGCGGGCACGCATCCTAAGGCGTGCTCGCACGGGTGCTTCCGCGGGAAAGAGCAGCCGGCCGGGTGGGGTGATCGGTTAGGGCTTTTTGGGCTTCCTATTGAATCTCATCCATTGAGATTTAACTGATCTAAGATCCTACGGCTAAAAACCTAACACGGAAATGAGTCAGTTCGGCATCTGTGGCTCGAACCGGATGCGAACATGGCTCGCACCTACCCAAACCAGAAATAAAAATGCAAATAACTAAAGATCCATTGGTCGGATCGAAACAAAATAAAAACCAAAGTCATAGAGCTTCGATTGAGCTTTCCACTGATGCAGACGGATCGACGATCGGCTTCCTGGATCTTCGGAGGGGATGAGAATACACGATCAGCTGTAGAAATCTGCACGTAGTAAGGCTCGTCTACATCAAGTCCCCCGGACTCAAAAGAACTCGACTCCTGTCGAGCAAGGTCCTAGATCCGGTAGGGGCTCTCCTGGAAGTAACCGCAACTGCTGAATCTGCTCGAACTGCTCTCCCGGGTCCGGTGGCCAAGTAATCCGCCTCAAGTACGCAGCGGCTCCATCTGGCATCCCCTGCCCCTCGACGCTAAGCGAAGACCTGAAAGTCAAAACTAACATCCTCCGCAGCACGATAAGATCATCAAAATACTCAGATAATTTCATGTGATAATAGGAGTTTGGGTTGACATAAAATTCAAATGACACATGAAAAGAAAGGCCGCGGGAGCATAATGTGCTGTGGGTCATCGGCTTGCGCAATAGACAATGGTGTATTTGAAAGGCCATGGGGTGCGGGTGCATTATGTGTTGCTCAAAGTTGCCTGCGCACGGTGCAAAACAAGTAGATTCTAAACCAAGAAGATATGTCATGTCATCATTGTCTAGATGCAGTGTATAAAATAAGAAATTAAAGAACTCATTATGCCACTTGTTATGACTTTGAAAAATTAAAGATGATGGGTTGTCTGAAATCTGAAAGCATGAGTCATAAGTACTCTGCATCGAAAAGTGATCAAACATGCCAAAATCTTCTTTAAGGTTAAACTCAACACTTGGATGATATGGATGCACATATGAGTGGTCTATGAATGTATAGATGTCAGGCAAATGATGAATGCGAGTGCCATGAATGCCTACAGACTCTAAATGCGATGTGCATGCAATGGAATGCAAAATGTTGTCTAATCCCTTATCAATGTTTAGTGAATCAGATGAATACCCTACTAGATTATCAGCGAATGGGGGTATGGACTGACTCTGACTCAGAAGGGCTTGAGGTGCGTGGGACCGGTGTCTCCTAAAACATGTGGGCCATAGGGTGACATTGATGCCATCCTTAAGGAAGGTATATGTGTTGGCTCGTCCGTGATGTTGTACATCTCGGTCGAACTGCCATGGACGCCCTAAGATAACATCAGCAACCTCTAAAGGAAGGACGCCGCACCAGACCTCATCGCGATATCGCAGCCCAATTGACAACTTTGCCAAACAACAATGTGTTACTAGCTTACTCGTGGTGTTGTCTAGCCAGGATGTTTTGTAAGGGTGAGCCAATGGTTTAACTTTCCATTTCTTGCTCCTAACTACCCTTTCATTGATCAGATTGGTGGTGCAACCTCCATCGATCAAGATACAAAGGTCCATGCCATTGACATTGCAGACTGTTCGGAATAGCTCGAACCTCTGATTCTTGTAGTGTGGCTTAGGGGGTCCTCTATAGAGCTCGTGGGGAAGTAGCGCTTTAGGTGCTTGGGGTGATGAAGATTGGTGAATAACCAATAGTGGCGCAGTCATGTCATCGCCCTCCAAGACTAACTCATTGAAGTGCTCGCCCTCAGACTCAAGACTATCCTCTTCATTATCCGCCAGATTTGTCTGTGGATTGAATTGATGGCGAGGACAATCGGCTGACTTGTGACCCGGCTGGTTGTATTTGAAGCACTTTATCTGGCTCGGGTTGGGTCCTAAAACTCCTTTACCCTTCTCAGTGGGTGCAGGAACTGTACCAGCTATAGGCGAAGGTCCAAGGAGTGGTCTACTAACAGATCTGGATGGTGCCCTAGTGTTGTCATATCGCCGGGACGCAGATCGGGAGTGGTGAGACTCGACTTTCTTAGCCCGACGGTGTGTATCACTGACCTGATACAAGTCATGAAGGGACACCACCTCTTGAATTGAAGGCTTAAGACCATTGACGTACCTAGCGACGCTCTGCTCTTCGTCTTCATGCAGATTATTGCGAGCTTGGAGCTTGTAGAATTCATTAGTGTAATCATCTACCGATTTATGCTCTTGTCGCAGGTTTTGGAATTTTTGGAACACACATTGCTTGAAATCAGAAGGGAGGAACTTCTGTATCTTTCCCCTCATGTGTGTCCAAGTGGAAATTTTCTCTTTTCCTTTTCTACCCCTAGTGGTCTGCAACTGTTTCCAGCAAATCAGTGCATAACCTTTCAGTTTAAGGCTAACAAACTTAACTTGTTTGTCGTGGGGGATTTTTTTCCACTCAAAGTATTGGTCGATTCGCTCGGCCCACTCTAGAAACTCTTCAGGATCCATCCTACCCTCAAACTCAGGAATTTCTATTTTAATGCCCTGATCCCAGGCCCAATGGGATTTCGTTTTCCTATGAGTCCGTCTACTTCGCCGATCAGTCCCGTCAGAGGAACTGACGTTGTCACCTCCGGACTATACGTCTAACTCACTACGCTCTGGAGACGCTCTAGTCCTGTGTTCTCGATGGGGTCGAGGTGGATTTTGGGAATTAGTGAAGGCTAAGGTCAAGGTTTCTATCTGGGTCTGAAGCCTATCCATGTGCTCTTGTTGCCTCATGAAGGCATCCTGCCAAGTGCGGGGTGGAGAAGATCCAGCCATTATGGATTCTCTAGAAGATGCTATCGATTCACTCAGAGAGAAAAGGAAAATCCTAGGATGAATGCGACACGCGATGCTAGTTTCCTACTTAAGTCAAGACACAAACTAAATGAAAAGAAGGGGAAAAAAAATAAAAAATTTCAACAATCACTCAATATGCAATGATGCAAGAGGACCGGCCGTTGCGTAAGAACACGACGACTAGTGCGCTCTGATACCAACTTGATGGGATGCGTATGCTTAAATAAACCCAAGTGCAGAATTTAAAACACAAAATCAGATTTCAGCATGTTATAAACAAATTTCAGCAAGGCCTATAATCACGATTCATCATTCATTCATTCCCAATCAAATTTAATTCAACGAAATAATAAAACTGACAAGAATAAGATTAATTTCAGATTCTAATGACTGAATTCCAGCAATAAGAACAATCACAATCTCAATAAATAAAGCCAATGTCTCAAGAACAAGCCAAGATCTAATCGAATACATCCTAATGGATGAGATTCTCGGAAAACCAAGGATTTTTGGGAACCCTAATGTGAAATCAGCAATAAGGCCGGTTGGGAAAAAAGAAAGATATCACATGAAAGTATCGAGGATCGATCTCATCGTGCTTTGGTCAATGACGGCTGCTGACAGGAACTCCGTTGTTGCAGATGAAAGTGGTAGAAGGGGAGGCGTGGCCCAGAAGAAGAGGTGAAGAAGCCGAGACGATGGATCTTGAAGATGAAGGAACTCCGCGTCGATCTCCCGCGAAGTCGTAGACGAAAGGTGAGGCGACGAGATAGAAGCGTGCGAAGGAAGAAGAGACTAGAAGCAAGGAAGATTTGTCGGAAGGGATACAACGAGCAAGCGCACACGCTTCTCCGTTTAGGGTTTCAATTTCATATCATCCTCCTCCTCTCACTTAGGGTTTTTAATATTTATAGGGGATGAAACAATCAAAGAAAACACAAGAAAAAGGAAAGAAAGAGAGAGACGCGCGGGAGGAGAGAGAGAAGACCGCGGGCACGCATCCCAAGGCGTGCCCGTGCGGGTGCTTCCGCGGGAAAGAGCAACCGGCCGGGTGGGGTGATCGGTTAGGGCTTTTTGGGCTTCCTATTGAATCTCATCCATTGAGATTTAACTGATCTAAGATCCTACGGCTAAAAACCTAACACATAAATGAGTCAGTTCGGCATCTGTGGCTCGAACCGGATGTGAACATGGCTCGTACCTACCCAAACCAGAAATAAAAATGCAAATAACTAAAGATCCGTTGGTCGGATCGAAACAAAATAAAAACCAAAGTCATAGAGCTTTGATTGAGCTTTCCACTGATGCAGACGGATCGACGATCGGCTTCCTGGATCTCCGGAGGGGATGAGAATACACGATCAGCTGTAGAAATCTGCACGTAGTAAGGCTCGTCTGCATCACTTTGTCAGTTTGAATGTTTTGTCTAGTCAGCATGCGTGTTTTTGTCTAGTCGGTGTTCAATTTTGTCTAGTCAGCACAATATAGTTATAGTACATGCTCGTGCCTGTCAACACTCAGCCATGAACAGGGTTTGTTTTTTTTTTTTTTTTTTTGAGGGGGGGGGGGGGGGGGGGGGGGGGGCGATCTTACCAGCACGAGAGGGGGGCGTGAAGGGAGGGGATCACAGTTTCCTGATTTGGGATTGGGCGTGAATATATATATATATATATATATATATATATATATATTAGATGAGCTGGATTTTTTAAAAAAATTGGTATTACCGATTTCTCTCTATGTTTCTTTGTTTGTCTTTGTCAGTTTAAATGTTTTGTCTAGTCAGTATGCTTGTTTTTGTCTAATCAACGTTCCATTTTGTCTAGTCAGCACATTACCGTCGTGCCATGTTATATAGATTGCACAAGTCCCTCTTGAACAATAAGTGCTACAGCTAGTCCCTCATCGTTATTTACCCCCTCACGTGCTACAAAAATAGTATCCATTAATCTCCAAAAAAGTATCCATTCACTGTAGCAAGAGTATCAATTCAATTTGATAAGAATATAAATTTAGTGAATTGTTCATTACTACAGTGATTTCACTGAAGCTACTACTATGATTTCACTGTACCAAAAGTATCAATTAGCCAAATGGATACTCTTTCTGAAGACGAATGGATACTCTTGCTATAGTGAAATCATTGTAGCAACCGTAACATGCACAGTGTCACCCGGTAAATAGATACTCTTGTTGATGACAAATGGATACCCTTTTCGGAGACGAATGTATACACTTGTTACAGTGTTTTCACTGTAGTAGCTATAGTGAAAATCACTGTAGCAATTGCTACATGTATAATGTTAATCAGCGAATGGATACTCATGCAAAGACAAATGGATACTCTTACGGAAAACGAATGGATACTCTTGCTGTAGGGGCAATTTTGTAATTTAAAAGAATAAAAAAAGTCAATATTTTCGGTTAAAGACTTGTTGTACAAACGTGTCCTTCGGGTGGGACTTTAGCTAATATCTTAACATCTTGTATCCTTTAGCTTAAATAAATACTTGTGGAGGGATTTAGTACTAATTAGCCAAAAAAAAGGACTTATTTTCCTTAATAAAAACTCAAAAAGGGATTTTAGTCAAAATAAAATTTAAAAACATATACTTAATTCAATATTGGTTGATCAGAAATATTTAACAGACTAGCGCTCTGACATCCATATACCAGATCAATGCCGAAAAACGCTCGCCACATCAGATTATTTTTTTTTCCATTTGTGATAAACCTGGCATCTGGGATGCCGGGTTTAATAGAAGCTGTACAATGCGTTTTGAATGGAATTGGGGTGCTCCAACCAAGGGTGGAACTATGTTGGACATCGAAGATGACGAGATCAAAGCCACGGTAGATCTGGAGGTTCTTCTGCTCGACAATCTTGGTTAAGAAGTCACGGATAGAGATGGAGGGATGCCCGCCAAGGTCGACGGAGTCGAACACGATAGAGCTCCGGAATTTGAAGCAGACGTCCATTGGATCGCCTTTGTTGTCGACGATTTTGATCCTTGTTGGATTTGGAGGAGAGGGGGGAGAAGGACACGCACCGAGGGGGGTCGTGTAGTCAGTAGAAAACCTAAGAGCCGGTTTCTCGTGCAAGTTGAGATGAAGTGAAATGACCAGAAAAAAAAAAAGACTTATTTTCCTTAACAAAAACTCAAAAGGGATTTTAGTCAAAATAATATTTAAAAATATATTGTTAATTCAATATTGGTTGGTCAGAAATATTTAATAGACTAGCACTCTGACATCCATATACTAGATCAACGCCGAAAGGCGCTTGCCACATTAGATTTTTTTTTTTCCATTTGTGATACATTTGGCATCTGGGATGTCGGGTTTAATAGAAGTTGTACAATGTGTTTTGAATGGAATAGGTGTGCTCCAACACTTGATATTTTTTGGTGAAACTAGGTTCCTATTAAACTTGGCATCCTGGATGCAATGTTTAAACTTGACATCTCGATGTCGGGTTTATCACCGATGAGAAAAAAAATTTAGTTAGACGTGGCAAGCAACGCTTTTCGACTTCATCGAGACACGTGTGTCTCAGAAAGTCAGTCGGATAAATATTTCTTATATGCTGCTATTGAATTAAATATTTATTTTAAAAATATTATTGAAAAAAATCCCTACCAAAAAAGTATATTCAACAATCGTGGTTTTTCATCATCATCAGGAAATAGTATTAGGTTTTGTTTAAATTTTTGTTGTATAAATTTGGGAGGATCGGATGTCATAATTGTCAGATAAAGAAGAGCTGGAGCTTGGTGGAGTGGCATGCGACTCCGCGTGAGGGTCTCGAACTCTCGTCGAGATACGTAAAGCAGTGAAACCGTGAAAGCGTGATTACATTTTACTTTTATTCTTTTTTTTTTTTTCTGTTGTTATATGTTAGTTAATTACTGTTATATAGTGGGACCTGTCAAGTCTTCATGGGAGGTAGGAATTGTGGAACTATGGAAGTGGAATGGAACTGTGGAAAACGGAAATTGGTGGGATGAAGGCCTAGAGCAATGTTATTCAATTTCAGCTAGACAGTTTTATACATAATCCCTTTACATACTCTCGATTATAGTGAGTCAGTGATATGACATCATCCGTTTGATTGTTGATCGGGTTAAGTGCAATTCATCGGTCAGGTTTGGATGCAGCGAACAGCTCATAGTCGTGATATAGAGTATCTAAGTATGTAAATGGCATATGTATGCAGGGAACTAGGATAATGTCATGTTACGCGGATTAGGTAGATTAGGCGGGCCAGTTCGGGTTGACCCGTTTTATGAACGGACATAAAACGGGTCAGCAAATGCAGAACCCTAACCCAACCCGTTTAATAAATTTGTCGAGTTAGGGTCGGGTTAGGCGGGCCAGGTTAGAGTTAGGTTAACAGACCGAGTCCGTAAGGCCATGCCAAATTGTGGCATCATATTAGATTTGGAAGGAATAATTTTGCGACAAAACAAAAGACAATCATGATGGAAAATGCACCTAGATAAACAGGTCTAACAGGTCTTATCGGGTCTACCCGTTTATAAACGGGTCGGATACAGGTTTAGGATCTAGACACGATTAGTTAAACAGATCGGATCCGGATCTAAGAGCTTTGGACCTGACCCGACCCGACCCGACCCGACACATTGCATGTCCTGGACTAATATAGCATCTGCTAAAAGTACTTAAAAAGGCTATTTCACTCTATCTCAACTTGCGCGAGAAACCGGTTCTCAGGTTTTTCTACCGACTACCCCCTTCCAACCCTTCCGTGCGCGCCCTTCTTCCCCCTCTCCTCGAAATCCAACAAGACCGGAATCGTCGACAACGAAGACGATCCAATGGCCGTCCGCTTCAAATTCCGGAGCTCCGTCGCGTTCGACTCCGCCGACCTAGGCGTGCGCCCCTCCATTTCCGTTCGCGATCTCCGGGCCAAGATCGTCGAGCAGAAGAACCTCCAGATCTGCCGCGACTTCGATCTCGTCATCTCCGACGCCGACACCGGCCGAGGTATTTCCGCCATCCCCCCCCACCCTACCTCGCTTACTCTATCAACACTTTGTTTTTGGTATTCATTGGGGTTTATCGATCCCAACCCAGCTTTGGACGACGAGGAGTTCCAAATCCCGGAGGGTTCGAGCGTCATCATCAAGCGAGTCCCCACAGGCCGATCCGTGCCTTCAGACTTGTGAGTTCCTGACACTTACTTGTTCAAACCATTCCAGTGATTATTATCTCGTGAAATTTATCCTTCTTTTCATAGGGGCGCTGTTGGGAGCTCTGCAGACAAAAACGCTGGGTTTCTCGATACGCTTGCGTCCTCGCCTTCTGAGGTACATAGCTAATGATTTGATATGAGAGCAAATATTTTGATTGCAAATGCTATGGATTAATTTCTCATTTTCATCGCTAATGAAATAATCAATCTGCATTTGAAAATTTAATTCGCACGGTAGATAATTCACAAGAACAGCCTCAAACTTGATATGGAGAATTAATATTATTTGAAACAGCATCACACCAAACCAATAGAAACTATAATGTATTCAAGCAATTTTGACACGAAGACTGATACTTTTGATCAATATCTAAGAAGCAGACGAGATCAAAACCTTGGCGGCACAATTAGTAAAATGGGTATTACTATAGCATAACATTCAACTTATGTATATGCAAGCAAGAAGAAAAAAGAGGAGAGAAAAAAAGAAAAGGAATTGAAAATTATGAAACGAGGGAAAGTAAGGAGGAATGTAGTCATGTGCAGCTGTATATTATATTCGGTCTGGAAAATTCCGACGCCCATGTAGAGAGGCACATATACGTGCAGGATACTATGAGGTTGCATATGCGTCTGCATCATGAGTTATGTGGCGTGCAAGTTTTGTGTGACCGCACGATGCTCAGAAACCATTGAATTATTTTTTAGAATTTTTTTTCCTCACCTCATGTACCCTTTTCTACTCTATATATACCCCTAACCCCCATCATGCAACTCTTCTAAATCGTTTGTAGCTCCCCAAGCTTCTCCAAGACCTTCAAGCTTTTCTTCCAGTTCTTGCCCCAAGCTCTCCTCGAGCTCTCTTTTAGCTCCCAAGCTTTTCACAAGCTATCTCCAAGCTCTCAAGCTCTCTCAAAGCTTTTAATTTCCTCCCTCCCCCTAAGGTCCTGTTCAAGCTCTCAAGATTGTGACGTACTTGTGCTGCATATCCCGGTGAAGAGAGGAGATGAGGTCAAAGCCACCAATGTGTCGTGATACTTATATTGCAACATGTCATTCGCTTACAACTAGATTAATATTTCCTACCCTCATCCATAAAATAATTCGATGGCGATTATATTTGACTAGTTAGTAACTAGTCCCACCGACCACAATGTCCATGTCTTTGGATGTTATTTTCCACTTGAACCTGATCAGACTAATGATCAAGGATGGAAGCATGTACACTATAAGAGTCTTAATGAAAAAGTATCTTATAGTGTGTTAACATGAGGATTTGTCACCGATGATGACATTTCTCGACACCAACACCACTTAGGCTATGCTCTCTAGGACAATGCAAGAGCATCCTTAAGTTTACTCTTGAAATCTGAACATAAAAATATTAAATGGCCAAACCATCATCAATGGCCAATAGAGATTTTACCAAGTTACATGTGGGGATGGAAATTGAAACCAATACAAAAGGGTGAGAGGGGTTGGGTAGGAGGAGAAAATATTTCTAATGACGAGGGAGAAGTCTATGTGGTACTTTGCCTAAACTATGAACTACCAAAAGATAAGTTGGAGGAGCCTCACAATATCTGAAAGGACGTTCATGATGAAAATGATGGTGAATGATGATTAGAATGAGGAGAACATGATCCAAACTCCAAAGGCACTGATGGCATTAATTAAAACTTGAGGAAGAATACAAAGATGATCATTGTGGATTTTAGTATTTGTTTGATGATCGGACCATGCATCTTGAAATCTTCAAAGTGACCAATTGCTCCTAGATCCAACTAGAATCTAATGAACTTTCCATTGTTGACAACAATTAGGTTACCCTATTCCAATACTAACATTCTAATTGTGGTAACGAAACTACCTTTATTGAGATGTGGGGGTGCATATCAGATGGTGGGATCTTCTTTGAGGTGGTTAGATATTCGTCGATTGTTGTCTAAAGGCAATAAGTGAGGATGGCTAACCCCAAAGGTTTGATATTATGGTAACTCTAGGATTATGATAACTCAAGGAGAAATGTTGGAATTGTAAAACAAAATACCAATGGGACATGGAGCTGAATATGTACAATAGTGACAAATGACAATATAATAAGGCTATAGTGCACTACATATGTCGAACATTTGCAAGCTTTAATTTTTCGAAGGTGACTACTATGATTTGATTAGATGGACTTTTATGTGTATCTCCCTTTGTATTTTGCATTGAACTATTCCTTTGAGAGACAAAAAGTGACCTTACTTGGTGTTTTTGGTTCATATGCATGGAACACATTCTCTATTCACGCTCAAGGTACAAAAAATCAAAATATTTCACGATATTTTCTTTTTTTTTTGAGACTGAAACAAAATATCCTGTGCAACCTTGTCTGGTATGAAAATTGTAGCCATATCATGATATATCACAAAATATCAACCAAAATATTCTCCATGATGAGATTTCACGATATATCGTGAAATACCACACATGGGGCAGCAAAAAAAGAGACACCAAAAGAGATTCCCACAAACTCCTATTGACATATAGCAAAATTTTGACAAAATATTGATAAAATTTCGCCATATTTGATTATTTAATAGGACAGTGGTAGTGCCCTTTCTCGCAATATTTTACAATATGTGGGTATGTATTTCTATTGCTTACGAGGCGATGGGTGATGGCATAAAATTTCTTTACTTGGCATATATTTTAGTGAGTTTACATACATAATGCATGATTTAATCATTACTTTCATTATTTATTTCGTAGACTGTTGTGCATCAGCACAAGTTATGGTATAAAAACTCAGTCAATCGAGTCATATCAACTGGTATGACTTGGGTTTGCCCCGGACCGTGACCGATACCCCCACCCCTTAAGACCGGTACATGACCTGTATTGACTCATATCGGCCGAATCAGTTAGCTATCGGCCATACGACACATAGGCCTCATTATTTAGCCCTAAAGTCAGAGGGTTAGAAAATGATTTACAACCTTATGCAAAGTGATTACAGTTTTGGATAGCTTAACCAAATGGGAACTGGTTTAAAACATCTTTAGAATACTCGTGCTTGTAAATCTTTGAAGCTTTTAGCTCTCTAAGAACTGCAGTGATTTAATGCAACTTCAAAAGGAAGACACAAAAGACCTGACTGTTATGAAGATTGACTCTAGTTTCTCTAAGCTATTTCAATGTAACTTGTATTGAGCATATTGTTATATAGACCCATAATTTGAATTTTCAAATGTCTTCATGTTAATTACAAAATATATTACTACCACTGAGGCACAAGTCTTCTGGAGATTTCAATGATTTTCTTTATGTTATTTGAATTTTTTATATTTTTTTTCAAAAAAGGGCAATACCTAATCATATCACCGATACGACTCAGTCTAGAGCCGACCGATACCGGTACCAATACCCTTATTTAAACCTTGAGCACAACATGTATATGGTACATGCTATTAGAAGCTATACGTAGAAATATTATTTAAGTGTTCTAAATTGTGTATCTATGCTTGATTTATGACTATCCAGAGTTTGATTGAAAATTCCATAAAAAAACCAATATTTTCACCATTTCTATGAAACTGCAATATTTCCACACTGTTGAAATATTTCCACACAATTTTTCCATATCCTGGAGTGTCGACATATCCTGGATTTTCGAACCTTGTTCACGCTATAGTATGTGTCAACTTCTCTCTAACTTCAGGTAATAAATGGAGAGTATAATCATCTGCTGCATCTTCAAGCTGTATATTTGTGCTCATATAAATGTGTGGATATGCAGATCGAAACGTTTCATCTGTGGTATTGTTGCCAGTTAATTTGTTTAGTTATTGAACTATTGTTTCAATAGATAATTTTGGGCATTACTTCTTCACATTTTTTTTTGTATCAACATAAAAACTAAACAATCTGGCACACTAAATTTTGTTCTGTATACAGGCAACAGATTCTGCACATGATTTATTAATGTAATCGTAAATTTTAGGTATATATTACTGTTTAAACTTGGTACAATCTTTGTATTGATTATGTAATTTCATACATACATAGATAGTTGCTTCATTAATAATGCACAGTGTAGTCAAGGCGGCCAGGTGGCGCCTAGGCGTTTTGGCCTATTTAGGCGAAGAGGCACCTAGGCGTTGCCAAGGCAGCACATAGGCAATGAGTAATTATTAAATATTTAAAACTTTTTATATATAGTATAAATATGTATGTACATGATATTAGTAATCTAGTAACATGTTGATTATAATTTTCACCACCTAAAAGTCAAATTATCTAGAAAGTATACAAATACCATACCCATAAACTAAATCAGAAAATAAAAAACGCCCCAAATTCTTATAAACCCATCATAAGAATTTGAATTAATTCAACTCAATTTCCCCCCCCTAAATTCTTATAAACTAATAATTAGAATTTGTGTTAATTAAACTCAATTTTAAGTTCATTCAACTCAAGTTGATTTAATTCAATTCAATTTTGAGTTAATTCAAGTCAATTTTGAGTTAATTCAACTCAATTTTGAAAGCCTTCGAAATACTTTTGAACGTACTGTAAGAATTTGAGTTAATTTAACTCAATTTTGAGTTAATTCAACTCAATTTTGAAAACCCCCAAATTCTTATGAACCCATCATAAGAATTTGAGCTAATTCAACTCAATTTTGAGTTTATTCAACTCAATTTGAGTTCATGCAACTCAATTTTGAGTTAATTCAACCAATGTTTTAACTGTCGTTTTTGATGTCCATGTCAGTCGGCCAAAAAAAGGAAAATTTTCGTTTTTCGATAATTTGTCGGTGGAAAAATTGTAAAATGGAAAGACAATTTTCGGTGGAAATATTTCGTTTTTCGGACAAATTTTGGTGTTTTTTGATGGAAATTTATCATTTTCGGTCAGATTTCGATTTTGTTCGTTTGATATGAAAAAGATAAAATATTTCAGCAATTGTCAGATTTCGGTTAAATGTTGGTCGACAAAATGTAATGTCGACATTTTCTGCTTTTTTTATGTCGGATCCTCCAAAAACTGACATATGTCGATGATTTAGGCGGACATCTGTCGACATTTGATTCCATGAATTCAACTCAATTTTGAAAAACCCCCAAATTCTATTAAACCCGTCATAAGAATTTGAGTTAATTCAACTCAATTTTAAGTTATTTCCACTGAATTTTTAGTTTATTCAACTCAATTTTGTAAACCCCTCAAATTCTTATGAAGCATCATAAGAATTTGAGTTAATTTAACTATATTTTGAGTTTATTTAACTCAGTTTTTGTTAATACAACTCAATTTTGAGTTATTCAACTCAAATTTGAAAAACCCCCATGAATTCGTTATAAGAATTTGAGATAATTCAACTCAATTTTGCGTTAATTCAACTGAATTTTTAGTTAATTCAACTCAATTTTGAAAAACCTCCAAATTCTTATGAACCCATCATAAGAATTTGAGTTAATTTAACTCAATTTTGAGTTTGTTCAAATCAATTTGAGTTAATGCAACTCAATTATGGTTAATTCAACTCAATTTTGGAAAAATCCCAAATTGTGTCAAGTGGAAAAACTGACCAAGCGCCTGTGCGGTTCTAGGCGCCCAGTCGCTAGGCGGCTGCCTCAAGAAGACCACCCGCCTAGGGGGTTGCCTAGGCGCCCGGGGGTCCAAAACGCCTAGGCGCCCGCCTCGCCAACGCTTTTGACTATAGAGATAATGCAATTATGCATATCCTATGATTGTAGTTCTGATTTGTAGTCTTATGTTGCACTTCAATATATGTTACTGTCCATGAGTAGTTGAGTACCATCGATGATTATTTTGATAGAGTGAGAACTTTATCTAAGGGTGACAAAATGTGTAACATATGCCAATAATGCCACCTAATATAGTAGTATTATACAACATGGTTAATTTATTGAAAGTGAGATTCACTGCATGCAACATAGGAACCTCAACTGATAATGATAATTGGTGGATAGATTATATGAGGGTCAGGAGATGTACTGTAACTTTTTTGTCAAACTCGGAATTTTCCTGTTTTAAAGCTAGCCTTTGTCAAGGTCTTGTCATATATTCCTAATCCCCCTCCCCCCTTTTCTCCCTCCCTCTCTCTTCTTTTTCCCGAGTTGATAAAACTGTAGAAAAGTTGAACAGAAAAAGTACTTGTAGGGTTCCATCTCCATAGTATGAAGCATTTGGTAGCGAATTTTTTTGAGGACGTATCGAAGATCATCTAACTGATACTGAAGATGACATGGATCATTTCTACGGAATTCCAAAGTTAATTTAATAATATTTTTCACTTTACCTTGGGATTTAACCAAGCCTGAGCTATACCAAGAGTTTTTGTAGCACTTATTGAAAAATGTTGAAAGGAACCTCTCCTACCCAAATATCTTACAAAAAGCTAATATTAGGACCATTACCAAGAACCATAGTCACCAAGTTTTCCGTTTATTTTGAAACTAACGCGTTTAAAAGGCTGATTATTGTTTCGATAATTAATAGCCGTCTTATACCCAGAACTTAATACATCACCAAATTCGGCATTTTTTACCCTTAAAAAAAAACAATCACTTTTAAAAGGCCGAATTTTGTGACACCTTACATTTTCTCTATCCTATCGTCTGTACCCTTCCATGGGACACCCACAACTCCTTGTGCTTAACATGAGTCATGTGACTTAGGTGCTTATTTGCATAGATTTTACCAACTATAACAATATGTAGGTCCTATTTTAATATAACGACGCATCCTTGTGCTCAAGTCCCTTTCATTAGGTTTCATTGTTCAGAGACAATCCTCTATCCTCAGCCTTTGTTTGCCTAAAATATCATGGATCTCATCATTACGTTTTAATCATTCTCATCCACTATAGAGAGTGACTTGTTGTCTTATGAATGTCATGTTCTAAATGTCTTAGTTGCTTAAATATAGGGTAAAAAGTTGACTCGAAGTTCCTAAACTTGCCGGATTTTTCCAAATTTCACCATTGGCGATTGAACCCTGAACCCCCCCCCCCCCCCCCCCCCCCCCCCCCCTCTCTTTTTTTTTTCTCAAACTTTTCGATTTTCGCTGAACTTTCCCTAGTTTTATTCTCGCTGACTTATTGCCGAACTTGAACTTGGTGACTATGCCAAGAATCTACTTGTACCGATCTTTAATCTTAATAGTCCTCTTAAATGGAGAGATCTTATCTAGTCTTCTAACCTCTAATGTAAATAATTTCTTAAGTTTTTTTCCTCTACTCTACTCTAGTTATCCCCCTATTCATTTTGTGATCTCCATCACTGCTTACCTAGCATACCTCTACTGAAATGTAATAACCCCCAACTCTTCATAGTCTTTGGTTTTGTAGACCCTTTATCATTTCATAAGGTAATGATATGGAATTATCATCTGCGCCTTTCCACAAGAAGTTGGTTATGATCTTTTCAATATTTTAGGTCACTCAAGATGGGAGGAATAAAAGGCTAGGTAGTATGATGGAATCCTGGACAATTGCCTTTCCAACCCACTACGTGCTTCTCTACCTTCACCAATTTGAACTAGTCATCTCTACGAAGATTCTTGTTGCCGATGGGACTACCTAGCTATTTCATGGAAAGTTATATAGCTTACGATTTAAGACCCTGGCCAACTTATGACCGACTTCTAATTCATGTCTAATGTAGAAGAGCGATCACATCATTGATGGTAATCTCCATAATAAAGTTATGCTTCCTTCGACCATTCATCATCCTAGGAAAGTAGGACAAGGAATCATATTGAAATATACTCTTGGTTGTTAACACATTATTTGTAGGCATTCACTGAAGGAGGGTTACGAGAAAAGATTCTAAAACAACTTTGGCTGGAGACGGGCACTCTGTTGCAACGAATTCATGGGAGGTAGGATGTTTGTTGATGGTGGCTTAAATAGTTTATACGGGAAGTATTGTAGGTTATGATAGAAATTATGGAAGGAAAAGGGTACGATGATAGAAATGAGACGAGATGTGATTCTTGGCTTTGATAGAGCCAATGCTTTAACTCTAAAAACACACGTTTTGTAGAATATAGGACCATTGATCAAACATGACAATTTGAAGTACTGTAGAGTGTAGACATTCTCAAATTCTATGATCCCATTGTTCGAGAAATTCTTCACTCTCAAACTGTGAATGAGAAATCTTTAATATAAACGATACATGACTTTTTCAAAATATATGTTTACTCAAAACACCCACCAATCCTATCTCGTTCAAATGAAACGTGATTTCATTTGCAGAGCAATGCTATTCAAGTACTGATTCCCTTGATGAATGTCGAATGTGTCTTGCTGATGATATTGTCCATCACTAAACTCAGATTATCAGTTATCTTGTTGGAAATGATTTTGTAAATGCAAAAGACTTGTAGGCGTAAAGTCTGAGTTAGGCTCTGCCTTGACTTCTAGGCGTAAAGTCCGAGTTAGACTCTGCTTGGTCTCTTTCTGTAGTCTTTGAAATGCATGAAAATTCAGACTTGTGGGGGAAACGGCCTCTTAAATCTACTAACATCCGGACCGATGGATTATAATATCTTTGGGAAATAAGAACATTGATCGACCGCATGGGCCAGTGCACCATCCAAATCCATCTTGAAAACACTATTCTAAATTCAGCATCATCATAATATTCTCCGAATGCTCATGATCTAGGATTTGCAGGTGTCAAGGCCATCCCAATCACAATTTATTGGATAATTCTCTTGAAGAAAGCAGAAGTCTCCTTGAGGATATCCCTCGAGATCAAACCTCACATCATTGATAGTAATCTCCAGAATAAAGTTATACTTCCTTCGACAATTCATCATCGTATAAAAGTAGGACAATGAATAATACTGAAATATACTCTTGGCTTTTAACACGCTATTTGTAGCTATTCACTGAAGGGCTCAAGATGCAAGGATTCTAAAGAAACTTTGGCTGGAGATGGGCACTCTATTTCAAGGAATTCATGAGAGGTAGGATGTTTGTTGATGGTGGCTTAAATAGCTTATACGGGAAGTATTGTAGGTTATGATAGAAATCATGGAAAGAAAAGGGTACAATGGTAGAAATGAGATAAGAGAGGTGAATATCGGCGGAGCCAATGATTTAACTCCCAAAACACACTTTTTGAAGAATATAGGAGTGATTTGCGACTTTTGAGAATGGAAATAAATCATAGATCGACCATTTTCTCCTTAGAAGAAAAAAGAGACTTCAAGGATTATAGCATTTTTTCTAGATAGTGTTTGAAAAAACAACATTTAATAATGGTTGTAGGTGAAGCATTTGGAGTAGGAGAAACACTTATACAAGTAATCCTAAAATTTGTTTGTGAAATTTAAAAGGAACCAAGGTATATTTAAAGCTAAATTACTAGGAGAAGGATAGTGTAGATACAATAAATGAGAAAGGTCTTAAGTGTAAAAATAACATATGCATCTTCAACGAAACAGAATGGTTGGATAACAAGACTATAGTAGTCGAGAAAAAACAGGCAACTCTAGACGTCCTTGTGAGATATAAAATGGAGTCAATAGAGGCTAAGCTGGTAGTAAGGCTAAAGTGACACTTTATTATGATTTATATCTTGTTTTTGTTGTGAACCAGGGAGAAAGATATACTCATGTTGGTTAGATGGGGGGAGAAGAGGTCTAGATATTAAGGCCTGTTGGGTTTATTGAGAACAATGGAGACCAAATGTTAATTATGGAAGTTTTAATTAGATGTAGATGGAAATATCATTCATATATTTATAAAGGAGATTTTTATGGGTGTACATATGGGTATAGACCTTGACTGATGGGTTGCAAAGTTAGTTTTAGTTCTATTACGCTCAGTAAGTCCAACTTTTGTGAATTCTTGAAAATAATGCACAGTGATAAGGCACCATGACTCTTGTGAGTCTTCTCGCTAGCACTTCATCAATTATGGGCACAATAGATGTCCTTGTGAGATATAAAATGGATTCAAGAGAGGCTAAGCATGTAGTAAGGCTAACGTGACAGTGCATGATGATTTATATCTGGCATTAGTTATGAAAGAGGGAGAAAGATATACTCAAGTTGGCTAAATGGAGGGGAGGAGGTCTAGAGATATAAGTCATGTCAAGTATATTGAGAACAACGGAGACCTAATGTTAATTAAGGAACTTGTCATTAGATGTATATGGAAATATCATTCATATAATTTATAAAGGAAATATCAGTCATGTCGGTGATGTGTTTATTGTATCTGGCTCTGTGTGGGTTGGTGTCATGATTTTTTTTTTTAATATTTAAATGAATTTTTATTCATTATTTATTTCTCTGCTGTCTTTCTTTCTTTTCGGTAGCTCCTTTCCTGCTATTTGGCACATGCTAAGCTGGTTGTTGACATCGGGATGACAACTCAATGCAAAATCCTGGGCAAACTTATCAGCACTTAATTGATTTGAGTTGAGCTCCGTAGCTGATCCCATGTACAGGGCTTAAGGCTTTGGTGGTTGTTTTTTATATTATGCTTGTGGGACTTCATATAACTGCTTATTTATAGACGTTGTCCTTTCTTACCATTTATTAATTTCCTTGTTGGCAGAATCTTGATATGGAGAACTTTGATGATTTTGGCATTGATCTATATCCTACTCTTGAAGCATCATTATCTGAGTCAGATGCTGATGTTGGCGATGTGAATTCCTCTGCTAGTAGAAAGGACAAAATTGTTCCAAGGTGCAACCTTATAAAGATTCTGTATTTATTCATCTCGTAGCAATTTTTTGTCGTAGTTTTCATCTTATTTTAATACTTGTTTATAACATGCTTAGTAATATTTGCATGGCCTTGTTTATATCTTCTTCCTATTTTCTACCTCTTGAATGTCCTCCTTGAATTACTGACGCATGGTGGAGAAATTGACTCCATGAGCAGCTGTTGCGAAGTGTATGGCTCAATGAGAAGCTGTTGCCAAGTGGTCTCATAGAAAATGCTAACACAATGATCTATAAATGGCTATAAATGGAATCTTGCATTTGCATACTGTATGTGTGGGAGTTGAAAAAGTACTCCTATAACTAACAATCTTTTTAACAGATTATGTTTAAGGGATTTGGAGTAGAAAGAATGCAATTCCCTATATAAAACTCCCATTCATGCCCTTCTATTCTATTTGAGAGTTGCTCCACAAATGCATGTTGTGTATGAGTGAAAACTATAATCAATAGGGCAATCTCCTTCCCGCCAAATAGCCTTCTAGATTGCATGGCAGACCCTCTTTGCACAAAATTCCATTGACTAGGAATATGTGTTGTCTTCAGGTTCTCGATCATAAAATTCTACTCAATCCTTTTATGCACTTTCTTGATTAAGGTTGTGATCTGTAGCTGAATCTGTTTTGTTGTGATAACAGTTGGTTGTTGCTACTGCAATGTGGAGTACAACGGAAATTGGGGAAGGAAGATGGAAGGATTTTGTTAGCATTATTGAAATCATAAGTTTATGGCTCTCTATTTATTGTTCAAGCTCCGCAGTTCCAGTATTTGGTAAATAACACAAGATTATGGTTGTCAAGATTCACAACTTAGGGTCTGTTTGGTTGTGTAGTTGCAAGTTGCAACTAATGGTTTTTAATAGTCGAACTTGGAAAGTATGGAATTGCAAACACGATGGTGGATCGATGCAGTATAAAATGGTGAATTATAACTTATTCTGTTTCGATTACGGTGGTGGTTGGCGGGCTACATAGACTCTGGTGGTTGATCCGATGGGCAGGTGATGGTCATGGTTGGCGGAGCTGGCCCATGTTTAAACACCTTTGGGCGTGCTTTCGAACAGAATAAAAATGGCAGAAGAAGGTGTAGTTCCATCTCACCATAGGTTTCAACTACACAACCAAACAATAGAAGTTTCTTTAAAGAACTTAGGTGGGTGTCGTAAGTTCCATTTTTTTTTTTTTGGAAAATCGTCAGATCCAATTACACAACTAAATATGTCCTTTTGTGATTGGTTATAATTGGTTACAGGATTTTTATAGGTTTCTATTTTCTAAATAGTAGAATTGGTCATACAATTGCAATTAATCTTATGCTAGTCTTTTTAGTGATAATAGGATTTTAAAGCATCCCTTAGTAATTTGTACTGCTACTTTTATGTGATGCTGATGTAGTTATGAGCAAAGTTCAAAATTTCCAGTTCGGTCAATATTTCGACCCTCTGGATATGAAAATATTTCGTGGAAATATTTCGACAGTGTGGAAATATTGTGATTTTATAGAAATGGTGGAAATATTGATTTTTTAATAGAATTTTTCAGTGAATCTCTGCATAGTCATAAACCAAGTATATATACACAATTTGTAACACTCAGATAATATTTGTACTCTATCTACAGGTGTAGAGCTTCACAAAGCATGTATTCTGCATTTGAGTCTGTGAGTCTTGTGTAGCCTTGTTTGGTCCTGTTTTGATCTATGTTTTTAAACTTTTTATGGATAAAAATATTTCCAAAATAAAGATTAGTTAATTGTTAAAATAATGCTTCAAACGATTTTGAAAACAGACTTAAAACAAGAAAGTTGTGCAAGTTTGAAATCGTGCAAAAATTATGCTGAAATGAAAGCATTGTTTTTTTACCAAGTCTGAAAAAAAAATAGTTTTTATAAAGAAAAGTTTTTATACATTCAAAATTTTCTTTAACGGACCATGGTTTTCTAGATGTACTTGTAGTTTTACATCTTGTGGAATTTTTTGAGCTAAAAATGAGTTGATTTAACCACTTTTCTCAACATACAAATTTTATAAAAATCCGAAAAAACTGTTTTCACCTACTAAAACTGAAAGTATACTTTTTGATTCACTTGGTTTTTTATTTTTTTGATATTTTTATTGAAATCAAATGGGGGGGGTATTTGCTTATTTACATATAATAACTTAAAGTAAATGGACGGTATTTACTTAAATGTTATTATATGTAAATAAGCTGCTGAGAACGAAACCTCCAGTCCCCTTTTATAGCCATTCAGTCCCAACATTTCGGTACGAAAATCCCGAAATATCTCGAAGTTTTCCGAAATATCTCGAAATTTTCACGAAATATCGCGATATTTCGTGTCGACGAATATATCGTGCGAAATATCGCGATATTATCATGATTTTCATTCCGTTCGATATCGCAATAGGAATTTCGTGCCGAGGTCTGGGAAAATTGAGATATTTCACGAAATTTCTCGAGATTTTATGCCTTGGTTACGATGCTTACAATGGGTAGTAGGGTTGTAAAGGTGCTGGGCTCGATTTGGCCCGAACTTGAGAGTGTTTGCCCAAACTCGGCCCGAGCTTGAAATAGATTTGTGGGCCTTGCCCGTTATGAGTTTAAGTTCAAATCTGATGTTTAAGTCCAAATTTTTATCTTGGTACATGTATAAGTCTTCTTTTCTTCTCTTAATCAAACGAAAGAAGGGGAAGATTAAAAAATATATATAAAGAATGTTCCTTAACTTTGAGCCATTGATATTGGTAAAATGTGTATGTAGAGCTTCAAATTTATTATATGTAAAAAAACAAAAAAAAAAATATTGGGCTTCGGACCCGAAAGACTTGTCCATACCTGGCCCAAAATACTTTTGGGCTTGAAGGTCTGAGGCCAACTTGACCGAAAGCCCAAGTTAATCCAACCCAAATCGAATTTAAACCGTGTCTAACCCGGTGCTCCTCAGGTTGGCCTGGCCACATGTACAACCCTAACAATGAGTTTCGAACTTGAAGCAAACCTGGATTTCAATGAGAATATGTATATTTATCTCAAAAAAAAAATGCACGTAATGTAGAAGTTTCTACTTCTTCAAAAAAGTGGCTAGATCCTTGAGCTTTATTACTACATCCAAGCCTTGAAGAGGGGAGAAGAAATAAAAAAAATTGATTTTCTTATTACATTTGTTGTAGTGCATGTCGATTTCAACACCAATATATATCATTGAGAAACTCGAATTGGTCCCAATTTATTTTGTAAATAGGCTCACGTGAAAAATAAGACAGAGAAATAAAAGAAAACAGAAGACACATGAGAGGAGAGAAAACTCGGAAGAGAAATCCAAATAGAAATGGGTGAGGAGATCCACTGTTGAAGAGAATGCTTGGTGCTCTTCTTATGGTTACTACCACAGGTTTTTTGGGTAACTAGGTATAACTAGTACTCCCTACACCTCATCGGTAAGTGCCACTGCTGGATTTTTTGCTTAACATTCTCAGTATGTCCCTCTACAACATCCGTCCATCCATTAGCACAATTGCGTTCTCTTGACGTAACAGGCATGCACTAGCCTGATCATCTTTTATCCACTTAAACCAGGTAGTACGAGTTAAAGTGCTATTGCGTCCCATTATGGATCATAATATACACACCTGCCCGGCATGCTGTATGGTCTTTATTTGTATCGTACTTTGTATGTTCGCGAGTAAAGGTATGCACCAATTAATGTACACCCCATATGCACATACGAGGCGATAGTGTCCAGCGCAGTGTTATCATGGACCATCGCAGAGACCCACATGCAATCCAAGGTTATGGAAATGAGTATGCAATCATCACACAAGCAAGGTTTAGCAATGTGGGGATGTACATCAGATATGTGACCAGTGACCACATATCATGATGTGCGGTTGTACGTCAGATGCGACCGCTTATCATGAGAGAGCGAGAGAGAGAGAGGGAGAGAGATTCTTGGTAAAATAAATTGTCCTATGTGCTTCAAGTACTATCAATGTTTTTAGACTCGGACTCGGAAAGCGACTCGTTACGATCCATAGCGACGCGACTCGGAAGAGTTAACTCATGTCACGTAAGAGTCACAAACATAGTGGCTTGTTGGATTAATATATATAATATTAGAAAAAACAATCGAAATTTGAAAAAAATTAGAGATATACATTGCATCCATATGCCAAATAGTATCACAAAATGCATCAAAGTCATGCAACTATCAAAATAAAATGGATAAAACCAAGGTTCTAAAAAGCGCTAGGCGCTAGTCAGGCGGTGGGAGGCCGCCTAGCGGCTAGGCGGCGCCTAGGCGTTTTACCTTTTTTTAAATTATTTTAATTATTATTTTGATATTATAATATATATATATATATATATATATATATATATATGTGTTTAAAAATTAATATAAGTTCAAGATTATCCCAAACCATTATTTTAAAGAACAAGTATATAACCATAATTCAAGATTGAGTGATTAACAAGAACAAAAGCAAACATGGTCCGCCTGGCCAGCCTCAGCCCGCCTGGCCAGTCTCAACCCGCCTGGCTCGCCTGGTCAGCCTCAGCCCGCCTGGCTCGCCTGGTCCGCCTGGCCAGCCTCAGCCCGCCTAGACCGCCTAGGCGGCCGCCTTGCCCCGCCTACACCTCCTAGGCGGCCACCTAGCTCCGCCTGGGAGCTTGGCCGCTTTTCTGGAGCGCTTAGGGCCTAGGCGAGGCGGTGGGGGGCCGCCTAGCGCCTAGGCGCCGCCTAGGCGGCCGCCTAGACCACTTTTTAGAACACTGGATAAAACCACCGGTCAAGTCTGAAACGAGTCTGACCATGACTCAGATGAGTCAAAGACAGTCTGACTATGACTCATCTGAGTCAAACACGAGTCTGACCATGACTCGGACGAGTCAGGTGGCCTGCAAGTCACGAACCCGAGTCGAGTCATAACCAGGACCGAGTCGCGTCAAAACGAGTCGACTCGTCCGAGTCACAAGTATGAAAACACGGAGTACTATGTTCCCTAGGTTCCTTGAGTGAATCATATTTTTTCCTTTTGTTTTGTGATGGTTTAAGATGTGCTCACCATCCACATACCAATCTGGTAAAGCTATTTCTTATGATTGTTAAACTTATATGTTATGCAAGTCGCTTGTGGCCTTGTACAAATTGTAAGTTTATGATATTGCTTGAAGCCAGTACTTTGCTTTCTTTTAAAGTTTAAGTTGATTCCTTGCTTGCTTCTACCTGCTTCACATTGTTCTTCCATATATACAAGATTCTTATATGTTATCACTGATCTAGATTCTCTGAAACGTCTACCTCTAAATGTCAAAACTTTGACAGGAGTGATCTCAGTGAGGCTATGTCGAAAGGTGAAGGTTGTTACTACCTTTTGTATATAGCTATTTATACTAGTCTATGCATCTTGCAATACATATGTATGCCTTCATTGGGTTTAATTAACAGGAATCCGGGAGAAACTTGAAAAAGAATGTAATGCTGAGGATAACCAGAAGCAAACCAAGCTGAATCAAAACAAAGAAGAGCATAAGAATTTGGACGAGTAAGATTTATTACCTCATATTCAATTTCTTTTGGGCATCTTGTCATCCTTTTTAATGGTCATTTGATTACTTTGGCTTTGTTGCATGTATTCTACCTTCACTATAGATTTTTTGGTACGTCCACTCCAACAACGTTGAATGTAGATTTGCCGACGGAATTGAGATGCTCCCTTTGTAATACAATCTTCAAAGATGCTGTGATGATACCATGCTGCCAACATAGTTTTTGTGACAAATGTAAGCTTTTCCGTGCTAGTTCTCTTACTGTTGGATATCATCAATTTAATATAGATCTCTATGGTAAAACATGATTGTTCTTAATTTTAATTTTTTAATGTCTAACACTCGTAGAACATCAATATAATATTCCATTTTCTATGACCGGGAGTAGATTTTGGGAGTTTGCTTAATCTAGATTCACAATAATCGGAAGGGCCAAACATTACTATGACATCTATTGTATCGGTTTCTTTGGTATTAAGTTATACACGCATGCGTACACGAATGCACACACACACGCTTTCACACACACACACACACACACACACACAGAGAGTGAGAGAGCGAGAGAGAGAGAGAGAGAGAGAGAGAGAGAGAGAGAGAGAGAGAGAGAGAGAGAGAGAGAGAGAGAGAGAGAACCCCTCATCCATCAGCATACACCTTTGTTATTCTAACCTTGTACCCCACCCTTTTGTGCCCTCGTTTCATCTTTTGCCCTCTTATCTTTTACTTTCTATTTTCTGCTATCAACAACTCCAATACACCTTGTTACCCTCCTGTATCACCCACCTTGAATTGGAAACCCTTGATGTAGGTGCACAGGGGTGCATTTTAAGTGCATGGAAAGCTAGTCAAGTGAGTATTGTGTGTGAATTTTGGACTTCCTTCACCTTTCCCTATGTTTGGAAGAAGCTTCGTTGACGAGTGTGGACCTTCACTAATGCCCCTTGATGGAGTCGCTCGCGTGCTTGACCTTCACTCTCAGAAGAGGGTTAGGTCCTAACTATCAGAGGAACTGTGAGATATGTGACCCTCCAGTTAGCCGAAACTATGAGGAGAGAGTAAGGAGGAAAGAGATTAGGGTTTTGGGACCCATACCTTGTGGTCGTGTGGCTTCTTTAATTGGGAAGATAGGGAGGGTACCGCCCATCTGGCCCCCATCATGTCACTATCTCCAGGATGTGGCTGATGTAACGCGACAGGATGACATATATCCTTATTCCCGTAATCGTCTCAACCATGTTGGTCGTCACAAGATGCTCTATGATCTGGCTTGAGTGTGTAATGTGCAGGTTGTTGCGCCATGAACTCCTCCAGCAATTGGACATGCCTTAAAATTTTCGGAGATGTTCTTTCGCTAGGAAGCTAGCTGGAAGGAGTGCTCCGACTCTTGATTGTTGGATTGGCTATCAGGCAATTGGGACGAATCCTAGGCCGACTTGGTAATGCAAACCGAATTGTGGTGTACTATTATCTAGTTATTTAAAGAGAGTTTCATGGTATATTTAGGAATTTCAAATATACAATTTAACAAACGAACACAATTCTCATATCTGAATTTAAATAAGAGATCACTTTGATCTACAATGACATACCCAAATACCGACAGAAGAAATGATCATGCAATGGCAATAGAATATACTTCAAACTAGATTTGCAAACAATAATTTCAACAAAATAAACCTCATACAAGACAATAGGATATAAGAGATGAAACCACTTGATGGATAGCTCAAAGCAAGTCAATTAGTGAGAAAAGAAGAGTAACGATTGTGGAAGAAATTTGGTGATCAAAAGTGGAGGATGTGGAGGATACCGTGACAATCAAAATATGCGAAGAAAAATAGTGCCAACGATGCTTATTTCTTTGCAAATCGAAGCCTTGCCAAAGTGATGAAGTTGCGAGGGAAAGAAGATGACGTAGAAGAAAAAGACTAGGAGCCAGAAGAAACTCATCGGGAGTTTCTTGTTCTCAAAGAAACTTCAATTCACCAAAAATCGGAATCATCTTTCTTTTTTTCTCTTTTCTTTTAGAAAGGGAAGCCAAATATGGGAATAAAGGAGAGAGAGAGGGAGACAACATAATAGAGGACGTGTAGAGAGAAAAGAGGGTCTGCATGTAAAGAGGGAACATAAAAGGGGCCCCTCGGGAGCCTTATTCGTGTGAAACCGAGAGAAAGTGCTGGGGGTGAAAAAAATTAAAGATTTATACAAAACAAATAAAGCAAGCGACGACTTGTATTTGACTTTTGGTTTCATATGATGACTAGTGTTTGACTTTTGGTTTGCTCTATTTGGGCCGTTGGAGCCTCATCTAATGCATCTTTTCATCCTACATGGCAACATTATATTACATGACTTAAATTGATAATTTGGCTAGCCGTTTATTTAGTCGGGTTCGAAAACGATGAACCATAGGCTTGTCTAACATGCCAAATTTAATAAACCAAGTTTTAACCATTTGATCTTTATCTAGAGACAGGCGATGGAAACATAACATTAAGTGTTGTAAAACTAAAGCATAATAATGAAGTTAAATTATTCGCATCCTAGATCCGGCTACATCAGTCCCCCGACTTGGAGAACTCGACTTTTGACAAGTAATGTCATGCATGTGCTTATAGAGGTCATCTCTAAGGCACCGTAACTCCTGTTCGCTAATCCAAGTAGTATCTGAAGGTGGTCGTCCACACCAATGAACCAAGTACAGACAGTACTTGCCATGCCTTGTCGTGGTAACTTGATCATCTGTAATATCATCGATCTCATTTGCACAGTTTGGCTCTAGCACTACAGTGTTTGACTGGGGTGCCTCTGGTGTCACTGTCTACTCTGGCTCTAGCTCGCTCCCATGATAGGCAAACATATATGCAACATTGAAGATTAGTGAAGTGGCTACGTCGACTAGAAGCTCAAGAAGGTATGCGTTCTCGCCAAACTTCCTCAGGATGCGATAAAGTCCAAATTTCCTCCGGCTGAGCTTGTTGTGTGGTTCAATTGAGAACCTTCTTTCCTGGAGTAGGCCATCACCGAGTCACCTTCTAAAATCTGTTTCTATCGTCGGTGCTGATCGACTGCAGCATTGTGCTTAGCATTGGAGACCAAAAATCTCTCAAATCCATATTTTTGCACACATTTTATATGATCAATAGTACTAATCCCCTGCAATGCACAAACGACTACGATGGTGCCCGAATGGATCGCACATCTGGCACCGAATCCAGCTTCCCATTGTGGAAAGAGAGAAGAATTGGTTTAATCATAAAAATTAAAAGGAGAGATATATGAGAGAGATGGGGGAATGGGAGGTAGAGGCTACGACATGGCACCAAAGACCTCCATTTAATAAGGAATACTTGGGAAACATGCAATAAGAGGACACATGAAAAGGATAAAATACCAAACAAAATTGAAACACATTCTGATATGCCCGAGCATTATATATATATATATATATATATATATATATATATATATATATATATATATATATATATATATATATATTGCGACATGCTGATCTGCATGGTAAAAAAGATGGAAGAGATTTCCTTTGATCAAAGATATCCTTTGAATTGCACCAAACATGACTTGCCAAGGATGGCTTTGATACCTTTTTTGAATCTTGGTCCATCGAAGAAAAGCTGAAGCGAGCAGGAAAAAAAGGAATCCCGATATGATTTGTGCATGTGTAAATTTTTGTCGTAAATATTTTAAATCTTGATCTGCGGTTTAAAATAAAGAATGGAAAATGTTTTCTTTGATATGAAAAGGTATCCTCGGAATCTCATTCAACCCAACTTGTCAAGGATGACTTTGATACCTTTTCAAATCTTGATCTGTTGGAAAAAAACTGATGCGAGTGAGAAAAAGTTGAAATCTCATGATCTGCATGGTCGTCAATATTTATTTATAAAATCATGATCTAAAAGAAAAAAATTGAAATCCCGATCCGTGGGGTTAAATAAAAAATGGAATAGAATTCCTTTGATCGGGTTAAAATAAAGAATGAAAAAGATCGATCTGTAAAGGTATCTTATGGATTGCTCTCAACCCGACTTGTCAAGGATGGCTTTGATTCCTTTTCAAGTCCTGATCCATCGGGAAAAAAATGAAGTGAGCGAGAGAGAGAGTTGAAATCTCGTGATTTGCCTGAGCGCCAATTTTTATTTTCAAAATCCAAATGTCAAAAAATTGAGATCCCGACCCGCATGGTTAAACAAAAAATGAAAGAGAATTCCTTTGATTTGGTTATAATAAAGAATGAAAAAGAACGATCTCCAATGGTATCCTATGAATTGCACTCAACCCAACTTGTCAAGGATGTCTTTGATTCCTTTTCAAATCATTATATGTCAAAAAAAAATCCAAAACGAGCAAGAGAAAAAATGGAAAGCCGGTGATTTGTGCGGGTGCCAATTTTTTATTTTCAAAATCCTAATCCTTAAGAAAAACAAATTGAAATCTAGACCCACGGGGTTAAATTAAAAAATGGAAGAGAATTCCTTTGATTGGGTTATAATAAATAATGAAGATCGATCTCCAACGGTATCCTATGAATCACACTCAACTTGACTTGTGAAGGATGGTTTTGATTCCTTTTCAATTCCTTGATCTGTCGAAAAACGAATGCAAAAATTGAACTCCGATCCCTGGGGTTAAATAAAAAAATGGAAGAGAATTCCTTTGATGGGGTTTTGATGGTTTTTCAAATCCCAACAGTGAATGGTTTCATACTCTATGTAACTATCTGATAATTATGTACCAAAAAAAAACTATCCGATAATTATGAATGCATAGTATATGTCGTTAAACAAAATCTATATGAAACATTTTTTAATGGCTGTCCATTCTTGATCATAAATGGATTTTAATGGGTGTCCATTATTGTTTAAACATTCTTGACATTAATGGTTGTCCAGTCTTGTCCATTCTTCATGCTATATATGAATGGTTAAGTGAAGAGATGAATCCAATATGATTGATTCAAGAGTAAATGGGTTTTAATGCTGACACAATAAGGATCATAAAAGGAATTTAATGATGTCATCTCCCATTGTTCTGCTTACTCTACATGACCATGTAGAAGAGCGAGACTCTAGATAGCCCCCCCTCCTCAAGCACAAAGAACTCATTCTGCTTTTGAATCACTTCCTTCTTACTCGACTTAGTGAATGTTGCGAAAGTACTCCCAATCGCCAAACACGAAACTGGACTGATGTTGCCACTGATTGGCATGATCTGAATAAACAATAATCTCAAGTAAATAAACATAAATATATGGAATTGATATGCCGATCATTCTAGTGATCAAAAGACATGAATTCATAGGCCTATATAGTAATCAAACGAGTGAAGAATTACCTTGAGAAACTCTTTTTTGAGACCTATATCTTCCTACTAATTGAGAAATACTTGATAAAAAATCCTTCACCTCAGCCTGAAATATCATCAGATCTATTAAATTTATTACCCATGATGTGATTGTAGACGGTTATTATTCCTGGTCCAATCGGACGGCTGCACTTGCAGCCTTTTGCATCTATAATATTAATTAGAATCTTGTCAGGATTGATATGGCTAGATGCATTTACAAATCGGTTTGAAAGAGCCGGAAGACTATTAATATTTGCATTCAGTGAGGACTTATTCTACTTGATGTGGTGATTAGTTGTATGTAGAAAATCTCCGGATCTCGCCGAAGTAACCGGATTTTATCAAAAGTCATCGGATTTCGACATTGGAGCTTGTCAGATTTGTCGTAAACATCAGACCCCGTCGGATCTTACCGCTCGATTCATCAGATCTTGTCGCCAGGTACAAAAAATTATAAATTAATCTGTATTTATATGTTGCAGAATGCTTGTAGGCCTCGACTGAGGTCAAAATAGTCATGCACACTTTATTAATGAGCGGGGAATACGAAGGAGTTCAGATTTGGACCCTCAAGCCACCAAATAAGATGGGACATATCTAGACTCCATCGACCAGGTGTTGCTCAAAACGAGATGATGATATTGAGTACCTCCTAGATATCGAGATAACAGAGGAGATGATTCAATATCAACATGCGGTTTTAAATTCGAAATGGATCCAGCGGGAGCGAGCTGAGAGAGACTGGATACCGATGCAGTTTGGACCCAGCGGTAGCGGCAGTGGACCTGGTCCGTCAGCCGGAGGGACCCGGAGGTTACAGTGGTGTTGGTGCGTCAGGGGCTAATGATGATGAATTCATATGGATCTATTGGTAGCGGCAGTGGACCTGGTCTGTCAGCCGGAGGACCTAGATGTTACAGTGGTGCTGCCGTGCTAGTGCATCAGGGGCTAATGATGATGAGTTTAGATAAACTACAACCGAAGAAGAGTTGACTTGGACGAGCGAGGATGAGTGATTTTGTTTTGGTCGTGACGTAAATAATGTAAATTTATGTAAATTAAATAATCAAGATTTGGTGTTTGTTTTCTTCAAATAATATGCATGCACAACTATAAAAGACTTAAATTTAAAATTTTTAAAAAAATCCATAAAATTGGACCTTTTTTGACCGTTTCGATTTTCCCCAAATTTCGGTCAAAATTTCGATTTCGGCCTAGACCGAAACCAGACACGCAATCAAGATCTCAAACCTTGGTGCACGCACTGTGAAAGATATTGTGCCTTTGCGACTGATTGTTGCTAGGAGCCTTCTTGTTTTTCTCCTAGTCACTCGTGAATTACCATGAGTGATACTCCGTTCTCATTAAGCAGTACATATCCCAGTATTTTTGTCCCCTTCATTTTAATCGAATACTTTTCCTTAACAACAAATTTTGAACATACTGCTTACTTTCTGTTAAGTTCAACATGTTCTATGAATTCTCTTTTTTTTTTATTTCATCATTTTCATGTTATTTATATTACTTATGCTGTGATGCTGCAGGCATTCGTTTAGCCCTGGTTGAAAGGGCAAGGTGTCCCAAGTGTTCATCCTTGAAATGCACAATCAAAGACCTTCTGCCAAACTTGTCACTTCGGCAGGCAATTGAACACTTCCTTGAGGCACAAGTAGGATTTATTGGTACAGAAAACATTATTCCTAAATTTGTTCCAGGTGAGATAGGCTTGTTCTTCTTGTAATAATAGCGTTATTACTTTGGTAAGATTGATTCTTTAATCCTTGAATGATACGAAATCCAGATGGGGAATCAGGAATTCAAGCAAAAGAGGTATCTTGTGCTGTGTCTGTTCGACAAATAGACCCATCATTCCCACATTCTCCTTCTGCAACAGGGAAAGGATCCAATCAAGTCATGATAGAATCTGCGTATGAGAGTAAGAGAACTGCTGGTATTGGTTCCCATCGAATGCGCTTGGATGCGGATAAATCTGTGAAATCATCTCCTTCATCATTAAAGATACATCAGTCAAAAAGAAATGAAAACACCTCTGCTGAAGTTCGGAGGCAGATGGCTGATTTTCAAGCAGGTGGTCATTTCTCAATTTTATCTGATAATCTTCTGCAAAAGGAGGAAGGTATATAATATGAGAAATCTCTTTTTCTTTGGTATGCTAATGGTTCAGCCTTTTTTTGTCGTTGTTGATTGCTCTCAAAGGCGGCCACCAGGCTCCTTGAGGAGCTTAGGCGTCGAGTCAATACAACTGGGTGGCCTGATAGAAATATATTACCTTATAAGCCATTATTGTTACATTTTTATAGAGATAGTTGCCTTATTATGTAGTTAGATAATGGTTTAAATGCATATAAAAAAAATTGTCATGATGTTTTTCAAAAACAAATATCAAAATTTGAAAACCTTAATGATACATAAAATGGTCTTTAAAACATAAGCATATCATGGTTTCTAAAAAATAATGGTTATTTTGTTATTATAACTCATGTACAGTCATACACATCTCTCTGCTATATATTGTCAATTTATTGGCTGTGTCGGGTCTCACATATTCATCATGGTCATGATTTTTCAAAATATTTCTAGAGAATCAGCTCTTTTTTCCCTAGTGGGATGCAAAGAGCCACATTAAAGGCCCCTCTCCCGAACGGGATGTTGAGAGGTACTCCCTTTATTCTCTATAGACAAGGAATCATACGAAGGGTGATGTGATAATTGAAGAGACGCATTTATATGGTCTTGTACTCTGTCCGTATGAGATTTTGAATTCTTAATGTAAACACAAATTCGAGGACATTGTTGTGTATGTCTGTGTCCAAAACCCCCTTTTCTTTCTTTTTTTTTGAGCAAGGGGCACGCACTTGAAGATCGTCTTAGGTATTGTCTCCTTTTTCCTCTTTTTCATAGTACATTTGACAGCCTAAAAACGTTTTCATTGGCACATGCGGTGCACATGTATGGAGCTAGTATGTAGATACATGAATGCATGCTTTCATTTTATTGTATTTGTCCTTATCCTTGTGTGAATTTGATGCAGTATATGATATCTTAGATATTTATCTATAATATAATATGTGCTATTGTAAGTTATGGCTATTTAGATTATGATGAACATTTTCTTTTATATCTGTTGTGTATGTTTTTAATGTTTTTTACTTCGAATTGGGTTTTAGACTTGGAAATTGTCCCATTTTTTGCATGCCTAAGTGTCTTGGATTTTCACCACCTAGCATCGCTTAGGCATTTTGGCAACTTTGCTCTTGGTTATCACTGAGATATTCTTCCTTCGTACATTAATGCTTCTGCATCAAATGTTAAGGATGGTGGGTAGAGGTTACATGCTTACTAGCGCTCGGGTACTCCACATTCACCCCCCACCCACACACATTAATGCACACGTACACCAAACACCACCTCCACCATCACGGCCGCTATGGATTCAAGCTTGCCTCTGCCAAAGGTCTTGCTTGCACAAGCAGCGCCAGTGGCTCCTGCAGTAATTCCTGCCAACAAGGTCTGCCTGCCCAACAGCAATGCATGTGACCTGCGCAATTCGAAGTTGTGACCTGCTGCCCCGAAGGGCTAATATCTTGCCAACTGCCCTAGCAGGGCTTAACAATGTATGGAGTTCGAAAGTTGAAATTAGTTCGTCGCAATCTTTTTACCAACGTATAAACAAGCAGAAAGTACAGATATTCATTTGAACCTGAGGACAACATAATAATATTAGAATGGTATATTCTTAATAATTTTTAAGGTAATAGTTAATACAGGGATGGCCATATTACTTTTGGAAAAAGTTAAAAAATGTCAAAGCTCTTATTTATAATTGGTCTTGATTGTAACTTTGTTTAAGATTTTAGCCTTTGGATTTAATAATTGATTGCCACATTGTTAAAATTTTCCTTATGTATGACCCGAATTTCTTTGAATTTCTTTTATGCAATAAGTTGCACACTGGCTTACTTTTGATCATTTGATGTCACAATGTTTCAGCTGCTTTGACTATCCAGAATAAGAAGGGGCCTGGGGTTAACCCTCCAGGTAAGTTCTGTAGAATATGTTTATTTAAATGTTAGTTTATTAAATCCTTGATAACCTTGTATTGTCTTTCTTTTTCTAGACTTGTTATTCATTTCATTTATGAGTGCTACTATGAATTTTGCAGATGGAAGTGGGGTTCTATTGCCACCATTTAAGCACCGAAAGGTGATTTTCTCACTACTACTTTTTATCAGTAAGATTTGTACCAACTTGGGGTGTAAAATTATATATGATGCTTGTTCTATTCCAAGGCTCAAAACCTGCTCCATTGCCTGGTTATCCTGGTATTGATTCCATGGCTGCAATGGATAGGCTCGGATCTCATGAGTGGAGTTTGCAACAGATCTACACTTGAATGTTGCTAAAAACTTGTAACTTTCTAGATCCTATAAGAGATAGTTGGGCAGCAGGAACAAAACATCTTTTAACTAGTTTGTGCCAATAGTGTTGAATAGGCCGATACATAATCAGAGTGTAATTCACGACCGATTTTTTGTTTATTGAATAAGTAGATTTGCTATAGATTTGATTTGTAGATCCTTTCTAGTTAGAGTGCAATAAATTTTTTTTTTGCACTTGTGTATTATGTTGTCATGACAAATTTAGAACTCATAGTTTGTTGTTTATGTGGACCATTAAATGCAGGGGGATCGAACTTGTTACATGTGTGGCTCCCCAAACCATTTGATTAGAGATTGTCCAGCAGCTTCTAATTCATATCCTCAAGCAGGTAAAGATCTTGCTGAGTTGCTCTTCCCTTTGAGTTAAATACATTATAAATTTTCTTGCAAACCTTACCATGTGTTCTTTTTATCATGATTTTTCAGGGGATGCTGCATTTCCTGGAGGCATGTCCACTTATGGACAGCCTTACTGGCATGGGGCCACATTCCCCCATGCCAGGCCTTATGCGAACATATATGGCACCCCTGGGGTGATGCCATTTGATCCTACAATTGTCTCACTTACACCTTTTGGGGTTCCGTCATATATGCCACCATTGTACGCTGGCATGCCAGTACCCTAGTAAGCTACCCTCTTTGTCCCTTCATCCAAGTCTATTTTGTGTCTGTTTGTACCTTGAGTGCTAAAATTGTTTATGTGAGCTGGTTTATGAATTTTGATTTGTTCAGCAATGTTAGCGTTATTTTTTTTTGAGTTTGAAGTTATTTTGCAGTGGATTCATGCGGATGGGAGGTATGCAACCTTCCATGATGGGGGAACGTCCTCTTACTCGTGCTGAATATATGGATCTTCAGGAGGGTGCAAGGAAGCATGAGCTTTTTAATGATCATCCAGATAGGTAATCAGTTTAATGGACATCATATGTTATGGCCTTGCCTACATCCATATATAATAAGTTTCAAAGTTATATTCACTAAAATAAGTTGATTAATTTGCTAAAATGCACTCGATGTGGGAGACTAGGGAATTATATCGGCCCTCGGCACTTGTCTAACTACTATCATTGTTGGGAAGAAACCTAAAGGGCACACCATGGGAGAAACCCTCAAGGTGAATGCTTGGATGTATTAGGGCACAAGGCAAGAATATATACAACCTACAAGGGTATGGTCACCTACGGGTGAGATTACCACACAATGGTAAAAAGAAAATACATGTAATGTAGAAGACATAAACATAAGATAACTACTCCTAAAAATTAACACCCCTCCTCAAACTCAAGGTGGGGACCACATAGAGTTTGCAAAGGGAGTAGAAGAAATTTTCCAGGCCAACTTGCAAGCAGACCGGCTTGGAAACCCAATTGAGTTGCAAGGAGGACAACCGGGGAACTTGGCGGACCTGCAAGCAGGTCAACCGGGAAACATGCCAACCTGTAAGCAGTTCGACTTGAAAACTGGTAACCATATTGACATCTCTAACACCTCCCTCGTATGGAGAAAGACGGAATAGTAGTCCGCCTATAGGAAAAGAGGAATACCTAGAGCAGCATAGCAAACTAAAAAAAGGTAGCGGAAGAAGTAGAATAGTCCTCAGAACGAGATGAAGGAAGCACGATCATGAATGAATTAGGTAAGAATCCTCAATCGGCAGTACTAAAGGCTAGAAAGCCACAAACATTGGCATCCAGAAGGAAGGACTGCAAGGAAAAGGCTGTAGTGCTGTAAGGAAAGACATTGACCTCTACAATGGAGGACTATAAGACAAAGAGATCTCCCTGGCGAACCAAAGGGTGGTTCAATGAAGAGCAATAATGTGGCAAGAGGAAGAGCAAAGCGGAGATGGTTGACAGTGATTTGGAACTAGAAAGAGAGGGGCGCGTGAGATCCCGAAGGAGGCAAGCGCTCAGCTGAAGCAAGTACTCTACACCTACTGGGGGACCTTGATCGTCACAAACAAAGAAGAAAAAAGAGCCAGAAAATAGATCCTATTGCTCAGATGTATGACAGAGCGATGTCGCAGGTAGATAACACAAAGAACTACATTGATGGCCCAACTCGAAAAGAGTAAAGCACGGAGCTCGAGGTGCAGCTCAAGATAGAGCACATATGTGGTGTGAGACACAACCGTGGCTCAATGAAAAGCAAGGCGTGTGGCACAAGCATACATGACGCAAGGGCGCATGGATGCAAAGCCTCGGAATTTAAATACAATGTTTTCAATAAAGAACCAAGTAGGTCATACCAAATATACTAAAGCACCACCGGCAGTTTTCAACGAGTTATGGGACCAAAGTATGATGTTTCGGGGCAGATTGAGAGGAGAAAAATTGAATTCCTACGCGCATGAATTTTGGGACAGCCCCTAGAAAGAAGGGAGAATGATCGCTAAAAGATGTATAAATAACTAGAAACTGAAGAAAATCAATAGATACTAACCCTGGGATGCGATAGATGATGAGTATAGAATCCGAATATGCACCGATGTTGCCTGAATCCTCACTGAATAGCCTAAAAGTCTGGATGAAGTGGCAGAGAGGGGAGTAGTGGTCAATTAGAACGAGATACGAAGCCGAGATGAATCGATATTTGGATAAGAGGAGTTTTCGTGTCGGCCTCTCGCGAAGCTGTAGATGAAGTCAAGATGGCGAGAAAGAAGCATGTGAAGAGACCTATGATGGAAGTATGATAGATCAATCTCTCAATGCTAGGGGATATGGAGCTAGGGTTCTTTTTAGTAGGAGGAACTCTTTGAATGGAAAGAAGAGATGGACTTTGAACATATGTAGAATAGGATTGCCATGGAGTGATTCAGACGTGCTAAGTGGGAGAGGGAGTAGATGGAGAGGCAGTATTTAAGAAGAACATGGTGAAGTGGCTAGATGACGATAGAGGGGAATAGGTTTTCGAGATATGCACTTTCCAAATAGGGTTTCAATTCTTCATCAATAGATATCTTTCTAGGGTTTCGTAGGGGCCTTTTTATAAGAGAGGGGAATAGAAGAGAAGAAAGAAAGAACGCACAAAGAAAGGGAAAAGAGGAGTCACAGTCAAAGAGAGAGAGAGAGAGAGTGAGAGAGGGGAATGATCTCCGAGACAGCCTTATGGCCTGTATGAACGTCATACGGTCCAGGGGAGGTGGCGGCTAGGGTTAGGGGAGGGGTCTCATCTCCCTCGATGCGATATTGGCCCTTGAATGTGACTTAAGTCGTGTTTGACTCCATCCTTCGGATGGATCATTTAGTGGTGTTAATTCTTTTATTAAAGAATCGCATAGGAAAAGTCGGGCTAACTCAACTGATAACATGGTGTGAACAATCGTTGCACCTAGGCTTTAACATAGAATAAAAATTTGGGGTAATGTGCCTATAAACCGTCTTCAAAACTACGTTTAAGCTAAAGTCTCAACAACAGTTTCGTTTGAGCTCCAGCCCTCCTAACTAACCCCGTTAGTAGGGCGTTGTTTTAAATAAGGTCCACGATGTTATTCAATCCCACAAAAGACTACAACAAGCAAAATTATCCAAAACTTATCAAATTTACGGATTATGTCACTACATTGAATTTTTTTTACCATATTCAAAAAATTATAACTTCTTTGATTCACGACGGAATCCGACGATTCGAGTTGCGTTGGAATCCTCGTCGAATTTTCTATGACTTTGTCAGAGACGATCAAAATTAGGAACAATCCTTGTTTTCCATGTGAAAATAGCTATTCAAACATTATTTTGTACATAATTTTTGAACAGACTTAAGTCACAGCCATCCATTGCACCAAGATTCTACTAGTGAATCGCACTCGACCCCAACCGGACGGTTGAGATATGAGTGTGAACAACAATGTGCAAAGAAAATTCTAGTTGTATAGCATTAGGGGTGTAAACCGGCCTGAGTCAGGTTTTATTTTTTATTTTTTTGTGCCTGATCATTTATTCCAAATATGCTTTCCTCCTCTTTTAGTTCATTTATGATGTATTTTTTTTTTATTGAGTTATGCAAGTCGTTTTTTAGGTTGGTTGTTACGAGGAACTAAGTTATTGTTTGAATAATATTTGAGGGCCAAGATCCATCTTGATAATATGAATGTATCAGTTTTTTTTCTACATTGTTTGAATTTCTCCATCCTGATATTTTTGTCTGATGTGATAGTATGAATGTTATTCAAAATAAATTACATTTTGGATCATTTGATGCTTACCAAATTTCAAGAGTTCCAATTCAAAACAGTAGAGTATCAATTCAAAAAAATTAGATTTTTTTTAGCACAAATTGCTTTTGAATCGCCACAAAAAAAATGATAAGAAATGACTAACAAGCTGTGAAGCACGGGTACTCCAGACAGATACCGCACCCGTACCGGATACTTACCGAGTATGGGTATGGCATAATCCGTACCCGGTACGACAGACAGTCTTCGAAACGGCTCCGGTACGACAGGCAGTCTCCGGTACGGCTCCGGTACTGCAAACAGTCTTCGGTACGGCTCCGGTGCGACTTGACATTGCAAATCAATCACTTGATGAGCCTGACTTGGAGGTCGTGCTATTCGGAGATGATGATGGGAATGAAGATCCTTAGCAGCTTGATGACTTTTTTTTTATTTGCTTATTAGTTATCAATCGTTTGGAATTGAACTTTGTTACTTTGCTAGGCGTTTTGTTTTGTATTGCTACTTTGCTTGGTTTGGTTCTAATGTAATGGACCTAATAATATCGTATCGTCGTATGGCTCATATCGAATAATCTTGTTTTTGTGGCTTTGGAACTTTGAAGCTAGAGCTTTAATGATGAAGAAATTATGGTTGCATTTGGATCTGATTCATATCTATAACAATATTATACTAAAAGTATATATATATATATATATATATATATATATATATATATATATATATATATATATATATATATATATATACACCTCGTCGTACTCGTACCCTAATTTTTTAAGGTTTTACCATATCAACGTACCCGTATCGCTCCCGTACCAGGACACTTGCTTCATAGCTAACATGACATTAGTGAGTGAAAATCACTCAAAATTCAAAGAAAATCTTGTAATATGTTGCATTTTACGCTTAACAAAATTCTAGAGTATCAATTCAAAAAAGTAGAATATTAATTCTAATTTATTGGGGATTATCTTTTTCATTGTATTTTTGTATTTGTGTAATTTTTATGTTGTCTATTTCCATTCTCTATGCGTTTTAAAAATAAATTCCATGACGAAGCATTATTTGTTTTCATATAGTTTTGAGTATCAATTCATCACACTCAACAATAGTAACAATTAGATTTTTTTTTAAATGTGGATTGCTTCTTAATTGTCACAAAAAATATAAAATGTAAAAAATAACAAATCAAATATCACCGAGTAAAAATCACTCAAAATAACAAGCATTGTTTGTCTTCATATAATTTAGAGTATCAATTAAGTATAGTTGGAGTATCAATTGGGTTGTAATAGTAATAATTAGGTTTTTATAGTCCAAATTGTTTCTAAATTTTGTCTTCATATAGTTTAGACACGACTGAGTGAAAAATCACTAAAAAAATATGGTTTTAATCAAGACCCGGCCCAAAACCCGGCTCGGAAAGCCCGTCCAAGCTGGTCTTGGACCGCCACCCTTGACCCATGGCCTGGTTCGACCCGATTGGGTCCCTCCATCGTTGGCCTGGCCCGATCCGTCCCGGCCTGGTTTACACCCATAATGTTATTCAGCCTGAATTTCGTACATTCATTGTTGTCCACACTCAGATCACAACCATCAGGTTGAGGCCGAGTGAGGTACATCATTCGGAGATTGGTGTAATGGATGGTTGTAACTTGAGTCTGTACAAAATTATGACTGAGTAGCTTTTTTCACGTGTAAACGAGGCTTTGTCCCTTATTTTAATTTTCGATCGACTCCGATGAAGTCATAGAGGATTGACGTGGATTCCAACGCAACAACTGGAATCGTCGGATTCCATCATTAATCGAAGAAGTTATGGTGTTTCGAACATGGTAAGAAAGATATGCGTTTCAACTTTTTTTAATGTAATGGCATGATCCCTAAATTTGATAATTTTTGTAGGGATGTCTTGGTCAGCTGTAGCCTTCCATTAATTTGATATTTTGGCTGGTTGTTGCTTTTCGTTTGACTAAATAACGTGGGTCTCAACTCAAATGGGATGTGTGCGGAAGGGTGGAGCTCAAACGAAACTATTGTTGGGACCTCATCTCAAAAACATCTTCTAAAAAGGGGTTTTCACCAACCTCCCCTAAAATTTTTAATAACAATCAAACCTTAAATCAGAATGAAACGAAATAAAAACCAAACTTGTTCATAATCAAATTTGCAACAATATGACTGAAAATTTTTAGCATCAGCTGCACCGAAATCTGTGAACAGCTGAAACAATGATCAGCTGTCCTCTTTCTTCATGTAGTCTCGAGCCCGTCTACACCAAATATTTAGACATAGAAGCATGAATTACTTTGCTTTTCAGCTGTTTGATACTATTTTTTGATTATATGCTGAGTCAATTTTATTAAATGCAGCATTTTGCTGCTGTCACATGTCAATTGTCCCTCTCAGAGGTCAACATCTTGACATAAAAGTTTCTTACTGGCCTCTCGATAAGATTGTGAAATGGTTTTTTTCTCTTATATGGGCCACACCTGGAGAAGTGAGAGTAAAGAAACATCAATTTGAACGATTTTTTACCAGTAGTCTGATTAACCTTTAGAACTTTTAATTTGACATAGGAAAAAAGGTAACCATAAATTGTACATTTAGCCGTAAGAGATCAATGTTCTGCAACATGAATTTATGCACCTGTGGCGGGTTGGATTACTAGCAATGGAATCTGAAAATTGTGGCCATACAGAATTGCTTTTTTTCATACTGGTTTACATGCTAGCTAACTGACCTTACGGTCCTTACATGATTTGATATTTATATCATCCCAAACAGAATTATTGGAGTTTCATGTGCATGTTTATGTGTTGGTTTTCCAAATCAGAAACATGACTAATGTTTAGATTCCAATTGTTACTCCTGGAAGTGCAGCTGTGTTTGCCTTTTTATTCTATTGTATTAGATATTTAATTTTTCATCTATATTGGGTCACTAATTTCTTTATTCATTTAGTTTTCTCAGAGTCGATTATGATAATACGTCGGATGATTATCATTACAATGGGACTCAAAGAAGACATGAACGAAGACATCATGTGGATAAGGAGACTACTAGAAGCTGCTCGGACAGTGACAGCCAGAGGATACACAGGAAACACTCGCATGACAAGCATTATAGCCCCTCTCATCAAAGGCCAGGTGTCACCTCTCATGAAGAAATCCACTCATTTGATTGGAAACATGAGAAAAGGACTCCCTTATCAGTTTCTGGGAGAGATCAAAGGGCACATCACTCTGAGAAGTCAAATTCCGAAGTATCTGACAGCTCTGACTGGCGTAGTAGAGAGAGAAAAAAGTACCATCATAAAAGTGGCTCTGAAAAGCTTAATGAAAGAAGAGGGCAAAGTGGCAGTGATTGTAGCCGGAAAAGTCATCACCAGAGACGGAAAGAGAAGTCCGATGACATCGAGAAGGTTATGAAAGATCATAAAAGGCAGAGTAGCAAGCATCACAGTCACTCGGAGTCTGGTTTTGAACCTGATTCTTCCAGTGATCGTAAATGGCTTTGCAAGGAGAAAGAAGCCAGCCATAGTTTGAGGTACTCCAAGCAAAAGGTAACATCAACAGATGACCAGTTGGAAGAAGACAGGTGGGAGATGATTGATGGTTTGGACAGAGACTACAGAGATTCATATCACTACCGCAAACACAAGAGAACCCACTAAAATTTTGGGGCTTACTGTGTTGGTACATGTCTCGGAAGCACCTCTCCAGGGGCAATGCAATCATAACAGCTGGAGTTGTGTAGTACAGAAGCCACAACTAATATATCGTCAGAGGTAAATGTATATTGGGCCCTATATTACCTTTTTAATTGGTGTGACCTTGTACCTGCATTCCACTTAATTTTGGCTTCAAATTTTTTGTACAAAGTTGCTTGGTAGATTTATTATATACTTCCTTGGTAGGTTTCAGCTATAACATAGGGCTTAAATGAAATTTGATGACTCAAGGGAATATTAAGACCTAATGTGCATTGATCTGTTGGTTTTGTTGATACAGATTTGGTAAAGACCTGATGGACATGTGGCCATAAACTTCTATTAGTTTCTGCCATTCTAATATGTTTCCTGTGTTGGTTTGAGGCATGAAGGGAACCAAAACCATGGTTTATTCCTATAAAACATTGGACTTCTCACAATTATCGGGCCCGGCATCAATCAAGGGATTGGTGAATTTGGTTAAGGTATGTTCACTTACTTATAGTTTAGCAAAATCATATCTAATTGTTTCTCATTTTGTTACCGTATGAAAAATTACAATCAATCTCATATCATGAGGTTTCAAGTCTTTAAAGTTTCTAGATTATTTTTTTATTCATGTAAAATAATTTAAAATTTAGGGTAAATTACACGTTACCCTCCTGAAATTTAGCCCAAAATCACTTAACCCCCCTGAATTATTATTTTTTTTTCCCAAATTGATCCCTATATTTTTAAATGTTAGCACAATACCCCCTTTGTCAACTAGTAAATTTCATGTTTTGGTAATTCCTATCTAATCAAAACTGGATTGGAGGGGGGAAAATGTAGTTTATTAACTATAAGGGGGTTAAGTGATTTTGGACTAAACTTCAGGGGGTAAAATGTAATTTAGCCTAAAATTTAGTCTCAATCATATGGCTGTCTTTCTTTGGTTTCGTAATATTATAAAATAGAAACTAAATGAAAAGTTTGTTGGTACAATTTTTACCTGATTAAATCTAACGCGCAACCTACCATTCTGTTGGTTGTTGAACTTTGTTAAGGTAGATACAACTATCGGATGTGACTCGAAAGGAGGTTGGAATTTGTTATCTTAAACAACTAGAATGAATGGAAATGTGCTCATCTAATTTTGGAAGAAAATACTTGGTTTTAAATACTTTCTTCTAAATATAACATGTGTCCGGAAGGTCATATCGAGTTTGTTTTTGGTATATACGTTGTGTTCCCGCTGGGTTGGCGGCTTGTGATTCTCCGCTGGTTGGAGCCTTGGAGGTCTTGTTGGGTTGCTGCGCCGGCCGTAGGTGACCTCCCCTTTCAACCCCTTCAATCTACCAAAAAAAAAAAGCCCTCATACAAGTAAAAAAGGTCAGATTTGTTTGAGCTTGGAAGGGGTTAAATTGGGGTTCACCAATTTGAATTTAACTTGCATGAGGAAATGGGCTCTAATGTTCATGTCAACATCAACATGACCCATTTCCTATCTGACCTGTTAGTCGTACAATTTAGTTTTTATTTTTTCCTGTAGATGTATGTGATGCTCCTCCATCTTGGTTATGTGGTCTCTAGTAAGGCTTGGGTTGGTCTGGATTCCATTAGTAAGCTTTATGTGCTTAAACCTAAGAGGTTACAGGCTAACTGCTCAGGTGATGCCAAATCTGGCTTGGCTCAAGCGTAGGCCATTGACAGCACTACCTTGAATTCTAGGACTGACAAATGGGTCAATGAACCCGCATAGACAATAGTTTACTGAACACAAATTACGGTAATGGAGAAGGTAACAGACAATTGATGTAAGAACTTTAATGGAACTAGTGTTAATTTTATCATTGAAACTGATAAGTATCATTGTTGATGTGTCCAGTTGCTCCATACAGCCATTGAAAAGTGCATCTTCCAATAGGGCCATTATTGAAATTTTATTTGATAATTTTAAGGGTTCCACTTCGGTACCGATTCAGTACCATACCGAACCCTTCTTTCCCATTTTCCTTGCATTCTAGTGGTGGGAGCATTATTCTAGGAGCCATGGGATGTACCCTAGGTGGGCGCCTGAGATTGACCATAAGGCCATCCGACGATCCCTATGAATTTCGATACGGTACCAAAGTCGGTACCATAGAATTGCCCTAATTTTGAAGCTCGGGATCTATTGTTTGTCGACGGTTAGAACCCTAGCTCCTGTCCTACAGATAGGCTCCAAAAGGATAGGCTAGAATTTATGTTACGAGATTAAGCTGCTGATTCATTTAGGCGGAGTTCAGATCTCCTCCAGTTGGTCGTTCCCCTGGTCGGTGGGCCCGATGCGCATCGCAGCTGCCTGCAGTCAGCTGGACACTTTCAGGTTGGTTGACATAATGGACTTGCCCCATTTTTTTCTCTACCATACTATAATGGATTTGGACCTCGGTAGGTGGATATTATTTAGACATCTTGCAATCAGGGATGGAACCAGGATTTTAGATTGGGAAAGCATGAACCAAAAAATATATATATTAAGATTCAAGATTTTTACTATATAAAATTTACAAAAAAAATAATTGAGGGGGGGGGGGGGGGGGGGCCCTTGGCCCATACATAGTTCCGTCCCTAATTGCAATCGAAGTTTCGGTTCTCTTTCCTGTACTTTGTATTGTCATTTTGTTTTTTTCCACAAAAAAGATTTATTTCAATATTATATGAATGAATTTTTATTCAAAATATTTTTTTTCTTCTTATCATGGTACCTCTAATTTCTAAGTTTTTTCTTTCAAGATTGAATTTCCTTTTGTTTTTATTTTTTTTACTTCTGCTGAGTTCCAAAAACCCTTCCAGTTCTAGTCATGGAAGAAGAGATCGCTCATCCTCTGATCACCGGTTGTGGGCTCGATGCTTGCAGTGCATGCATTTGAGCCCTTTTGCCATTTTGCATCGAGGCTGTTGATGCATGCTCGGCGGTGATCAAGGCCAATGCCGGTGATCACTGGATGAAAGTGTTACCGGAGTGGAGTCCAGCTTTCCTTCATACAAGGGTCGAACCACCAGGCAGCAGCAGCAGCAGCAGCAGCAGCCGCACCCACCATGGAACCATTTGACAGAGAGCACACTGTAAGTAATAGTCTTGCGAGTGCCTTTTCTCAGATTATATTAACATCACAAGCCCAAACTGGGATTTAGTTGAGCTTTGCCTTTCATGTCTTCCATAGATTTACCACTTTTCATAAGTCTTATTAAAAAATAAAATTAATACCAAGCTGATATAAATTGCTGGTCAGAAATTGGTCTTTTCTTTTTCTTTTTTTCCCCTCATCTTCCTCTGTTCTGTTGAAAGCTGCTGCCGCTGGTGCTTGTGCAAGCCGCCGACTTTCCTTCTGCGGACAAAAGCGGCGGCGGGGGGCATGGGTGGCCGGTAAAATTATTAAATTTTTTTAATAATTTATTCGTGCTTGGTATTTTTAACAATTTTTGACAATTTTAAAAATTGCATTAGCTTGGTATTTTTAACAATTTTTGAAAGAAGAAAATATCGGCATTTGTTTCTAGTGCCACAATAAATTATTATTCGTGCTTTTGTTATATTTGAATTTGATATCAACGATCGTGATAGGTACCTGGTCAAACTGATCAACTAGCCTAAAGGATAGCCAAATTGTTAGGACGAAAATATCTCTTGTACTTGAAATTTATGTTTCATGTCACTCCTTTCTAAAAAGGCCATGGTCTGAACCCTAGACCTAAAAATCATAGGCCTAATCCTAAATTGAACCCTCTGCCTCCTGTGGATACTTGTCTCCGCTGCTTCTTGTTGCCGGGTAACAGCGGCGGCGAGCAACTACAACTCGAGGCCGCCACTCGTGCTCGCCACCACCACGTCCATTGCTCATGCCCGCTTCCACCACCGTTGCTCATGTCCGCCTCCAACACCGCTCCACCTCCGCCATCGTTGCTCGCACTCACCCTGCCACTGCTGCTCAGGAAAAATGGTAGAAAGGGGAGGCTATTTTGGACTTTTGGCAATTCTTTTCACCAAACTGGTCTTTTAACCATGGACCTTAGGCAATACGCATCTCCTACCTGGCCCTTTCACTTCACCAATCTGTTGTCAGGGACCTTAGCCACATTAACCCTGAATTCCTACCAAAAAAAAATAAAAACCCTTATAATTTCTGGTGTTAGGTTTGGAATGATAGTGTGCAGTTGCCAATTTGAAATCATCCCAATTTCCCACATCAAACTGGAATTCTCAGTTTGGTCGATTAACCTAAGCCTAAAATGCCGACGTGACATTTCTGATTCGCTTATTTCTCATCCAGAAGGGTGTATTCTAGAGGAACAGCTGTTCCGTTTATTTTTCATCTAGGAGGGGTATTCTGGTCAATTACTTTTTGGATTAATTTGATTTTGCCCCCCAAATTTTACCTTGAATTAACTTTACCCCTCATATTTTCATTAATTAATTAGAGTTTACCCCCCAAAACTAACTGTTCTGTCAGCTCATCCTTCAAAACTTTATTTCTTTTTCCATCATCTCACCCTTTCTCTTAGATGGTGAGCCGATGGAACAGTTGGTTTTGGGGGGTAAACTCTAATTAATGAAAAGATGGGGGGTAAAGTCTAATTCAAGGCAAAACTTGGGGGGGGGGGGGGGGGCAAAGTCAAAATAACCCTTATTTTTTGGGAAATTTTATTCATACCCCAAAAATCTGTAATTATCCCCCATCTCCCTATCGTTTTTTAATAATTTACTCAACTATCCTCTAATACCAACAATGCCTTTTCTTTTTTTTAATGTACCCCAAAGCCCTAACTCAGCCACTTTTGTACCCTTAACCCAACCCAAGGTTTGTTTGAACTTCCTTAGCTCAAGCCCAACCCGTCGGGTTGATCGGGGTGGGTTCGGGTTAACCTGCCCAAATTCGGATTGGGCTCGGGTTGGCCCGCCCAAGTTGCAGCCTACCTGTGCCTTCAAGTACCAACCATCGTCATGAGGTTTATTTAAGAGTGGGGTGTATTCAAGAGTGCATGTAATTGGGATATATTTAAGGTGGTATGTGTTTGATTGGGGTATAATTAAGTTGGGGCGGGTCATTTAACTGGGGTGTATTGATGGTGGGGTGTAAGGCCCGTAAGGGTAAGGGTATTTTTGGGACAGAAATGGGGTATAAAAAAAAATGGGGTGTTCAAGTTTGTTGGAAATGGGGGATAGTTCAGAATTTTGGGGTATGAATAAATTTTTTTTATTTATTTTTAGTACAAATCCATTGCTCAGCCATCCGGAACCCGGAATAGAAAGATGTTAAACGCCCCCTAAGGTATGCATGCTGGGGAGCTTACAGCGGTGTTTTGAAAACCGGACTGAACCAGGCGGTTTGGGCCACATGTTCAGGTTCGGTCTTTGAATAAACCGGTCCGTCTATAAGATTATTCTGAAAAATAAACTACTTGCTCTTTCTTACAAAAATTGGATGGTGGGACTTTGAACACAGAATCTATGGTTAAAAAACCTTTGTACATGCCTCCTTAACCAAGGAATCATAATTTTCATCAAAATATTTAGTATCTATTTTATAAAACCAATCTCTCATGCGGTTCAAATGGTTGAACCAGCAGTTTGGACCGGACTGGTTGCCCTTTTGGTTCCCCATACGGTTCCGAAAACATTGGCTTCTAATTAAATATTATACCTCTCTCTCTCTCTCTCTCTCCCTCCCCCCCCGACCTTAGAGTCAAAGCTAGAAAGCATAAAATCTATATAACAAGGGACGTCGGTTTTGTACTGACTAGACAAAACGGAATAAAAATGCTAATTAGAACAAGCTGACTGAACAAAAATGAACTGAATAGATCTAACTATTCGTTCAAAAATCAACGCATGATCTCTCTTGGTTTTAAATCCCAACTCATTTAAACTGCACTAAACCCCGAAAATCCCAGTCCATTGAAACTACACTAAACCTGACCTTTTATACTGTGATCGTTGTTTGCATCAACGGCTATAAACCTACTTACTAAAACTTCGGTCGTCCCAAACCATCAGATCAATCTCGAGTAATCCGTTTAAACAGAGACATCTGTGATTGATCGATTATAGGGTGAGGGGAGTTGGTTGCGTCGAAGGTGCCCGCTTCGTTCCAATCGGCACGGGCGAGGAAATGAGTGTCCCTATGAATGTCGGTGTTGTCGTCGAAAGTGTTTTGTTGCCGAAAGCGTTCAGGTGTGTTGCTGCCAAGGTGGCCGGTTGCAGTGCCAACAGGTACAGGCATGTACTAGTGCTTAATACCCCATGAATAAACATGCATATATAATTGAGTGCTTTATATATGAATTGTTGCTTTCATAGAAGGTGGAAATATAGACATTGAAGTCGGCACTTGAAGATTGTTGCTGAAACCTGAATACCAATGTTTGAAATGACATTAACCTCATCGGCTAGCTAGCTTAAGGCCGTGCAAATACATAGTAACCTATGCTAGTCAGCTTTGATGTTAGAAATTGTAATCCGAGGCCAAAGTGGGTCCGTTGCCCCAAGGGTTTGGCACACTCACTGATTTTGAGAAGAAACAATTTATTCATCGAAGTGGCCAAAATTAGAAGAGTCGAAATGGCACATTTGTAATACAAAAAAAAATTCAGGAAGTCCTTCTGGATCCTAAAATTGAACTTTTGTGTGACAATAAAAATTATGGATTTTTTGCATACACCACGCTAATAAATATTGATGTTTTAAATAGATCCCTCTTGTTTTAAGTTTTCGGGTCAATTTGACCTAATCCCTATGTTAATAGGCCAACCAGACTTATCCTCCTAAAATGATACCAATTAGATTTATCCCCAAAAAACTGGAGTTAACCTCAAAAAAAAAAGTTGACTTACCCCACCAATGTATATATGGTATTTTTGAGATACCACCAATTTTGTCTAATTATCACATAGAAAATTTTGGGGGGACTAAGTCAAAGTTGGGGGTAACTCTTATTGATATCATTTAGGGGGTAGGTCTAGTTGGCCTATTAACACAGGGTAAATCAATTTTTTTTTGGAAATTAAATGGACCTTAAGTTTTATTAATAACCCCCTCACATATAAAGCCCTTAAAAGTCGCTCCGAACCACGGTATTACCACGGTTCGTGGTCTGGCCATCAACACCTGTTATTTCTATCCCTTTGGACGGCTCCGGATTGTTGAGATCTACAGGCAACCAGAAGAACTCTAGGGGGCTCCTATCATAAGGGCCTGATGATCAAACGGGTGGGACACCCCGAACCACGGGGATTCCGTGGTTTGGGGCGACTATTTTAAGTCATTCGACTCACAAATATCTTGATTTTAGCAAAACAAAACCCTATAGCTATTTTGACCATCTTGCCCTTTTGCAAAACACCCTCTTGTTTTTTGGCCTTTGTGCACGACGCCATTGTAGGTGCCTGTGCAAGCGGTCCTTGAGAGATGACTTTTAATTGCAGGACACGTTAATTTCAAAATATAGCTCAAGTCCCTCCCGAGGAATATATACTCTTTCTAAATACGAATATATACTCTTTCTCAAATGAATGCAAACTATTTCTGAAGACAAATATATACTCTTCCTGGAGACAAATGTATGCTTGTAGGGACCTTAGCTAATATAGCAAATTATGGTGTCCTACGGCTAATATTGCAAAATAGTTAAGGACCTATACCTAATTTGCCATAAAATTATTGCCCAATGCTACCTGATAACTAAAAAATTAACATAAAATAAAAGCAAAGGATTTAGAGTTTTTTGTCCTCCACCCT